>CM060967.1:59810426-60400426 GCA_030765045.1 Tenodera sinensis | reverse complement strand
GATTTCACCGAAAATACATGCTTTGGGGCCCCCTGAATAAAAAAGGCATTTTAGAAAAGGTCTGTCTGTGTGTGTGTGTGTGTGTGTGTGTGTGTGTGTGTGTGTGTGTGTGTGTGAGTACCTGAGTGCCAGTGAACAGCATAAGTCAAAAAAGAAAAGTCGGTTAAAAACCAAAGTTGTTATTTAAGTTTAATATCTTTCAAGGATGCGACACAAAGATTTTGAAGAAAATTCCTCCAACCTAAACTACCCTTTACATAGAAAATTTTTCGAAAATTTTGATTTTCTCAAAAATGGCTAACGATTTTGATTACACTTCAATATGTGTAAGATATTTTTATGGTAAATGATAATCATGCCCCCGTAATCAACATGGGACTGCATATTGTCACCAAAGAAGACACATATGAAATAATTTATCGTCCATTACTCATTGAAGTATACTACAAACATCCACATCACGTGCACATTTTTACTGATGGCTCAGTGTGCAATGGAAGCTCTGGTTGTGCTGTAATCTACCCGGATCACAACATGCTATCCAGGCAGCTTGGTTTCTATACTGTCTTCCCTAGTGAACTCTACATTGTTAAACAAGCCGTGTTGTACATCCTGGAAACCGAGTTGCAAGTTCACTGCTTGCAATTCAGAATGTATCACCAACCAACAATCTCGTAAAGGAAATCCAGCTGCTTCTTCATAAAGTCAACAATGAAGGTGCAAATGCAACCTTAATATGGATACCTTCACATTCCGGAATTGAGGGTAATGAATCGGCGACCAGGCAGTAAAAGAAGCTACGACCCATCAATTCCTACACTGTGTAGTGACATTACCAAATATGTCAAGAAAAGGTTACTTTAAGAGTAGAGGACAAGATGGTTTGTCACTTCACAAAGTAAATTGCGAAATATAATGTCGAGTTCAGTAACGTAACTGCGTGAGAAAAATCTATCCAGACGGGATCAAGTTTTAATATCCCGATTAAGACTGGGACACTCCAAAATTACCCACAGCTAGCTTCTAAAGCAGGACTAACCACCAATCTGCCAGCAGTGTAGAGTGCAACTGATTATCAAGTATATCACCGAGTGCCAGCTCTTCGACCAATGGCGACAGCACTACAGAGTATCCAGTGAACTTCAGTCTACACTTAACACATCAACTGATTGCCTCAAGTTAATTCGGTCCTTCAAAAGTGTAAATATGTATAACGATATATAATGATACGTTTTAATTCCAGAGTATAGATAACAATATATAATATTACTTTATAATTCCAATGTTAAATGTATAACAATATACCTATAATGTTACCTTCTAATTCCAATGTTAAATGTACAATTAATTGTAAAGTCGCGATATGACTAAGTTAAAGCGACTATAAGAAAGGCTAAAATAAAACAAATGTCTATTTTGAATTTTCTGGCTATAGTCCTGTTTACTCTTGATGACTTTTGCATAACTGATAAACCGTGAGAGACAGGGCAAATCTCAGTATACAAAAAATCTTGATCTCATTAAAACACACAAATTATGTCCAAATGCATTTTTGTGTGGAGTGAAGAATTTCGGAGATATTCCTTGATATCTGTGTGAGTTTTGCAACACTTTTACTTTTAAAAAATGGAAGACTGTTATTCATTTTTTACGTCCTAGCCGTGCAAAAAGAACGAAATTTCAAAGCTTTAAAAGATATGACAAGATTTGACTACGCTCAAAGCCTACTGTATTCACACACTCCCCATGCACCTACAAGAAAATGAGCAATAAGATAATTTCTACAAAGTGTTAACTCGACTAACATGAAGAAGATAGAGAAATAAGAGTTTATAAGAATAATATGAAAGCAGAGAAAGTTATGTGAGTCAAACACATCAGATTTTTTTAATTAGCGTTAACCTTAGGCCTTTAAGTTAGTGCAATTAGAAAGAAAACCGTATTCATCTATTTATTATTAATAAACAAAATAAATTATCAGCGCACTGAACACATTATTGCATTATGACAAAGGCAATGTTATTACAATATATGTACAAAATAATATTATGTATAAAATTACTATGAACATAAACACTAAAACAATTATCATGTTATATAACTTACAAAACTGTTATTGGACATATTTTTTTCTGAAGAATGTGCTTTTTTTTCTAATGTCCATATTTTTCGCTATAAATTTCAAGTCCTATGCCATAGGCTACAACACATGAGTGAACACACACATTTGTTCTGGTATCTTGGATCTCTCACGGAAATCTCGAAACAATGCATATCACACTCCGACTGTCATTGAGAGAATGGAATCAAATTGTCAAAGTGATGCGCGGAGTGTGCCGGAGTGTGGCCATTAGGTTATTTAGTCTTTCGTAACGAATTTTGTCCATCGATAACATAAGTTTCGTTCTTAGCACTTATTGGCATAAAGATTTAAATATTTTGTAGCATAAAATACAGGATAAAAAAGAAAAGCTATTTTCTAACAAAGCGGGACAAAGGGGTTTCTCGACAAAATCTATCGAGACACCGGGACCGCAGGTTAAAAAGCGGCACTGTCCCGTTCTAAACGGGACTTCTGATCACTTTAGCATTCATCAAGCAGTCATTCTAAGTCACTCCCTAGCAATACTATAGAAATATTGCACCCTAATTCTTCAGCGCGGTAGCCGCATCAGCATTTTGTAAATTCTACTGCGTAATATCTATCTTATTGGCACCAAATATTTCGGGAACGTCCTTCCAGCATCAAAACACCAAATTGTTTGCTAGAGAGTTATTAAATGATTTGCCCCTTCGTTAACATCAATAATAATTAATTGAGTTAAATTGTTTGTCCACTAATTGTTTGATTGTTATTGTTTGGTTGTTCGTCGTAGAGCACAGAAGGCAGAAGAAAATGTATTCTGTGACTAAACAGACCAATATGCACTAATTGTATCGTCTTGCAGATGGAAATGCATCACGAGTTTTATGCAGAAATGTACGCCGACAGGCAGTTACCTTGTCCACGGACATTCTTACCAACGTTTGAGAGAGAGAGAGAGAGTGACTCATTTGAGAAGAGTGCTTCGCATGTTCTGAGATCAAGGAGGGTACGAAGTATTGACCGTGAAGAATGAGTTCTTCATGATGTGGACGCAAACCCGTCAGATAGCAAAAGACGCATTGAGGCATACGAAGGCGCTAGTCACATGACTATCTGAAGAATTTTGTATCAAAATCTGCACCCTTGTCACCTTCAGCGGGTGTAAGGATTAAATTTGGCACACTTTGAGTCAAGAATTTTTTGCTACCGCATAGTATAGAATTTGCTATGTTCATTAATTTAACATGCAGCTTGTTGACTTATGAGGCCAGGTTTACTCGCGATGGTATCTTCAATTTTCATAAAACTTACATATGACTGGGGCCTATGAAAACTTCTGTTAAGCACGACAGCACAGACATCAACAAGGTTCTGTCTAAATGTTTGGGTGGAATCATTCATAATCACCTTATTGGTCCCTATTTCTTTCTTCCGCACCTGAATCCACAGTTTCATAATGAGCTGCATCATTCAATTGATGATGTGTCTCTGGGTGTCATTTATACACGATGGTGTGTTTGCTCAATCAATCGGATATTTTTGAACGATAAATTTCCAGAAATATGGTTCGGTTGAGAGGGATTCATTTCACTGCTCGAAATGTAATCCAATGGGAACAATTGAAGTCCCTGGTTTATGCGACCCTTGTACGGATATTCACACTCAGAGAATGTACCCACACTGGATTTGACCGAATACGAAATAGTCTAGGGATTTGCAATAGTGTACGCGATAGCATGGAACGTAGGCTTAGGGCATGGTTCAAAGTAGGCAGAGACTACCTCGAGCAATTTTTGTAACCACGTTTGAGGCTCACCTCACCCATTTTGTTCATTCACGGTCAGATATGATCTACCCCATTAAAGGACAACGAATTCTTAAAAAGGCGTTTCATCAGTAAATGTTCTATAGGATAAATAATTAAGAAGTTAACAAAAGCAAGGGATGGTGGCGAGAAGGAGAGGGAGAGAGACGAGTGAGGGAGAAGCAGTAAGAAAGTGAGAGAGACAGAGGAATCTCCCAATTTAATGCAATAAGGAGAGTATAGCTACGAATTCTACTAGCAGTAACTTCTGGATGAAGTGGTATTTTGTTACGAGTTGAATGAGCTCATGATGAAAATTCCAGAAGTACAAAAACTACTCCCATTTAAGAAGTTGCATACATAATATTATGTACAAACATAACAAAAATTAACAATAAATAGTTTAGCGAAAATGTGTTTTAAAATTTAAGTTTAGAGCCATTGTTGAACATGGGCCACTGAATAGCATGTCTTAAAGAACAAGTTCCCTTATATTAAACTGAACTTGAAAAATCTATAGTTCTTGCACTTGAAGCTGTTAATTTATGCTGTGTTTTTTCGTTATGATTGTAAATAAAAATAGTTTTAACAATGTATCATCGAAAAATCTTGCTTTTCCCCACAGCAACACGTCGCAAAAAATCATTTGTTCCTATTTCTATAATTTAGTAATTCTGGCGTATTTAGTGTGTATAGTATGTATGTATTATGTACTTCATGTACACATATAGAATATGTCCCCCCCCCCCAAAAAAAAAAAAAAACCACCGACGACGCTTAGTATGTTGTGCGGGACAGCTAACTGATCGGTTTTCAAATAGGAGCCTCTGTCCGGAAATGCGTGGTTTGGACGCTGTAGCGCATCGAAGTGTGAGATGGGTGTACAATCACATTTCGTCAATAAACCCAACATCGAGCTGCCTATGTTACAAACGGGCTTCGAACTGTGTACCTCCTACATCATTGCAGGGCCTATATTGGCGGTGGTGAGCCGTACGTGCGGTTGTCTGAAGATTTTCAATCGCTCCGTGGACTCGAGCCATAAGGTTCTCCGCTGACGTTACAGGAGTGCCATAAACCATACTCTTCATACAACTCCACAGAAAATAGTGGAGAGATGTCAGATCTGGCGACTGTGCTGGCCATGGAACTGATCCACCTCTACCAATCCATCGATTTCAATATGCGAGGTAGAGGTGATTCAATACATTTACCTCAAAGTGTGCTTATCCTTAAAGGATAATGAAAGTCAAAGAAAAATCGAATGTGATGCAATCACATAACTTCACTAATAACCCCTAGCGCAGCAGCCCTTCGCGGGTCAAGGCTTACAACTCGGCCGCTGCGTCCTCCACCTCCCCAATACAGACATCATGTGTGCGGTACGGAACTGGAGAATGGGACTTGGTCAGCGCTCCGAGCCATCCCGGCCGATAGAACTTCACTGCCCATTACAGATGCAATATATACCACCTAATATATTAGAGCAAGCCCTAAAATTCATTCTTATTTTTATCTTACTTATTGAGGATAAGTGATTTCAAATTCACAAATAAGTACTTCGTTATATAAATCACGCGGAAACAATGTTCAATGTTATCGGAGGCACGCAGGAATAAATTCTGAACGATCTGTAGAGAAGGAAAACAAAACAAGAATAGAAAATTACTGTACTACATCTTCCATATGATGTGACATTTGAAACGTACATTATATTACCTATTTCAAAAATGGCCGACACTATGACAAAATTGTTTGATGTAAAAGCTATCCTTCAAGAAGCTCTATTATTTTCTGAAGTAAGATTTTCTCTCTCTCTCTCTCTCTCTCTCTCTCTCAACTTCCCAGTTACACAAAACTATACAAAAGCCCAACAAGATGAAGAGCACTTAATAGGCTATTCACAAAAACCTTAACTTTATCAGTCATGCAAACGCCTTAAACACGCATATTTTAATTAAATTTTTTTTTTTTTTTTTTTTTTTTTTTTGAGAAAATCGTTTTTCCCATTTTTTGCACTGTTGACAGACACACGCATGGACTTTTTTTCTTAAAATTCATTTTTTGTTTTATTGAGTAGACCCAACAACCTGTTTGCGGTGAAATCTCGATATCGAATTTTTGGCTGGAACACAGTACTTCCTCTACCTACTACAGTTACATGATAGTGAAAGTGAATACGTGACTAACGAATAACCTGTGGCTCATTATAAATATGGAATAAAATTTTTAGTTACAAATCTTGTCATAAGTAATCTTTTTATAGATAAGGAGTGTTAAAGTATGCTTGCAGCTGCTCAATTTCACTTTTGACCTAGAACACCATATTTCACAGTAGTCCATTGAGGCCTTACAGGATATAGCTATGTTATGTGTGGCCGTTCTGCTTCCAAAGTAAATGCTGGACTAATGCCATCTGGGTTTTAACATTTGTACGAAGGTCGGTTGGATGGATGAAATAACATTCATGTATATTTTAAGCCTGACAGTCTGCGTTAGCGGGCCAACAACATATGTAACGGTACATTTGTGGGCGTGTATCGCCTTTACAAGATAAAAAGCGCCCTCGCCCATTTTTGCGTCTGGTTTTACTAGCAGGGATAATCAACCCGTGCCACGCAGCTCCCTTTGCACTCGCTGAATTTCCCAGAGGAGCAATAAATATCCATATTTCATTAAAAGTTTAAAATATGCTGATAAAAATACCACTAGCTTCATGTTGTAGCTAACTTATGAGGTCCAGTGGTAGGAAATTATGATAACTTATTCTTTAACCTATAAACGGGAAACAATCGATGAATCAGATAGTACATTTCTCTCTTACAGGTCAAAGAAATTAGTTTAAATTATATTTTTCACTTCTGCATGTTCAAAGAGTTTTATTTTACATTGTACAGTGTGATTCATAGAAACCTGTACCACTTTAACGGGACATGACTTTTGACCCAGTAGTAGGATACGTGTAAAACTTTGGAAAAATATAACACACAATTGGGAGATTAAGTTGTTCCTTGTTCTTCAGAGCAAATGTTGGAAGAGTTCTCCATTGATATCCATACATATCTGCACTCGTTTTACCACATTTTACTACATTGCTACATTTACCACATACGTTCTACGAAGAGTACCATTGTCAATGTTCCTTATTTCATTACCAATGGGTTCATGGAGGTCAGAAATTGTCATATTTTTTAGACATTCCCATAAGAAATTGTCCGAGGAGGTTGAGTCAGATGATCTATGATGGAACAGACTTTTTGAAATTATTCGATTATAGTCTTTGATAATTATCAAAGGCACTGGCTACAAGTTCCATGGAAAACTTACATGTATGGCATATTACTCCATCTTGCTGGAAATTACTCTCTGTCAACTCAATATAATCCAGCTGCTCCGCAAATGTATTGGGAGATGTCCGTATAAACTGCAGTGTCTACAGTCGTACCAAAGAAAATGGGGTCAACAATCCTTGAAACTGACACCGCTCCTCATGCAGTGGTGTTTCGTGCTGGTACCAGTACCTACCTGCTGTTTTGTTTGTTGATGTAGCCTCACAATGAAACTATGCCTCATCTGTAAACCACATTGTGGACAGAATGTCAGACTTGGAATAAGAAAACCCTGAATGTCAACAACAATGTCGACAATGGTCGTAATTGCCACCGATATCTAGAAAACGGGCAACAATGGACAGTGGTGCTGATTCTCCCAGTCACTAAGACTTTTGAAACAAATGTCACATCTCTACGAGATTTCGAGGGAAATTGTGGCCCATTAAAGTAGTTCAAGCTTATATAGATCGCACTCTGCTTAGTACTATAGACTATAACATTAAAGAACTGAATACCCGTTTTTTAGCGTTTTATATATAGCATTATTCTGGATATTTCGAAGAGTGGGATGCGTGTAACGCAATGTCGATATTGTTTGCTGGCGAATGAGTTGTCGAGATCGTTCAAATGTATTGGGTAATTATGTACAGAAAAAATCTGATGTGTTGCACTCACATAACTTTCTCTACTCTTGTACTAACCATTCTTACAAACTCCTATTCCTATATCTTCTTCGTGTTAAGATAAACATTTGTATAACTTTCTTATTACTTATTTCCTTGTAGGTACAAGGGGAATATTAGAACACAGTAGGCTTTGTGCGATAGTCAAATGTTTTAAAGCTTTGGGATTCTGTTACCTTTGCCCACTTAACATATAACAAATGAACAACGATGATCCTTTTCACGAAAGTTCTAAGTTTTCCGAAACTCACACACATAACAAGGAATATCTCCGAAATGGTTCACCCTACAAGAAAATTTATTCAGACATAAATTGTGTATTTTAGCATGATCTACATTTTTTGTATAGTATGATTTGGTCTATCTCTAACGGTTTACCAGTTATGCAAAAGTCGTCCAGAGTAAATACAACTACAGGGGCTATAACCAGAAAATTCAAGATATACATTTCATTTGTCATCAAAATATCTCAAACATATGACATTTTAATCGAAATCGTTAGAGCCATTTTCAAGAAAATAAAAATTTTCGACAAATGTTCCATGTAAAGGGTAGTTTAGGGTGGGGCTATTTTCTTCAAAATCTTCATGTCGCATCCTTGAAAGACATTAAACTCAAATACCAACTTTGGTTTTTAACCGACGTTTCGTTTTTCAGTTATGCTGTCCACAGACTGACAGACTGACACACAGACTGACAGACACACTGACACACAGACACACACACGGACTTTTTTCTAAAAATGCTTTTTTTGGATTTAGGGGGCCTCAAAACATATATTTTCGGTGAAATCTCGACATCGAATTTTTGGGTGGAATACAATACTTCCCCTACTTACCAGCAGAGAAAGTAAAAACTGACTTCGGGCCCTCTCAGGTTTTCCAATCGTGTTTGCCATGAGGATCCTGAAAATATCTCTGGTCCTGACATTAAGATTGCTGAATTGCTAACTTCACTTATCGGGTAAAAAAGTTTAGCTGATTTGGGAAATGGCCCAGATTAATACAAAGTAGTATAGTAAACTAGAGTTTTGGACATAGCAGTAGTTAGGCTGAATAACCGCACTCAGGGTTGCTATGATAAGATGCGAAGATTATAAACAATCCCGAAAGACCAACCCTTATTCGTAATAATGTCGATAAAGGCGCCGCAATTTCATTCTGTTATAGTACACTTTCAACTTTAGAATGGATAATTATCCAACTGAGACTTTTCTCTTATAGGTGCAGTAATCATCCTTTAAATGATTTTACACGCAGGATAGAAACCTCAGTCCTTCTAAATTATTCCAATATTTTTCCTAAACAGATTCTACCTAAACTATGCAAGATTCAAAGCGAATTAGAGGAATAGATCGGGTTCATAAAGGAAAGAGGACAAGAGATGCAACTGAACCACTAGGAACAATCAGCGAATGTTGTTTCGAGAAAGATAAAATTGTGTATGCGGCATTTCTTGATCCGAAAAAGGCATTTGATAGAATAGTTTGGAAAGAAACATGATTAGTGAATTATGGATTCTTCTGGGCTGATAAGCCTTGTTCTGCTGACATTTTGATGTCCAGACGTTTCGTCCACATCTGCGGTGAACATCATCAGTAGCTTGGTCTCAATCTTCTTGGCGAAGGTTGCCGTGATTTCCAACGGTCAAGGCTTAAAGTTGAAAATCTCAAGGTCCTAGAGCCAGGCTTGCTGCACATTTACCTTCTTAAGATAAAGAAAATCTCCCCCGAAATGTTACCTAACTAACCTATCCCAATTAAGAATCGGGTACTTTGAATTGCGAAACAGACGCACCATATCACGGAAATGGGCCGGTGAAGAAATGTTTGCAGAAGAAACAAGAGTGGTCATTAGGACGAAAAAGACTAAACATTATTTTAAAAATAGTGCATAAAGGAGGAATATTTTTGAAACTGATCAAGAAGAACAGCAATTTTATCATACTAATATATAAAATGAAAATAATAACTGGGGAAAAGATTCGAAGCAGAAGAAAACAGGGAGGAAAGCGCCAAAGAGGGATGAATAGAAGTTAAAAAAAAAACACCTCCCCTTGGACAGAAAACTATGCTTTTTTATAGATTTAGTGGACCAAATATTAGCTACAATATGCCTTTTACGTTAAATTATTTAATAGTAGTGACCAGTGCCCTTTATTTTTATAGCCACTACAAACTATTCTTTCAGATGCTTATCGTACTATCTACTTAACGTTAAACGCTATCAACTTCTGAAGAAATACTTTCACATATTCATATATTCCGTTGGTTAAAGGGAACAACTTGGCTGAAGAGTCAAATCTTTGTAAATTGCTGGTCGTTAAATGCCTAAAAATTCCATACTCCTTCCATGACATCACGAGAAAGTAATGCATAATGACACATTTTCAAAAAATATGAATTCAAACCCATACAAAGAGAACTTGGAAAATTGCTAATGCCACAGAAATGTCGTTTGAAATAAATGATGTGTTTTAAAGTGATCTGCGTTTTTGTGTAGTGCAACTTATATCAATGGCTTACGGTTTAACCGCTGTGTAAAATTATACAAAATTAATTCAGGATGAGAAAGGCTCCAGAGACCATTCCTAGAAAATTCAAGAAACACGTTTGATTAGACATCCAAACATCTTCAAAATGTGGGCTTTAATGAAGATCGTTGAGTTTTGGGTTGGGAAGTTTTCCTGAAAATATTCGGTCGCACTCCTGAAAGATATGAACTTAAATAAGAAGTTTGGTGTTCCCGTTTTTCGTTTTGAGTTAAGCTGTTCATAAACAGGTACTGGACATTTTTATATGTGCTTTTTTTGGAATCCGGGACTTTCAAAACGTACATTTCCCACGAAATCTCTAAATCAAAAGTTTTCTTCCTCTGTCAACTACTAATTACGTATCTACTAATGAAAGTAATGGAAAAATCTATTATTTTCTCTTCTGAGGTGTTTTATAGCTGTATTGTGTTGCGTATTTTACTCACATTGTTGTTTTTCTGAGTTGAAACGATGAGGGTACTTCTAAAACGTTTTTACAAAAGTGTGGAGGTGGAGAAAATCCTTGTGATTTTAGCTAAGTTACAACTTCCGTCCTTAATGTTTGGTACTTGGAAAAAAAAGCCTATAATGCCTAGATCAGAAACGTAACTTTTCTGGGATTTTCTGTTCACTTTCTGAGACGCATATTTTGACAATACTGTACCAGGATCATTAGTCTGAATTGACGTTAATTCTCTGGGTACACAAAAGCTATGGATCATTTATCTTCTTTCTTATGACATTCTGTCTTTCAACATTTTATGGAAACGCTGAAACTGATGCCCACGAAGCAAGACAAGGCTCTCAAGGCGGATATGTCAACAATACAACAATTTTATCCCTCCCTGTTTGCTTTCGCTATTGGGATACTTAAATACATGCAGACGTCAATGTTTACAAGCCAGCCATTATGTTAGTAAGTTTGCTTAAGTGCCTCTGACCATTGAACCTGCCACATTATTTGCTTTCATGCAGACGCCACAGAGCAAATCATCGTTAACTCCCAAACGCTGAGTGATACCTTTCCTAAAACTGCGAGGATTTAACTAAGCACATCAACTTGCGTTGCTATAATACTGCTGACACACCTTGAGTTTGCAAGGTGCTACTTCTAAATACTCCTGAAAAGCATCAATTACAATTTTCGTTTATACGCTTATTGTCACTGCCGGATTTAGGAATTTTGCTGCCTCTAGGCAGTGCTAAAATTTTCCGCTCCCTCAGTTTTCCCCAAACAATATAAGCAGCTATTACACAATTCATTATGAGTTTAAATTAATTTTAAATGAGATGGCATTAAATGAAAGTTGCAATTCAGAAAAAAAAATCCTTTGGAATAAAAATACATGCATGTTACTTATAAATTATAAATTTCCTACATACTCCCATAAAGAAAGCATTGATGGTGCTGCTATTAATATAGATTTGAATTAACGGAAACAAGTAAATCTGGACAGCGTAGCGATACGGGTGAAAGTACCAGTAGGGGTGACGATGTCGATAACAGAGCATGTGATTCAACAAGATATGAAGATAGTGAATTTTTAAAACCATTTAACGATCCCTCTAAGTAAGTTATAAACGATGCAACACGAAATTACATACTTAGACATGCCATAACACAAAATATATCGACGAAGATTTTGAGTGCATAAGACGACAGTGTTCAGAAACTGCCACATACCTTTCGCAATCACTATCCATCCGAACTTTAATAAATGGTGAACCATGAAACTTAATGTTGGAAGTTTTGATTTACGAAACGAGTGCTTACAATTTCTTATATTCTCTGTGCTTACAACCGTTTACTTCCATTGAATACTAAAAATCTAAACTATAGTTGTAAGCAGTTTGAAACATATTCAAACTTTCATTATTGAAACAAAACTGATTTCTGAAAGGCAGACTGTAATTTACGTTTAAGCTATTGACGACGATATAGGTCTATATTGAAAATGTAATTGAGTTGTATTAATAGCGATAAACAATAAACATACATCCCATTTTATTTTCAACAAGGGATTGTTGTTTATGCAAGAAGTTAAATGTAATAATTTCTTTCCTCCCTGTTTCTTCCACAAGTTTCTTGCAAATGCTTATTTTACTATCTACTCAACGTTAAGCGCGATCAGCTTCTGAACAAATAGTTTAACATGTTCATATAGTCCGTTGGTTAAAGAGAACAACTTGGCTGAACAATCGAATCTGCGTAAATTGGTGGTCGCTATATGCCTTAAAAGTCCATTCTCCTTCCATGATATCATGATAATCCATTGTTAAATGACACATCTTCAATAAAGATTTTTATTTTTATAGACACTAAAAACTATTGCAAAAGATTATTACCACTTGTAAATATAATCTAACAAGATACTAATGAAAAATAGTTAAAATGTAAAATGTAAGAACATTTCGTACTTTTATTAATATGATGCCAACAAAATAACTTTGAGGAATTCAGAGTTTCAGCTTCTGCTTAGGTATGACTATGACTGGCTGAGTTCCTGTTATTCTTTTGGGCGTCAGGAGCGGGGTCCAGTGGTGGAGAGTGGGGCGTGGTCAGCGCTCCGAGCGCTCCCGATCTGCTTAGATATAAATTCACTTATAACGAAGCAGATGGGCAGCAGATGAATGTAACAGCAAGAAAACATGCTTATATTACCATATGCCCAAGTTCGCCTATTTCTGAACTAATGGTATTGCATATTTTTGTGATGTTATCAGTAAGAGCCCTGTATGGGTTATAAGCTTAACAATAGTAAGATATAAGAGCAAGAATACATTCAGGAAAATGTATTATTATTATTATTATTATTATTATTATTATTATTATTATTATTATTATTATTATTATTATTATTATTATTATTATTATTATTATTATTATTATTATTATTATTATTATTATTATTATTATTATTATTATTATTATTATTATTATTATTATTATTATTATTATTATTATTATTATTATTATTATTATTATTATTATTATTATTATTATTATTATTATTATTATTATTATTATTGTTATTGTTATTGTTATTATTGTTGTTGTTAATAATTGTTATCATTATACTTATTATTATCATCATTATTATTTCAATACTAAGACTATAACCAAAACTAATCTGATTTTGATTTCTCTACTACATATTGTAAGTAGAGAAAGTATTTTATTTCAGCCAAAACGTTGATGCCCAAAATCCACCGGAAATACCGTTTTGAGGTCCCCGAATCTAAATATTTTTAGAAAAAGGTCCGGGTATGTGTGTATATGAAAGAGTGAGAGAACACCATAACTGAAAAACGAAAAGTCAGTTAAATACCAAACTTGGTATTTAAATTCAGTATCCTCGAAGGGTGCGAGACAAGAAAATTCCCACACCCCAGACCACCCTTTACATACATGGAACATTTTGTTTGATTTTATCAAAATTTCAGACCGAGAAGACTGCATAACCGGCTGGGAGGAACCGGGGTGCTGACCACGTCCCACCTCCACTGCGCAACCCACTCATGATGTCTGTGGTGGGCAGAGGTGGGGGACATAGCGATCGCGAGGTAGGCCCTGTTCCGGATGAGCTGTTGTACCGCGGGGTTACATATGTATATACAGGATGGAAGGGAAGTCAATACATTAATTTAAAACAGTGATAGATCTCGGTATTTGGAACAAATTGTGTATCTTACGTTTTTGTCTCTGACCATTTCCTACGGAGATATTTTAGTATTATTGAAAACAAGCTGGCAACACTGCAGGTTTCACTTTCACTAGGTCAGTACATAAACAAACACGCGTCACGGAGCCACGCGGCTCGTGAGTGTAAACATAAAGACATACCATGCCGTGTCTGCTACGTCGTAATAAATAAGTACATCTGAATTCTCCAGTAACGCATACTGTAACCCAAACTCACAATCTAAGGATGTTGTTTATAATTTCCTTCAACATCAAACTTAAATCGTTTCGTAGCTGATACTGCTATAATTTAATAAACCAAACCATCTCTCTGACTTATAAACACAAGAGTACATTTGTAGGCTCTTGCAAAGTGTACAAAATTATATTTTTAATGTGACAGCAAAATAATAAGCAGTGAACCAAATGGTTCACCCACTTCACAAATATTGTTCAAAATGTCCACCATTTGCGTACCTGTAAGCCTCACGCCTTTTTAACCAATTAACAAAGACACCCTCATTGTTGCGTATTTCTTCCGCAGCCAGATAAATGCATTCTCTCAAAGATACGAGGGCAGTAGTTGCTATTTTGTAGATTCTGCTTTTCACGTCTCCCAGAAGAAAAAATCCAGAGGATTCATACCGGGTGTAAGGGAAGTCATTACATTAATTTTAACCAGTGGTAGATCTTGCTATTTGGAACACATTTTGTGTCTTACGTTTTTTGTCTCTGGCCATTTCCTACGGAGATCGTTTTATCGAAAACAAGCTACAGTTTGTGTGTCACTTTCACTGGCTCAGTACATAAACAGGCGTCACCACCAAGCGTCTCGTGAAGGTCTCCTTCCACGTGTAGGCCAGTCACAACCGTTACCTGCCAAAACATCAGACGAAAGAGAAAGTGTTTACATCCGGAAACCAGGTCAATTCCCTGACCAACCTCAGCGCAACGTTGTCGACTTAGCTCGCATCTGAAAAAGGCTCTCGGAGAATTCGTTCACGTCTTTTAAGTGATTAATTATTTCGAAACCCTGTGTGATGTCCCACAATTACTACCGGACCAATGTCACAAATAAGTTACTCTACGCATCTTACAAGTAGCAAACCGTTATCTTCTTACATTCTTGTGGAATTACGCATCTAATTTGGAACAAAACCCATTTATTTTTTCTAAATCGGCTGATCAAAGAACAAAATGTCATAAGACTACTTTTGTTTGTAACGCTTCTATGAAGCACGTACTAGAAGGAATGTAATGACTTACCTTCCACCTGTATTGAATGTTCTGGGATTATCCTCAGAAGTCCTCTTCAGTCTGGATGACTTCGGATAATTAAATTACATGTTTATATGTGAACACTAATTTAACGACTTAATTTATTTTGCTAAATACGGTAAGCAAACTAAAGTTGGAACTCAAGATGTGTTACAAACGGATTATTACTCGCCAACTTTCGTTATTTTCAAAACTGAATATTTTCTACCTTTATGTGTACCTTCCCTTCCTTCTTGAAGTTATCCTTCGACGAGTATTCGAATGCATTCGTTCTTTCTGTTTTAGATTCTCAGTTCCCAGCTTTGTCTTTTGCTTCCATTCTATTGTTAATTACTCCTCATCATGGTTCCTCTTGGTTGAACTTTGGTAGCCCAAAATTACAATACTATGCTGCCCTTGAGGTCAATACCCTATCCAATTTTCCGATCACTGATTAAGCAAATGCTGACTGGTCCATGTAAAGATGTTCTGGGTGTTCCCGAGATATGTGGAGCTTGATCAAACAGCATGACTTCTATACTAGTTAGGTTCGGTTCACTGCCTTTATGACGGCTTTTGTTTAAAGTTGCTGGTTATTCTCGACGTTATACTGATGCACAGCCCCTCGCCCACATGCGTCATTATATGGTCGACTGTATATGTCCGTACTGTCTATACTCCAGCTGGAAATCATTTTGTTGGACGTGATCACCACGTACTTGCTATATGTATATGCATTATTTTAGCGTCGCTGGTGAAACTGATAACGGTTGTTTATACTATAAAGTTTATAGAATTATTTGACTATTTGCCACTTTTAATGCCCTAGCCTAGGGCCTCTCAAAGCTTAAAAGCGCTCCGGGTGCAATCCAGCGTGCAGAGGTTCCTTGCACCGTGCATCGTAGAGACTCGGTTAAGCTCGTCTGAACTCGCGCGCTGCAGAGCGAAGAAGCGAAAACTTGGAAACCTCCGTTGGTAGACCCTTGCTTATCATTGAAATAGATACCTGCAATAGTGATAATTAATTATGGAGCAACCTGCTCCAAAGGAACCAAAGAATGTCTAAAGTTCAATGAGCTAAATGCCTCATATACGGTATAATAATTACAATAATTATGTGTGTGAGGAACTAATATATTGAAAGATACTATAATAGAGTACACATATGGTGAAATCATAGCATTAGGGATACTAAAGAGAAACAAAGAACTTGCTATATCTTACAGAAGAGCATTCTTTATCCTAAAATGGGATTTGTACCAATGCTTTCTAGATCAATAAAAGAGACTAGATTTGCTCGTAAAAAAAAAACAAACAAATTAACCGGTTTAACACCGCGCCCTAGCGACGCCGTGGCCGAGCGGTTAGATCTTTCGCCTACCACCTAGGAGGCCCGAGTTCGATCCAAGGAACCCGCATGTGGTATTGGTGGTGGACGAAGCGGCATCAGGAGGGGTTTTCTCCGGGTTCCCCGGTTTCCCCGCCAGTCATTTCACCAATTATTCCATTATCACCTTTACAACCATCGATTTCGCCGGCATTTTATATCATCCTCTTCCTCACTATCAAACCTGGTGCTGAGCTGACTACCCGCTTCCAGGTCTTCACTTTGTTCGGTCCATAGGCTCCTGTGCTCTCCGACAGATGTCTGACCCTAGCCACTGGCTTGTGAGTCGGGGTGCAAGTCCTACATGTGGGGAAGGTAATCAGGTAAAGAAGAAAAAAGAAGAAACAGCGATGAAAGTGAGGCAGGGTGAGAGACAAGCGCAAGGAGAGAAGGGATGGAGGTTTGCCCGAGACCAACTTTTCGTAATTGCATTTTGCATCCTGCACCTTGCAATGCACTGATGCATGCACCCTGAGAGGTCCTGCCCTAACCGGTTTTCTCTGTCTATAAACAATTCAGTTCAGAAATATGATTACAGGCTCCAGATGCAGCGTGCGCTTAGAAGGTATACAACTACGTACATAAATACACATAGGCGAAGTGAGCCCCATCGCGAGCAGCGTCACCTGTCGGAGTCAAACAGGACGAAGTACGGGATGTAGCTGGGCTGATGTCTTTTCATCCTGAGCCAAGCCGGTTAATCAGAGCTTCGCAAGCTTTCGTCATTTCGGATAGTGACGAGACGATCATTACAGGACAACTGATTTGCACTCAGACTCTAGATCTGTTTCAAATATTTTAGAACCAGATTACCAGCATTCTTATGATGCAACGAAGGAAAAAACCAAACAAACAAAAAATAAAATAAAGACTGTAAGCCTTCAAATCAGTGCGAGCCTCCCTGCATTCGACCGTGCATGTTCCAAGATGAGGTTCAGATTACATTACAGAATTGCATGAAGAACATACGATTTAGTTCGCAGCGGAGTTCGGCTCAATTATCTGCATGCATGTGAAGAGCAGTCTAATCACAATTCAATCAACACGCAGATCAAGAACAGTTCACCTCATTTTATACACGATGATATCGATTCTGAATTTACAAAGTCCTTCCATATTAAAACAAGAGAAACAGTAACACCCCATTGACTTTTAAATCGAAATACCATCGCCTCTTGATTTGTTATTTTAAATCACATCTTCAGCGTTGTCTCGTTTCCAATTACAATTTCACTCTCCTGGAGAAAAAATTATTCAACAGCGCGCTCACCGACTATTTCTAGTAACTAGAAGATGCAATAATTGTATGCTTTTGATCGAAAGGTCGCCAGAGAAACTAAATTTGGAACACCTACATTGTTGTTGTTATTATTATTATTATTATTATTATTATTATTATTATTATTATTATTATTATTATTATTATTATTATTATTATTATTATTATTATTATTATTATTATTATTATTATTATTATTATTATTATTATTATTATTATTATTATTATTATTATTATTATTATTATTATTATTATTATTATTATTATTATTATTATTATTATTATTATTATTATTATTATTATTATTATTATTATTATTATTATTATTATTATTATTATTATTATTATTATTATTATTATTATTATTATTATTATTATTATTATTATTATTATTACCTATTATTATTACCTATTATTATTACTATTACTATTATTATTACTATTATTACTACTACTATTATTATTACTATTAGTATTATTATTACTATTACTATTATTATTAATTAGTATTTATTATTAATTATCATCATTATTATCATTATTATTATCTTTATATTATCATCTTGTATCCTTTTATTTCATTTTTTTCCGAGTGTAGGAAAAATTCATTTCTGAGCTCCCAGTGTGTTGGAGGGCACAATGGGGAATATCGGCTTCGCTATTATGGCACTACTTAACTAAAAAGCCTCCACCGGATGAGAATGTCGTGGATTTTTAGAGAAAATTAGGATAAGGTGCGTTCTCTCATAGAACCCGCGTTAGTCTGCGTATTGTTGGATGGCTGCCGCCCGGTGGGTGGGAGCAGGCGAAAGATAAAGTCCTACGCCGCAGCCATGATAGAATACCCTGACTGCAGCACTAGAGTGTTCAAGGGTGATGATCGTAAGGACAGGTAAATGAGAATTAGAGTTTGTTCCTTCGTCGTCCTTCCTTGAGCGCAAGGCACTGATCGAGGAAACACCGGTGCTCTGGAACTATTTCGATTATTAAAACACCTGATCTATCTAATTAATGTTTCCAAAGTATCCAACTTATTTTTGGGTTTTATTTAGCAGTTTCGTAGCAAACTGCTTCAGCATTGGCACATGTTCTTAAAGCTTGTCTTCCGTGACGTTATGCAAAACTAAATATCCGTTGGAAATACCATTCTTTATTTCTCTGGATAAGACGTTCTTCATCCTGCAAAAGTGAATGTAGGTTTAGCTTACTACTGCGATGTAGCTGGTTATGCAATGTGCAATCGTTTTGATACTGGTTCTTCGTGTTGTAACCCTCAATGGTTTGCCGCCTTCGCATACCACCAAACTCTTGCATTTAAGTACAGGAAGCAAATGAAATCGAAGAAATTAAATATGTAGCATAAACTTCATCACACCTAATATAAACGTGTATTGCAGCAGATGGTGTCAATGTATTTTACACCACTGAACAGCTTAATTAAAAGGAGGGGTTATGTAATAATAATTCCATTCTTGTAAGCATTGCTTAACTATGAAATAAAAGCACAAGGAAAATGTTAAATATGTTGTAAATGATAACTGGGTGCCTTCAGCCAAAGCAAGTGATAATTATCAGATGGTGTTGTAGGTAACCAATGCATAACAAAATTTCAGTAAATGATTACGTAGACGTAATCACTGCGCAAACCCCAATCGCGCTTTCAGCTCCGCGTCCTTAGGTCAAGTCGGTGGCCGGTATACCACTAACTGGAAAGCAGCAACTATATTAAACATAGGGCTTGTTAATAAAGATCTTTAGTCATATTTGCAACATAAAAAAGAATGAAAAAATTTCCATTTTTTTTAAACCCCGGAGCAACAGCCCATTAAGGGCCAAGGCCTAACGCCCAGCCGCTGCATCCCCCACCTCTGCCCACTACAGGCGTCATTGGTGAGGTGCAGTACTGGAGGGTGGGACGTGGTCAGCACCCCGAGCCCTCCCGGCCAGTTATGCGGTCTTCTAGACCTGGGGCCGCTACTTCTCCATCAAGTAGCTCCTCAGTTGGTCCCCCCGGGACCTAACGAGGCTGAGTGCACCCCGTGTCAGACCTCCAGAGGGGATAAAATCCCCATGCTGGTACCGGGGATCGAACCCGGGTCCTCCGCGCCAGAGACAAGCGCGCTACCGACTGCGCTACGGAGGCGGTCAAAAAGTGTCCATATTAAGGCTAATTTCAGACGGGTTGATGTTCTTTCATATATATTTCTCCTGTCGTATTTCTGGAAGATTTTGAACTTAAATACAACTTTTGGTATTTATTGCACATAACGCTTTTGAGTTAAGCTGTACACACACACACACACACACACACACACACACACACACACACACACACACACACACACACACACACATACACACACACTTAACTTTTTTCCAAAAATGTGTATTTTATCTATTCAGGTGTCTCAAGCCCCGTACTTTAGGTGAAATTTCAATATCAAGTTTAGGGTGGAGTACACACTTCCTCTACTTACTGTTTAATGGTAAAGTAAAAACGTGAGTTTTTCACGACTTTTGCCATTTTTAGCATATCCCTCTAAATTTTTCTGCAGCTTTTGTATAGTTGTGCTGGATATATAAAATGTATGTAAACAAAAGAGCTTAACAAAAAAAATTGCTTATTAAATTGACATTATTTCCATACATTATGCTTAGAAAAGCACGTTCGAAGCAACTGCTGCCAGCAAGTCACGGTTATTTTGGTGAATGACTGTTCCCAATTCCGTTGCAACGTAAGGAAATGTGAAAGTTAAATGCGCTGATGTTGCATCTAAGCGTCTGCAAAGGTGCAGCACAAAGAGCAGTTGACCTCGCGTGATGATTGTTCACTGATTATTGCTTCGTCACTGGAGTGAGTCTGCTAGTCAACACAGTGAATTTCATTTCCTACATATAAGGAAAAAGTACCTTGTGTTTACTTGTAGTAACAAATATAACATTTATAAATGAATTGGGGTTTAGAATAAGATTGGCACGCTAAACGCCTGTAAGACAATCTCCCGACACTCCGGAGGCCTCATCTTGCAATGTGAAAATTAGCAATATTCAACGTAGCTCTTCTCCTAATCCGACATGAATGTGCAGTTCAATTGTTTACTGTATTTTTTTTTTTTTTTTTTTTTTTTTTTGCCATGATTTATCACATATATTTGGGACATGTCATTTTTCTAACTAAACATTACTTAGAATAATTAATATGCATTTCACTACATTTTTCAAAATATTTGTGGTGCAAACCAAGAAATAATTTAGTTGTATTTCTTAAAAACCTGATGTGTTGCACTCACATGGCTTTCTCTACTCTTGTACTAACCATTCTTACAAACTCTTATTCCTATATCTTCTTTTTGTTATTTGAGATAAACATTTACAGAAATTATCTTATTCCTTATTTCCTTGTAGGTGCAAGGGGAATATTAGGATACAGTAGGCTTTGTGCGATAGTCAAATATTTTAAAGCTTTGAGATTCTGTTCTCTTTGCAAGCTTAACATTTAAAAAATGGACAACGATGATCCATTTCACGAAAGTTCTAAGTTTTCCAAAACTGACACACAAAATAAGGAATAATTTCTGTAAATGTGTATGCCAAGTAACATGAAGAAGATATAGGTATAAGAGTTTGTAAGAATGGTTAGTACAAGAGTAGAGAAAGTCATGTGAGTGCAACACATCAGATTTTTATGTTATGAATTTCCACTTTTATCATGAATGCGGCTAGATTGCTCACCTAGAACAGACCTTTGCACGAATGTCTGCTGTGATAAAAATGAAATAAAAGTCGATGTTTTGCCTGGGAAGAAGTTAGATATGAAAGTACACTAGTTGAAAAATAATATAGAATAAGAGTTAACACTCTCACATTCGTGAAATTTCAGAAAATACCAACTGTATACACAATATCCATAAACTTTTCTACGATTTGGTCCATTAAACTTTTGATAAGATTAAAAAATAACGTGTTACTGGTTACAACATATTCTATTCGTAAATCATGCATTTGATATTGAGCATCCAGTCTATGCAAGTATTCACTTACAAACAATTGTGGCTTGTGTCCCCGTAAAATTGTCCAAATCAGGTTGTGCCACAATGCTTGAATTATTAAACTAAATTCAAGAAAATTAGTTCCCATATACACCAAATCGATTAATGCATAAATTGGAGCAAATGTTGTTATATGGCGAATTGTATACATAAAATGATTTACATATATAAATTGCAATATTACTAAGAATAATACAATCAATATATGGTACAATAACAGAAATTAGAGATTTAGTAACCAATTGGTTACTAGCCTTAAGTTCCATGTTTGCATATGATGTCTAGAATCAGCAACCGACATTTACAAGGATTTCCGCTGTTTGATAAAAAGTTATTTCGAAATCTGTTCCCACGTAGCTTTCCAGCACTTCGCTTTATATTCTCCAGGTAATGCTGGTCAGAATTCCGCCTACTCTCGACTTGAGGAAGGGCAAATGAAGTGGGCAATGGAAGGGATGAATACTATTAGTAATTTAAAAGAAGTGGTCTGCTCCCCCCCCCCCCCCTCCCCCCTCTCGAGCAGATACGTGATTATGCGAGTGAAACTCTATGGAGTCTGACAGTATACCATGTGCTGTCGCTTGTCGGAGACGCATACGCTATTTACACTGAGTTCCAGAGCCTAACTTTCGTTTACGCGCCGGAATCCCCCACTATACCTTAATAAGCTTCAAACATAGGAAGAATCCAGTGATTATTAGCTTCTATTGTATGATCACGTGTTTATCTTGAAAAGAGAGTGAAGTAAATTGGTGAGATTGCATTGAACTTGCATTGTTTACAGCGCGATCGTACTCCGTCATATTTATTGCCGTGAACCGCAATAGTTTCAAGCAAAACAGTGATGTGTATATGTGTGTTGAAACAAATAATGGACCTTCAAGGGTGACAGTCCAAAACTGAATGACTAATGCCCAAAGCACACAGAGCAGCACTGAAATAAGCGTTCTCTAGTTTGATGCTAACAAACAGTGTGTGTTTTAAGATTAACACACTGAAGTACTGAAGTGAAATCATTAATTAAAAAGGAAAGCTACACAAAATTACAATGACAAAGCATAAGGTATGTAAGCATGTCACTTTTGTACTTATACACACTTCAACCATTCTCTCCTAACTTCATTTAAGTAAAGACTTAACATAGCTGTATGATTGTCGGACTGGTCTTTTCCTTCTGTTTTCTTACATTTTAACATACATATTTATTTTGATTTCATTTAGAAAATAATATTCTTATATTTTACACTGCTTCCGTTTTATTTAAAGGTAAGGAAATCTGTGCTATACATCCAGCAATTGCTTTTAATTTTAAATTCCATGAAATACCTTGAACTTAAACCTAATTCAATTGTTTTTAATTATTCGATATTGGATATATTAACATAGGATGAAATATTAAAAATCTTTTCTTGAAAAATTAAAAAAGTCATATATCAGTTTATGGTTTTTGTCATAGAATTTTAACTTTTTGACTGTGTCAACGAAGTGTGTTTACCCCTCTTTCTAATAAAACCACTATATTTGTACGATAATATTTTGGTTTAAAAGAAAAACGGATATGTCTGCTGTATTTTTAATAGGTTATTTCAAATTTTGATGAACAATCTTCAAATTTTGAAATTTTCAGTTGGATCAGTTTTATACATTTACCCAAAATATTTGTATATTTTATTTTAATTCATTTTAAAATGCGGCTTATAATGCTCACAGAGCATAAGGTATTTTTGTGCATAATGCAAAATAGCTAGTGGACTGTAACTTCTGTTGCTATGAACTTTAAATAATCAAAATTCTAAAAGAGTCTTCCGGGCTGATTTGCCGTGGTCTGCTGGAGTAACTTGGTCCAGACGTTTCGTCCACTACTGCGGTGGACATCATCGGTGGCGTGGTCGAAGTCTTCTTGGTGAAGGTACAGTTGCGTCTGAGGCGTTGACTGTCTGGGATGCGGAATTTATACAAATAATTATTTAAATAATCAGTTCATATTTTAATAATTTATTCTATCTTTCGTCTTTCCCCCGAACATTTTAAACCTATTAATAAAATATAAATAATTTAATAATAATTCCTTCTTAATTTTAGACAGTAAACGTAGCTTTATAAATTTTAATCGGTTAAAGAAAAATATTGTTTTCAAGTACATGTTAGTGGAAAACTTTTAAAACAGCACTGATTTTTTATGATCTGTTAAGTAGCTCTCTGTGAGGTGCAGTTTTAATTATGCTTCCAGTGTAATGAGAAGAGCTAGTTTGAACCTACGTAATAAAACAATTATTATCATTTTATAATAGAGCATGGCTTTATTTTCCTTGTTATAATTTTTTAAAACATCTGCACAACAAGTTGTTACCGGTAAACAGTTATTTAATTACATATATTAAATGTGTTTTTGCATGTAATTTACAACCTTTCAGAGCTTGAAATTTAGGGTAAATGCGGATTTACAAACTGTTATCAAGGTGAAAACGTAATACGAGTTAAAATTCCGATAGAGTGAAATGAAAATATGTAATGCAGTGAAGAGTGTCACAACTGTATAAACATTTTAAAACATTTCAGGACAACTGTATTCTTGAAATTACTTCCACTGGACGAAAGTAATAACCGGATACCTAGGGACAATCTGTTAGGTACGAAGGGGTGTTTTATACTTACAAATTTAAATTATAATGCGCTATAGATTTGTCAAGTATTTCAACATTTTGGATAATTATATATTGCGCATATCATGATACGGTGTTTTTCTAAGAGATAAGTAAAAATATGACCTATAGGTACCTTCCTTGAGTCAAATCATACCCGGCACCAACTCTTTTGTACTTGGCTCAGTAGACACGTTACATGTCAGTTCTTTCTCAACTGGAACACCAACTTCACCATCTGCAAATACCATTATGATTGCATGCTCTTTGTATTACACCCTTGCTACAGTTGCTATCTGCAAGTTCGCATATGTCTGTGCGGAGACTGCAGAAAAGCTTATTTTCGGTGTCTTCCGGCTTCCTCTTATTCTGTTCTCCCTACTTTTATCAGTTTCATGAGGTTTACCTTATAATCATAGCAGCAGTAGTAGAAGTAGTAGTAGTAGTAGGAAATAACAACAACAATAATAATAATAATAATAATAATAATAATAATAATAATAATAATAATAATAATAATAATAATAATAATAATAATAATAATAATAATAATAATAATAATAATAATAATAATAATAATAATAATAATAATAATAATAATAATAATAATAATAATAATAATAATAATAATAATAATAATAATAATAATAATAATAATAATAATAATAATAATAATCTGAAATGCATTTTTTAAAGATTTTTTTGAATAAAAAGAAAGCATTTTTGGAAAAATCTCTGTGTGTATGTGTGAGTCTGTGTGTGTGTGTGTGTGTGTGTGTGTGTGTGTGTGTGTGTGTGTGTGTGTGTGTGTGTGTGTGTGTGTGTGTGTGTGTGTGTGTGTGTGAAAACAAACAAAATGGTTAATATAACCATATAATCAATTATTTTCCTTAGGTTCTGAGAAGCATTGGTCTTTCTTAGTGTGCATAGTAATTGTGAGGATAAAGATTGACCAATTAATTTAATCTACAACTTATGCGTATAATAGTTTTTCTTCTATAAAAATATTCAAAATGGCTACCCAGAACTCTGGTATGGGCTTCTAAGTATGTACCACATCATCGACTGCCTTATCCTCTCCCACATTCTAGGTATCTGTTGTATCTGTGTATATCCTTGCTCTAATCTCTGACGAAGAATTTCCGCATTAGGAATAAGTCTGGAATACACAATGGCCTTAAAATGGCCCCATAATAAAAATATAATGGGTTCAGGACGGAGAAAGAACAGACCACAGTGTCGGTACCTAATAAGCTATCCATTTGTTTAGGAACCTTTGATTTAAAATTGATCCAGCAGCAAGAGCAAAATGACCACATGTGTCGAACTAAGTTCAGTGAAACCTCTTCCAACAAAACATTTAAATGCGTTGTTAAAATGTCGCGGTATGACCTTTCTGCTGTCATTGTTCCAGGTAAAATGAAGTGTCGCCAATTATTCCAGCTCAAATATTAATGCTGATCTATTGTTTATGTTTTGTTTCCAAAACTTTGGAACGTTCATCACTGCATACATGATTATTGTGAAAGTTCAGCCCCTTTCTTGTAAATTTCATTTCGTCTGTGAAGTTTCAAGCATAGATCAAATGATAGCCCTGAAAAAAATCCATTATAACCAGGTACAAAATGCTACCTTGGGTGGAAAATCAGGTTCACTAAGACCTTGAACTCTGAATTTGATATGGATAAAGTTGTTCTTGTGAAATTCTCCACAGTGTCATGTGACTCATATTCTCGATTGCCACTATGCTTCTGGTGCTGCTTGGCTATTTTGTTCAATATCATTCAGAACTGATTTCTGTATGTTAGGTATTCTAGTGCTACTTGGTCATCCATTATCAGAAACATGTATTTTAAAAGAGCCAGGGGGCGTGATTTTGCCTTTTTTCAACGAAACCGCTCATACGGCAATCTTTCGACGAAAGCAATTGAAAGTATGTTTCAGGACAGAATTATCAATAGAGATTTATCGTTCTCCGATCTAATCCCCTGCAATTTCTATTTCTGGGATAACTTAAAACATAAAGTGTGCAAGACAAATGCATACACCTTGGAAGAATTTAAACAAAATATCCGCCAGGAAATTGCCAGCACTTCTCAACGTGAACTAGAGCGAGTGATGGGTAGTTTTCTAAAGAGGTGCCACAAATGTATGGACAACGACGGTTACCAGTTCCACCATCACCAGTTTCACCATGAAGTTGGATAGCAAAACCCTTAAAAGTAGTTTCAAAAATTTTCATGGTTTCATCCTCGCCTTTCTATGATAGCAGCAGATGGCAACCAGCGCCGAGAAAGCGGACAGGTAAAACACCGCGCTGCCCGCTCGGAAGTTTTTTGCTTTTTTTTTTAACTAAAATTATTTCTGGGGTGACACAATTTATTTGAAAAGTGGTGGTGTGTGTCCGGTACCGCCGAAGCAAACCGGATGATTGTGGGTGGATATTAAAGGTGGGTCATTGGCTTAGGCAGGTCAAGTATCATGGCGGTGCCCTGACACTGACCTGCGATTTGGAGGGAACTTGGGTCGTACTGGAGGACCGATTGGAGGACCGACTGGAGATCTGGGGAGTGTCAGAAACTCTAAAATCTGACTAAGTGAAGTCTGTAGTGATGTCGTGTGTCCTTGTAGTATTTCTTCTAACGTCTTATGGACCTTGTGTATACGTGAGTCGTTGATGTAGGTGACTACTTTCTCCAGCTGCTTGTTGAAGTGGTCTCGGAGGCTATTGTTGTCTTGATGGACTGTGGCAGGTAGCGTTGTTTGCAGGTTATGGGTGGCATCCTGAACGTCCTCGAGAGCACGAGTCAGGGCTGCCTCCCATGCTGCAACCCGGTCGGTGAGAGTCTGGAGTGTGTCTTGTAGTTTCTGCAGTGCGGCAGTGTTGTGGAGTACAGCGGTGTAAAGTTGGTTGTCTGCGGCGTCTTGTTGGTCGGCGGTTTGGCGGTTGGTGTTGACATGCTCTTGGTGTGTGACGGTGATGGTCTGCGAGGCGGAGAGTGGCTGTTGCGTGGGCCTCTTGTGAGCTGCAGGCGGCTGACGGCGTGGGTTCCTGGAGCACGCCGCCTGACCCGTGAAGTGGCCAGTGCAATTGCACGTGGCACAATACACGGGGCGACGTGTCAGGTCATGGCTGGTGCAGGATGTGGTGAAGGTGCCAGCGCCACAATAATGGCAGCGTGGGGCGTCGGCGCAGGCGTCGGCGGTGTGACCGTACTGGCAACAGCGTCGGCAGAGAATAGGGCGGACACCACGGCTAGCCTCAACTGGGAGCACCTGCCCAAGGGCAGGAAGCCCGTCCGTCAAAGCAGCGCGGTAATCCGCCCCATCCCAGAACTCCAGGCGCACCAGCGGCGACGGTCCTCTGGCTGTGATGATGCGCGTCGCTTTCATAAGAGAAGGCCAGCGACGTCGGGCTGCGATGAGGAGGAGAGAGTCCGGAAGCTGCGGTGTAACTCTGCAGCCTCGTGAGGTTAGGATGAGTCTCTGTGGACGTTCGGTATTCAACCTCTGGCTGTGTCGTCTGTGTGCTGTGGGTGGTTGGGTTCGGCGTGGTGTCGCAGGCTGAGATACCGTGTTCGGACGGCGTAGATGGAGATGGAGTTGGCGAGGAGGCTGGCTGTGAGGCAGGGGCGACGCTGGCGTTTTCAGTTTCCTCAGAAGGTACATCGGAGGGTTTTTGGACTGCTGCGGTGGCTCTCTTCTTCCTGCCATGTTGTCTCTGCGGCGGCTGTGACTGGACTCTCCCCTTTGCTCTCCCGGCAATTCCATTGTTCACTGTCTCCGTCAGTTCAGTTCCTTCCGTGATGTAGGACGTAACGAAATAATCCGACGTAGTCTCTTCTTCCGGACGGTTCACTCATTGGGGAGTCGAACACAACACATATCTAATCATATGTAGTAACAGCACTCGCCACATTTCACCATAGTCTTCAGCAACTCGCTTGGAGAACAGGCTTACCGTCGCACCAGAAACGCACACGCTGACTCGCTCACGTACTCACTGACTTGTTTCGCTAGACTGATTCACTCTCGAACATCGCAAGACTTACTCGCTTCGCGAGAGTACTCGCTCATGTAGCCATAGGAACTTTTCAGAACGCTCTAGTGTCAAAACATCCAGAAAGTTCTAGTTCTCTAGCAATAGCGCTTATCTCGTTTACGCTGAGTGAGCGTGCGACTTATCTTGTTTATGGTTACAACTCTCGTATACTATCTGTATATATACACTTATATATATATATATATATATATATATATATATATATATATATACATGTATATATATATATATATATACAGATAGTATATATTATATATATGTATATATATACACTTTGAATAAAATCGTGATTTAAAATATACAAACTTGTAATAATTATTATATTTTTGACAGTCGGAAAAAGCAAAACAATCAAAATAAAAATGTATAATACTTCTTTAAATATGATTAATAAACGTGTGAGGATATCTATAAATCTGGTTACATGTGCTAAAGGGTTTAAATACTGAGTGCCTTAATTCTTTGCAAATTTAAACAACAGAAGCTAACCACGGTTTAGTATTACTATTGTTATTGGTGTTATTATTATTACGTCATCACCACCATCATCACTTTTTCGCATACCAAGAAGGTGTTGAAGTCCGCTAAAAATTCGATATCGAGATTTCATCGGAAATACATGCTTTGAGGTCTCCTGAATCCACAGTCTCGTGCATAAACATTATCACTCATAAAGAAATAGTGTAGGAATGCTAGACTTGGTTTTCAAATCCAACATCTTCCAAAGATGCTGCATGAAGATTTTCAAAGAAATCCCCCACCTCAAATTACGTTTTACATGGAAAAGTCTACATTTTTCATTTTCTAAAGGACTCTAACCTTTCTATTAAAATGTCATATACCTAATATCTTAACATTACAAATAAAATATAGGTACATATTGAATTTTCTGGAAATAACCCATAAAGTCTTCCTCATCCGGAATGAATTTTATAGAATGTTGTATAACTAATAAACCATAAGAGATAGATATTTACCACACGAAAAATTTAGATTTTTTAAAAAGTAACTTTTTTAAAATAACCTTTTAATGGCATCAGTATTTCCCAAGGCACCTGTTGTTATGGACTGATTTTTTCAATCTCTCTCTCTCTCTCTCTCTCTCTCTCTCTCTCTCTCTCTCTCTCTCTCTCTCTCTTTAATTTTTGGAAGAGCTCTTATTACTCGTTTCTCGAGAAGTCATACAAAGTCTAGGTACATAGTTTCAAAGCTAGCAACCACCCGCGTTTTAAATATTTGACTATCGGATCAGCTTCCTGTATTCCCCTTGTAACTTACAACGAAATGTGGTATGAAGATATATCTGCAATCTTGATTAACAAAGTAGATATAAAAATAAGCTTTTGGAAGAATGGTTTGTGAAAGCTATAAAAGAAAACAAGACATATGAACGCAAAACATCAATTTATTTATTATTGTACACTTTTGTAAGTGTTATTCACAGAATAGTGCAGTGTGATTTTGACATTCTCTTGAAGAATTCAAAATCGCTGTTTTTTTACCCATAATTAGACAAATTTGTCCGCTTTTATTCCATACCTGGCAGTTTTTACTTAACATTTATTACGAAGTTTAGTTTAGGTAGCAGATGTTTTTGTGTACTTGCTCAGAGCAGCGATATCTAGTAGAAACTGGTTTGTCACTGGTGAATAAACTTTCCCAGTAAAGTATAAAGCTTTATTTGTTTTTTAATAGAATATACCTACCTAGCATTTATATCTAACCAGTCACTAAATGATTAAAATAGTGGTATGCCTTCATCTCGCCTTTCTTTTCTTTAGCTCCTTCTAACTTTCCTGTTACCTGTTTCTCTTCTTTGCACACAGCTTGCATAATAGGTAGAGATTAACCTCTCTGTTTCCTCTTAGGTCAACTCTAAAAATGTTTTTTTGTTCTTTCTTTCCTACGCCAACGCATTTATCTTGGCTACAATCTGTGCATTCCTCTGTCCTTGACCCTATGCATTATCTGGTTTTCGCGTGTTGCACCCACAGACCCATAAGGAAGACATCGACGTGGGTGTAATGTATTGCGGGGTAATTTAACTAGAAAGTTCTGCATGCTATAAATCCAAACTAACTGGATGCAAAATTTCTCTTTATGGACCTCTAAAAGACTTCGTTGCACGCGACTAATGGTAGGATCTTGAGAGAGGCAGTAGATCTGCAGAAACATGCAAGATGAGAAAGTTTTATTAGGTCAATTATATATACTACAACTAAATAGCCTATAATTATAATATTGAACACATCAAGGCTTCGGGCTAATAGGCTACGTACCATTTGTGTCGTCTACCAAACTTTCACTCTGTTCAGTCGGATGCACATGTAAACATCCAACATGGACATTTTGAGAATGGCTATCAGTACGAAAACATGTCTTACAAGTTATACATTTTAATGAGTTCTACATTTTTTCAGAAGTAAGTTTTCGTATCGTTATCATGATTTTCCTGTCATACAAAACTTATACAAAATTGAATTAGTATGAAGAGGACTTCACAGTGTTCATAGAAAATTCAGAATATACATTTAATTTGTCTCATTAATATTTCAAATACAATATATTTTAGTAAAAACATTTAGATCATTTTTTAAAAAAAAAAGAAAGAAAAATGACAGATTTTGTATGCAAAGGATTTGTATGTCCTAAAACACTTCGGTAGGCATGTTATAACAGCGTCTTGAAGAGCACTTTCAGGAAAAGTGAGGTGCTCAATAGATCTCAAAACTTGCATTTCGGTGAGATTTCGATATTCATTTGTTAAGTGAAATACAATGTTTCCTGTTACTACTGTGGTAATTGGCAGAGAAAAAGTAAGAAATTTATGGTTTATTAAATTACACCCTAATTTAAAAAAGGAGAAAGGAGAATAAAGTTTCTCTTTTATTGACATATTACAAGAAATACATACATACCTCCTTGTTTTGGTCTAAGTTTGTAACATTTTACTGCCTTTATATCAATAAAGCACAGGTATTTCACTTTAAGTAGCACTTAATTAATGGTTGAACATGTTTATACTCTAAAAAGATTATTGGTGTTCTTACTTTCTTCTGCGCTTAATTTATTCTTCGAAATGAGCGAAATAAAATATTACCTCCTTTGTTTTCAAATACTCATCGTGTCACCATTTGGATTCCATGTAAGCTTGTTTCGCTTGCTCTGCAGAAACCTCGGTACTGTTCCTCTCGCTCATAGTGGTGAATGACTCGCTCAAGGCTACGTTGATTGGCTGTGAATGTCAACTGTAAGTTTCTGCCTTCTGTTCGTGCTGTAAACAGTTTGTTCGTTTTGCATCCCAAAAGTGAAAGCTTATTCAAACATCTGGTTGTGTGTAAATTACTTTAGATTATGATTATGATTATGATTATTATTATTATTATTATTATTATTATTATTATTATTATTATTATTATTATTATTATTATTATTATTATTATTACCATTATACTGTTATTAACCCATTGAAATGCCTACCAAAAATCACGTTTGAGCAAAAATTTCTGAGTACAATATATACCTAAAACCTGAGTCATACAGGAGTTGTGTAGACATTTCTGGAGACATTTCCTGGCATTCCAGTTCCAAATATAGGTAGTTACAGATATATGGTTAACTAATTTTGGAGAATGGACCGCTAAACGCAAAAGACAAGTTCTAACGGAAGAAAAATTGACGAAATTAGTGCATCATTCGTATGCTAAGTTGCACAGCTAGTATGTGTGTTTCACCTGTATTTATACAGCTGCTAACCGTTTAACTGAAACCCTACAGAGTGACTATTGCTCATGAATTATAAGCTCGTGACGAAACCGAGTCCATTTTATAAATTGATATTACAAAATATCGTTAATACTAGTTGACATACATGTAATATATTTTCACATGAGGTATGGTTTCATCTAAATGATCATATTGCCTCACTGAATAATAGGTATTGGTTCCCAAGGAATTCTTACTTAATTATTTAATTCATGAAGTTCTGTTACAAGATGTAAAAATTGGTTTGTGATTTGCTATAACAGCAAAACGCTTGATCAGATGTATATTTTTCAGTAATACCATAAATTTCGATAGCACTACAGAAATATTCTTGCATTATTTTACTATATGTTGCCAGATGATGAGAGACTGGTGGATATTTTCAGCAGGATTCTGCCACAGACCATACTGCCCAAAACTACTTGGAAGATATACAGGTAATGTTGATGACAGGATAATTTCTTAAGGGTCCCCCCCCCCCCCCCACGTTCCCCGGATCTTGCTGTATGTGTGGCTTCTATTTGAAGGGACCCTAAAAAATAAGTTTATAGGAACAAGCTGCAAACCATAGACGAATTTAAATACAATATCAGAAGAGAAATAGGGAATATTGAGCAACCAGAAATGTGTATGAATGGAAAGTTCATGCGAATATGCCAGGAATGTCTCAATGCACGTGAACACTACTTTCAACACCATCTACAACAGAGTTGATATTCATTATAGCGCATAATAGATAGCGCATGCTATTTGTGATCCATAGCCGGGCTATAAAATGTTCGCTCTGTGCATATATAGTCGAGTGCAAAAATTGTGTTGATATTATGTGCAGCGATTATGTTCATAAGGAAATAATAAACCGCCTCTGCCACGTTCAGCCCCGCTTTCTTTACCTGTTTGTACCACTCCATTTAATTTTTGTCTTACTTCTCCCTTGTGCTTCGCCTCGAGCCTAAAACCGACCTTCAGTTGGTTACTATTGAGTGCTAGACTTTTGACTTCAAATCAGTACTAGACGGACTCATTCAGGGAGTGGTGTGGACAGTCGTGGCGAAGCATGTCTTCCAGTCACTCAGGTGCAAAGTTTACGTACGTCCTGCCCTTTGTCGTCGTTTCTCAGGAATGAACTTTGGCCGTGGGCTAATGCGTTTGTGTCGGACTTGAATTTAAACCAATAAGAGATTAACTCATCCAGGGCTGGTGTGGAATACGGATGATGAGGAGATTCTGCCAACATTAAATAAAGAAAAACACTACAGGAAAATATAAGCATCGGTATGTTTCACTGAACTTAACTGTTTTCCAAATAACTGATCTAATTTTCATGTCGATTTGAACCAAATTTTGTCAAATGTACGCTTTCGTGTATCCATTGCTAGGGGAAATACAAAGGCTAACAGAAATAATGTTATCAGAAAAAGCTGTGTTGCATCTATCCTGAACTAAAAGCTGGACAAGCAGTGCCCAGCCCTGTCTCTTATGTGCTCATGACGTCACCTTGCCTCTCTACAGTCTACGACTCTACCCCATCTTTTTCTGGCATGTAGGATGGAACGAAATTCCGGCTCACCGACGGTGCAGACATGACCCTGGCGTCGTTAACAAATAAAATATGTGTTTATTTAGACCACCTTCTTCGTTTTGTACATGAAATATTTCCGCTTCACTCATACAGGTAACCAGGCATTAGAGAGGTTTGCTTTTGAGTCCCAAGACTCGCCGAGAAGTAGGTAGAGATAAATCCACTTTCCCCTCTTTCGCATAACGTTGGTCATCCTTGCTCTAGATCAATAGTTATCGCCTAAATTATTGTGTGGTTTGGTAATACGAACTATTGCCGTTAATATTACCATTAGCGCCTTCACACCTCAAAACAGTATTATACCTGTCTGTTCGTTAATCGCGTAGAATCATTCTTCGTTTCCAGTCTAGGCGGCGCCGTGGCCGAGCGGTTAGCGCGCTCGCCTACCACCTAGGCGGCCCGGGTTCGATCCCAGGGACCCGCATGTGGTATTTGTGGTGGACGAAGCGGCGTCAGGGCGGGTTTTCTCCGGGTGCTCCGGTTTCCCCCACCATCTCATTCCACCGGTGCTCCATCTTCATCAGTGTCACCGCCCGCGGTGCTGTAGTAGTAAAAGCGGGCGTTAAACACTACAACAACAACGTTTCCAGTCTATAAAGAATATAAGTTACGTGGAGCTGTTGCCTTAAAAATCGTACATTTTTGAGAGGCCTTACATGAACTTCCTTAATTTTTCACCCATTTCAGCGAACTTCGAAATGCGTCTATAGATTAGCTTCAAACATTATGTAGCAGTTTATGTGTTGCTTCACGCGTAAAGACGGACAAACCGGCACTATAAGAGCGTAGTGTAGGCATCTGACCTGTTATTAATACATATATTTTATGTGACGTATTTCAGAGAGTGAAAGTTCCCCAGCAGTTTTCTTGCACAAAAATCTACAAGACTTTCAGAAAAGAAACCATAGATAAACGTAGTTTATTCTTATTTTAAAATGTAGTATATATAATGAATTTCTAAGGATGCCTGGGAAAACATGTTTAATCACAAAGCAAAGGTCATGTTGTTTGAAGAGCATACGCTTGTATGCACTTGAAAAGCTTCAGTTTGCGAACACAATTTGATCACCCCTGGTCTTGAAAAATTTTCCAAACCTTATAGATTTATTGACTGATAGACGAAAATAGCCAAACGAAGCTGTGTATTGCGGACCCATTAACATTAATTTATCGAACTAGCTCGTTAAAGCCTTCATGGTACCAAGGAGGCGGGGCCAGATTTAGTTAAAAATGCTTCTGCTTCAAACTGGTCTGCTTTAGGTATATGCATGTTTCTTGATAATTATTGCCCATAAATGAACTAGCCATATATTTAATTCTGAGAGGTGAAAGTGGAAATTACTTGAAAATATTCATCTTTTACCTTTGAAAGACACTTCACTTAAATGTCAAATTGTACTAATATTTTAGTTACTGAATAATGCAGTACCCATTCATGTAGACTATGTTACTGACTGCGTTGATTACCTAAGGCAGAAAAACTGTTGTATTCTACTCAGAAGTTCTACATGAGATTTATTCGTAAAGATATGTTTTGAGGATTCCTGGATTAAAAAATGAGGTTTTTAAAGTTCCTGTTGTATGTCCTTATGAGTAGCATAATTCCAAAACTAGGTATATAAGTTTAACATCTTCTAACAATATGATACAAAGATTTTTTAGAAAATTTATTTACTAATAAACTTCTGATCTTGAATCTTAGCGAATAGCCTGTAAATTCTTCCAATCAGAGTTAATTGTGCATAATTTTTAATAATTCATAAGCTCTAAGAGACGAATTACACAAAAATGTAGAGATCAATAAAATGTGAAATTTATATGATATAAATTATACCACAACACTTTTTTCCCTGTAGAATTATCCATTTTCAAAATATTCGTTATCACTCGTATTCCTCCTTTTCCCACACACCTTTATTATTAACAAGTACTATCACATGTGAATGGTTGTACTTAGTTTTTCGGGTCGTACTTGTAACCAAGGTCATATTGCTTAACTTTAATGTATTTATAGTATCAAACAGTTATCGTGAGTAGAAGAATCACTTTCTTTATGACTGCTGTAACACATAGGCAGGGAATCATGCGATGATAGAGAAACTCGTGTAAGTGTGCCACATCAATTTTGTTAATAAATATACTTTCTCAAAAATGGCTGTAATTATCATGAATGAAGAAGCTAGAAAAGTAAATATTAACAAACAAAATTATCTTGCATTTTCTATAAATAGTCTTTGAAGTCCTCTTCACTCAAATCAAGTTTATAGCTAACTGTTAAAAAAAAAAAACCAACAAATTATTAAAGGTAAATGGAGATCTCGTTAAAACATACAATTTATTTACATTTTTACATAACATACACTAACCTTTACAAAGTATTTCGCCGTAAGTAGTATATTTTAAAACCTAGGCGGTCGATCTTTTGTTACTTGTGATTTAATTTTCGCAATATGTATTGAGCTGCTTTTTAAACAACTATTGCTGTCTCAGACTCTTGTGTGAACTAAATGCGTATATAAATATTGACTCAATGACTCAATCACAACTTGCGCAGGCAGATTTAGAACCTCGAGCGAAAGACGATCTTATGTGCCTATGCCCCTGACGGCGCAGTCCCCGAGAGAATAGATGAAGCGAGTGGATCCTAAGGGCGTCCGGAACGTTGCCACGACAGACAGACCAGGTGGCAAGGCCCCTACATTTTCCAAGTTAAGCATCACGGCGGAGGCTGGCCTAGCTCCCGTCCCCCTTCGGGTTTCTACCATCCCATGGGGGGAGGGGGGGCGGAAACCAGTGGATTGATTTCCAGAGCACATTTTTACTCCTGTCGTGCATGCAACTGCCGACGTTTCCAACCCTAAAAGAAATCTAACGGGACGAGAAGGGTGAAATGATCTTGGGTTTTTCCATGGTTTTTGTTGGTTGGTAGGCGAATTGTGGAGTGGAATATATACCACCAAGCATTTTCCTGTTCCTCATTTTGTTTCCTTTCATCGTGCAATGTAGGAGGGTTAAGCGTTCCGGACGGTGCAGTGCGGTGGATGGCTTTGAGGAGAACATGTTCTGTGGGGATGACAAGTTTCGGAGGGGTACTTAGTACTTCGAGCTATGGACGATATTTTGTACCTATGCCCCTAACGGTGTATCTCCCGTGAGAGAGGGATAAGGTGGTCGAATCTAGGAGACACAAGAGCAGAGGGCAGGGTCCCTACTCCCTGGCGGCAGCTCGTGCAACGGCTCCCCTCCCCCTTTAGGCTTATACATCCCATTGGGGGGGGGACTCTGAGATTGCCCCTGATCTCAAAGGATGAAGGTTTACACAAAAATTGTCACTGCCATGCAACGCCGAGACTTACAACCCTGAAACAGCCAACTAGGTGACAAGTGAAATGAAAGTAGAAGTAAACTGAAATGGGAAGGGAAGGGAAATTCGGGAGATGCAATTCATCTTCCCAGCATTCGCGTAGCAATCCGGGGAATCCCCCAAAAACAACCTTGATCAAGGTCAGCCACGGGGATCGAAATCACGACCTCCCGAATATAAATACATTACCGCTGCGCCACGTCTGGGAATAGGAAGGCATCGAAGTGGAGGTCCGTGATGTTCAATCTGGAAACGTTAGGGACTCCACTGCACTGCGCCCGCCGTCACTAGATCTGGCCACCCATCGTTCTCTTTCGCCGTATTCCTTTCCTTCGGATACTTGACATGAGCAATGGATTTAGCCTTGGCCAAAGTACCAAAATCCTCTTAGTTCCCTATCACAAAGTCGTATGTGTACACATCACATGAACTATGCAGAAAATAATAACTAATAATATTTGAAAACAATGATCGTCTTTCTCGGCAAGTATTTACTACTGACAAAAAATGTAGTTGGCAGAAATCCTGCTTTCGTACAGGTTCAACCAGGTTATGTGGCAAAAATAAAACTTAAATTTGCACTTTAAATCACGTCAAATAATTTGGTATCCTGCTAATTAGTGTTGCTGTTGCTTGCAGTGATGCACATAGCGACGTAGTAATACTTTCTATAAGAACTACGTGTGGAATGCAGAGCTGTATCAGACAAAATGCCTGTTAGTGGCTGCAACCAGTTCCACTTGAGAGCCTTGGAGAAGTAAATTTCTGGAACACAGCCACATTCCTGCCAATTCTGTACATAGGGACTATATTTCAGTCAGAAATACAAGAAATTCGCTCTTATTGAAGACCACAAGCAGGAAATTGAGAGACAAGCTGCGTGTTTTGTATACAGCGTTAATTGCCTGAGTCAAAGGTGCGCGTTGCAGCTGGGAAACGCCTCCAATATCAAACAGACAAATGAATACACAAAATTGGTGTTTCCCACTATGCAGTAGCAGATATCTCACATCCCTGCTGCAACTCTAGAATCGTGAATGGAATGACATTAATTTTCTTTAGATCCTGAGACTCTCTACAGATCAAGCATGTTCTTGCAGAAGACAACTGCTCTTAAATAAAATGTCAAGCTATCTCCAACAATTATTCTTTCAGACAAACTAAGGTTGGAAAGTTGAATATAACTCGAGATACTCGCCGTCACGCCTTGGGACTCGAAGTACGGATCTTCGGCTTTCTATACTGACGCGCTACCTTTAAAGGCTGCTTCATAACTACCCGTTAACGGTAAGCAGAACGGCAACGGCAAGGGGTAGCACTCAACATTTGGTTCACAACACTCGGCAACGAGAACGGAAAGGCATATCGATCAGCTTATCGATTGCGCATTGAGAATTCATTTGTTTCTAACTGACCAGCTTGGGACTAGAGAGAGCTCTAGCGGCTATTTCATGGCCCAGCTGCCTTGAATTATTTTACAGCAAAAATTCTAGTATGCACAATATGAATCTAATGTGGTGTGCCCAACAACGGGAATGAAAATTTGAAACTTGGCCAGGTCTTCTTTCCCGTTCTCAGGGCCTGGGAAAGCTTCCCATCGGTTGTGAATACATGTATTTCAACTTCCTCGATCTGGATTTGATTACGTCATGACGTTGTTTATTGCATCGATGCAATTAGATTCATTCTGCCTGTAAATCTGATCAGAGAACAAAACTTTCTACACGGAAATAAGCCTTTTTCCCCATTTGACCTCTTTCGTAACAAATGTATTACTTAAGAAAACGGAAGCACCATAGTTTACATCACTAATTAGCTGTACGAAAAACTATAAAGATTTTCAGTGCTATGTTGCCAGATTTGCACAAAAATAAGGGCACTTAGGTGCGATGAATTGAAAGTGAAAAACGAAAACAACATAATTGTGATAATACCCAGGTGTCATTCATTGAAATGTCTGATAATCTGATATTGATTGATAAACTAAATATTCCCTGTAAAATATGTTATAAGAAACTGTTTTACAAACGAATTGCATACTCCGTCTAATATGGTTGTTTGTTCACACAATAATGCCATTTTGTTTTGTTATGTCACTGGTCTTAAACTTCCAATACAGAGTTATTTTGTTCAGCCCTAGAGCCATGGCAAGGTTAACAGCTGAAGAAAGAATGTGGATTCAGAAGCCGATGACTGTCACAACTCAAATACTTATTGCTACGACCACGTAAGCTTATGACGTCACAGTTTCGTGCCTTTTTCGATGAAATAACACGCGTGACAACGAGACTAAATTGTGACCCCATTTCACATCATATAACTGTGTAGGAGAGTCTCTGTCACTGTTCAGTTTGCTCTCCATTCTAAATTGTTACAGCAATCCTGGTACAACATCAAATTTATTATGTATTTGCCTAGGAAAGATAAAAAAACGTTTTTCAATGTTTCCATCAATTTTCTTCGAAGTTCTTATGCAGAATTGCTTATGAAATTTGAATATGTAATTTATGAGTTATTTAATATGTGTGAACCCAAATTCTACTACTTGAATATTTCAAGCATCATGCAAGCACTGTAAAACTTTGATTTTAATTCTGGTTTCTGATATGATTAATATTAATTAATCCACTATTTCACGATACTAAGAAAATAATTCTAAAATTATTTGCATTAAAACACAGAATGTGTGGCTATTGTCATAAACAGAAAGCAAAATATTTCTTTGTGGAATTTTGCTGTTCGAAAAACAGTTATGAGAAACCTAGGGTTTAAAGAATACATAAGCTTTACCTGATTTTAACTGTAAACCTTGTTTCGCGTTTGTATGAACTGGGGACTACTGTTTTCAAATTACTGCTTCTTTTACAGTGAGAATTAGTAGACGAATAGAAAAGTATCAGGTGTTCAGAACATGTACCTTTACCATTTGCACGTATTTTTGTGTCTCGATTAACACAGGCTCTTCTCCCCACTTAGTGCTGCTTGTGTGTATGTATTTTTATATTCTCTACTACGTTAGAGCACACGCCTGGTAAGCGGAAGGTCTATGGTTTAAATCCCAGCTGTGGCGTTGAATTTTTAAGTTCCAGTTCTACCTCTTAGGGGGAGTATTGTATTCGACTCAAAATTTCAAAGTCGAGATTGCACTGGAAATATATGTTTTGAGGCCACCTGAATCTTAAAAAATGCCGTTTTAGAAAAGTCTGCATGCGCGCGCGCGCGCGCGCGCGTGTGTGTGTGTGTGTGTGTGTGTGTGTGTGTGTGTGTGTGTGTGTGTGTGTGTGTGTGTGTGTGTGTGTGAACAGCATAACTCAAAAACGTAAAGCCGGTTAAAAACCAAAGTGAGTAATTAAGTTTAATATCTTTCAAGGATCCGACACGAAGATTCTGAAGAAAATTCCACCACCCTAAACTACCTTTTACATGGAAAACGTTTCGAAATTTTTTATTTTTTCAAAAGTTGCTCCAACGGTTTTAACTAAAATGCCACACGTTTAAGACATTTTTATGACAAATGAAATCTATAACTTGAATTTTTGGCTATAGTTTATGTAGTACTACTTACTTTTATTACTTTTGCATAGCTGGTAAACCGTAAGAGATAGACCAAATCTTACTATACAAAAAGTAGATGCCGTTAAAACACACAAGCTGTGTTCAAACGCTTTTTTTTTTTTTTAAAGAGTGATGCATTTCGAACACATTCCTTGTTATTTGTGTGAGTTTTGCAATACTTAAATGTTTCTCAAATGGAAGGTCGTTATTCACTTTTTTTATCTCTTGGCAATGCAAGAGGAACGGAATTTCAAAGCTTTAAAAGATTTGACTGTCGCTCAAGGCCTTAGCAATTAAATAATTTCTGAAAATTTTGATCTCAACTAACGTGAACAAGATAGAGGAGTTTGTAAGAACAGTACAAGAGTAGAGAAAGTCATGTGAGTCAACACATCAGAAATTTTGAGTTTAGTATAGATATCATTAGCGCAAGACACATAATAATCAGTCCTATTTTATACGAGCAAACAGTAAATGAAAGTGTCGACATCACATTATTTCGCACCATTGTTAATCAGCTGTCTGAGGAAAACGGATCACATGAGTGGTTGCAATAAGATTGTGTCACTGCTGCTATAGCTGATTTCCCTGGAGCCTCGCTGAAATGATCGGCAAAATGAAACTAGCTGGTGTTGTCCACGGTTCCACAACTGGGAGATGCAGCCGCTGGGGACACCAAATATTAGAAAAGGGACACAGATTCGTTCCCAGAGGTAAATACTGCTCTATCTTATGATTGGTTTCGAATCTTATAATTGGCTATCATGCGATAGATAACGCAATCCCATTGCAGTTGTGGTTACACGTTACAACAGTAGAAAGTGCGGTTTTCTGGGTTTTAATGCTGCTAACATTTGTATGAGACTCTAATGACACGGTGCAAGAAAAACACTGAAGTAAAATATAGCTCATTTTATAATTCGAATGACATAGCACGTGATTTTACTCCACGGGGAGAAGATATTCTGAAGTCTCTGATTGGCTAAAGTCAGATATGAATTTCCCTCCCCTAAAGGGTGAACACAAATTCAAATGTCAGATTGGAAAAATAGTATTTCCTTGAGAATCACACATTACCCAGTGTAACTGTTAAACTTCCTCTTCGAACACCCCATGCTTTTAAACTGCTGTTTCATCACTCCATAGACGGCTGGGATTACAGTTCAACGTCGAACGACGGGCGGTACGCGCAGCACGCTTTGAAAAGAAAGCACCTGCTTCACTTACGCAACGTAAACTTCAGTGTTATGTTTCTTCACGTTCCAAACAGATGTACACACAGACTAACATGCATTCTAACATCAGTCTGAACTGCAGAGGAAACAACGGTACTTATAAGAAAAAGCACTTACGGTTTATGGATCAATAAATACAGGAAAAAATATATTTTTGAAGTTTCTCTATCTACGTAGAAAAGAATGTGTCTATATGTTGTTTTCCTGAGCTACAAATTCATACCACTTAGAAATCCGAAGAAATATAGCTGTCGCAAATTCGTATTCTTGCCGTTCTTGCGTTATGTCTATGGATACCAAATTAGCCACCTTTTCAGAGACGAGTATATGTATATTGCAATAATCACATCTTTGGTTTTTCTTACCATTTAACTGAAATAACTAGGCGCTATGTGGAACTTGCATAATTCCACGTTTATAATACGAAATCGTCATTAATTCGAAGAGCTTTCTTGGTTCTTTGAATTTTCTATTAAAGCAATGCCACAAAATCACATGTAATTCGAATTTTATTTTCCTTAATTCGAAGATTTAATTAGAAATGTCAGTCGAAAATTAATCTAAACGCGGAAATTTAATATGATAACTTTACTCCAGTGTTTCCGCAAAAGAAACCACGCCTCGGGGGTTGCTTGTTTTGTCTAAATGGAGCAGCTCTTCTAGCTGCCGGCCTTGAACATTATATCTGCTCCCACATCGCTTGTTTAAGACACATGCGCCTTTAGTTGTCGCTTGAGCTTCCTACTGTTCAGTGTGTTGCAAATCAATGCCAATATGTCCGTTAGCAAACCGCGTGCCCGGTACAAGACTTCAACTTTTGCGGAAAAACTCGCCTTCATTCAAGAACTTGAAAAGGATTTGAAGAAAAATCTGAAATCGCGAAAGAATATGGAACACCACTGAACACCTTGTCAAGTTATCTGAAGAATAAGGAGAAAATTTTAAGCAGTGCCTCGAGTGAAAATGGAGAATCGTAAAAGAGTGAACTGTCAAATAAAGAATATCTTTAATCAAGAGCCAGTATTAAAAAAGATAGAGACAAATGTTTTAAGATGGTTTGGACAAATAGATAGGATGGGTGAGATCAGGAAACCGAAACAGGTATGGGAGGCCAGAGGGGAAGGATAGGATAAAATATAGGAAATGGATCATGATCGGCTGAGAAAACCCGACGCTCGAAAGGGCACAAGGGAGAGGAAAAGAAGAAGAAAGAAGAAAGAAGAAGAGGAAAAAGAAGAAGAAGAAGAAGAAAAGAATGAGACAGCCGGAAAATTCTGATGGATATATGTACCTGTATTGTTAAAATGTAAATTTTAGACTAACTTTTGTAATTCGAATTTTTGGATGTTTCGAAATTTTTACATGTCCTTCCAGCTTCAAATTATCCATGTTCCACTGTATTACTACATTTGGCTTAGGGTATATTTATTTTACCTCGATTAATAATCATATTGAATTTCACCACAATATCCTCTTATCTTCGAAGACGTTTGTCTCTGACATATTCAGATTATCGGAGGTAAGCTTTAGTAAGTCCTAATGCCACAATGCAACTTTGTCACCAATGTTAGGTGTACTCAATAAGTTTAGTTTTAAGATAAATAGATGCGCACCAAACACAAGCCGTCTAGGTACGCAAGAGAGATTTCATTCAACTTTTAGCGTTCTGGCACCGTCCTCAAAGAGCAAGTGGGGAGCACCTTTCGAATTCTTCAACAAATTCCTGCTCAACGCAGGTGGGTCCTATAAGTCAGAGCTCTGGTTTTACCAGCATAACAGTGTTCAACTTCGCTGGTCTGCCAAATTGTTCCAAGAGGTGAAGCAACAGTTTGCGGTGAAGTCTGATTAGTGCAGTAACATAGCTTAGGGCTCGTTTTGCAACTAATGCATTGGGCACAAGGCTACATAGCATGGCTGGCAGCACAATAGATGTGTTAATCACTATTCTATACAAACAAGGCACGTAACAATTTAGTATTTCTCTTAATATCGCCTCAGTGAATGTTACGACCGCTGGGACCTTGTTCCATTTGGAGATTTGTTTTTCATAGCGGTTAATGCTCCATTTTATATCAGGGTCGTTCGGTTCATAAATGAAATGAATGGAATGAGGACCGAATGAGGTCATATATGTTATCAATGTTTATTCTCTCAAGTGAAGATGAAAGCAAATCTAATCCAGTCATTTTGAAGTCCCAGGACTACAATTAGCATGAGGAATCACTGGAGGAAGCTTGGACTTGCAGGTATGAGTTGTGCCTACAAGTTCTTAGAATGATAGGGAAGAATGATATCATAGATTCATAAAGCGGCTGTTATCAGCAGGAAGCAGCAGAGGCAACCATAGTCCAGAATCTTAACAGTTCCCAGAATAGGAAGTTCCAAAATACAATCGTAGGTCCAGTAATAGTTTCAAAATAGCTGTGGTGTAACCTTTTGTTCCAATATTTTTATAACCCGCTTCAAAAGAAGTACCCTACTGCAACGTAGAAGCACCACACTTTGGTGCTTCTAAATTCCATAAAGATTAATTAATCAGAACTAGTTATGCTACTTAGCCCTTGAGATATACATGTGAAAAGAATTATCAGAGATGCGTTTTGGAACATGTAATCGTGAGCATCGTGATAACCGATCCATAATGCTGGCAATCGATTTCAACTCCTTTAGCGTAAGTTAAGTAATAAAAGTGTGTAACCTATGTGAAATCATTGTTAAAAGTACTTTATGACGTTTAGTGTGTACGACTGAACGTAGGGTTGGAAGGAGAGAGAAACAAAGTGGAAGAGAATCATGAACGAATAATCAATCATGACTTGATACAGACGAATCCAAGTTAGGCAAGTAACGGTAGACCAAGAGTATCTAGTTAATATAAAATACACAATTTATAAGATTATTTATTTAGAGCGAACCATTTCGGAGATATGCCTTGTTATTTGTGTGAGTTTTGGGAAACATACTTGTCAAATGGAACATCGTTATTCAATTTTGTATATGTTAACCGTGCAAAGAGAACGGAATTTGAAAGATTTAAAAGATTTTACTATCACTCAAAGCCTACTGTAGGTATTCCCATATTTCCCCTGTACCTACAAGGAAATAGGCAATAAGAATAATTTCTGTAAATGTTTATCTCAACTAACACGAAGAACATATAGGAATAAGGGTTTGTAAGAATAGTACGAGAGTAAAGAAAGTCATTTGAGTGCAACACATGAGATTTTTTGAACTGGAACGCTTGGCTCTGTTGCTAAAAATAGTAGTGTCTCTTACTAGCTGCCGAAGAAAACGTTCCCAAGGCGCAATCATTAGTATTCATGTCTTGCCACCCCACAGCAAAATCACGCAGCTTACCAGACAGTCCCACGTTATAGGACGAAATTAGATGCAAATAGAAATGACATAGTGCCCATTATTTGATTCGCATTAAGAGAATACAACTAAAAACAAATACTTAGTAAGATTACTTGTCCTTTCTTCTTGAGATTGAATCCATACTAAGGTGAACCTCCCAATCGTTCTTTTAACGTAGCTACTTCTGCATGATTTGTATGGGTGTTGCTACCCTCTAAAATCTGAAGAGACGCCTACTCTCACCTGTAGGATAAACCAGCAGATGTGTAGCTCTGAAGCTAGAGCACAATACTAAATGATAAATAACTCACATTCACACACATTGAAATTGCTTTCAAAATGTGCGAGTTAAGCCATTAATTCATATCTTCGATCAAGTAACTTCTGCCATCACGACCTACCGGCCTGCAGCATGGCTACAACGTCCTCTGCTTCCATCCTCACACCACATCATGGGAATGTCATGTATATAGATGCCCACATTTGGCGTGGTTTCTGAGACCGTGACCCAAGAACTTCACAGGCTGAGTGTATACCGTACCAATACGCTGCACTGTATAACTTCTTCTTCTTTTTCTTCTTCTTCCTCCTCCTCCTCTACAAGATATAGGCCTGGTCCTGCTCTGTTCTCAATTAAACATATAAGTAATTACATCGTGTTCCTTATCTTCCCTACTTGGCGGTGTGCTCTATGGGTATAATTTAATAAAAAACTTGATATTCGTTCCTCTTTTATTCTTAATTTATATCTTGGTAGCAGCTATTTTCATTTTCGTTTACTTTTTTATTGAAGTTGTATATACCTATTTAACTGTTAGCGAGACTCTTCATTTCATTGTGTCTTGAAGGTTAAATCTCTTTTAGAAATCTCATCTCTACTGTTTCTATTCCTTTCCTGCCTGTGCTGTCAATTGTCCAATTTTCACTTCCATTTATTATCACTAGTACTGTTGTTCTTAATTTTTTTATGTTGCTTTTGACGTTTTATTATTTTATAATCTCATTTTCCTTTCACTTGTCTTTGTATAGCCTCATATTCAAGTCGTAATTTATACTGTACGATGCTGTATGTCCTCTGAGGCATTAAGAGCCCTATACAGAGTTAGGTTTATGGTGGGTGTCATCTTGTTGGTCAACTTGAAGCTTTAAATCCAGCTTCCCTTGTGTATTTACCCCATAAGAAAGAGATGCACACTCTGTCCTTCTCGCCAATCATACTGTTCTGAGTAGGTGCCCCGGAGACTGTTGGTGTATTCACTCATAACTCTGGGGAAGGAGTCCTTTCCAGATATGTACTAATTCCCAGGGTAGCGGAACCTGGGGCATCGTGCGAGCAGGGTCATAACTCCCAGAAGTAGGCATAGAGTCCCTACCTACCACCCCCGCATGGCATAACAGCCATGTTAATGAAGTTTTCTAAACAGTACAGCTATGACCTAACCTTTTTCCCTTAGCAGTAACACCGTCCTTAACACGCACCTTGCATTTCATCACAAGGTTTACTGAGAACAATAGGATTCATTGAATAAGCAGCGTTGCTGTGTGCATCTTAAACAATTAAATGACGTATTAACGAGGAATCTTGACGTAATACTATCCTTAAAAGAGCTGATTGTGTTTTTGTATTTTTATTTGTTCTATTCCACCAAAAAATTCAATTCGAGATTTCACTGGAAATAAACGCTTTGGACTTCCTGAACCCGAAGAAGTGTCTTTAGAAAAACTGTTTGTGTGTGTGGGGGAGGGGGGCATGGAGTGTGTGTGAGAGAGAGATAGAGAGAGGGACGGAGGGAGAGTAACTGTCTGTATGTTAACAGCATAACTCAAAAACGAAAATTCCGTTAAATACTAGTCATGTTTAAGATCAGCAAGGATGTTATTATGAAGATGTGAAAGAAAATCCTCTCATCTGATACCATCCATGATTAGGAAAATGTTTTTTTTTTTTATTCAAAAACGACTCTAGCGATTATGTTTAATAATTCATATGTTTAATGTATTGACATGCAAAATAAAACGTGTAATTTGAATTGTATCTGAGGACCATCTGAACTTTCCCTTATTTGATTGCATTTTGTATAACATGAAAATCGTTTTTAAAAATCTGATGTATTGCACTCACATTACTTTCTCTATTCTTGTACTAACCATTCTTGTACTACCATTCTTACAAACTCTTAATCCTGTATCTTATTCGTGTTAGTTTGCATAAATTATCTCATTGCTTACTTCCCTGTAGTGTAAGGGGAATATGGGAATACGGTAGTCTTTGAAAGATATTCAAATATTTTAAAGCTTTGAGATTCCGTTCTCTTTGCACGGCTAAGATATGAAAAATGAGTAATGATCTCCTATTTGACGAACGTTTTAAGTATTCCAGAACTCACACAAACAGCAAGGATTATCTCCGAAATGGTTCACTCAAAAAAAAAAAAAAAAAAAAAAATATATATATATATATATATATATATACACGAGTAGTACATACACACAATTTATGTCGAAATATATAGTGTGTTTTAGCCAGATCTAAATTTTTTGTGCAGTAGAGAAAGTAAAAATGGACAAAAGTTACAATAGGAAAAATGTGAAATTCATTGGCAAATACGTTTTTTCTTAGCGCTCGCCGTTTTCAGAATGTTGCAGTTTAGACCTTCCTTAGGCGTCATCTAACGGACATGTTCTTTTCTTTCCATCGCAAGAGCTTGCTGCCACGAACATGTGAATGTTCTTTCCGCGTGTTGAAACCTTCTTGCTTTATCTGAAACAATTTCTGGGTAAAAAATATATCTTGAGCAATTGCTATATATAATTACAAAAATATGCAGTTCTTATTATTGTTTGTTACAAAATTACAAAATAACATCAGTAGACGTTGATATGGAGGCAAGCCATACAGATACACACTGATGATAATGGGTAACTGTAGCTCTGATTAATGCAGATTAATAAACATTAATGAGCATTTGAAAATATTTTTATTCTCATCTATGGATGATTCATTACATTATTTTATATCAATTTAGCTTATTTTTAGTAGTACACGTTGGATTGACGAGTGTTCAGCGACCTTCACACCTCATTCTGAAGGTCTTTAATGCTACCCTTATCCCTTACTAGGGGTCCAGTGAAGTGAACACTCCAAGAATACGCGGGCTTAAAAGCCCCACGCCTGTGGATGGGATCGAACACGGGAACATTCTGTGACCGGGAACCAGATTGCCAAGCGCTAGTTCACTGCGCTATCGCAGGGACAGCTTAGTTTAAATATAAAGAGGCTTGTCCGAATCTCTTCCGAATTAACCATTCGTGTTTTTTTTTTTTTTTTTTTTTTTTTTTTTTTTTTTTTTTTCTCTTCTCTTTCCATTTAGATTAACACTTTGAAACCACGATCATGCCGATTTCGCAAGTTGTACTTATGCTTAATGTTTGTCTATTCTAAATGCGAACGATAATTCCTAACACATTAGTATAATCTTGTGAATAAATCACAGATGGGCATTTTCACTTCTATTTATTGTCCAATATGTGTAGAGTTTAGACAGCAAAGAAAGTCTCCGAGGAATGAGGTGCGGGGGGAAAATTGCCCATTAGAACGGCTCCGACACCCTGCCTCACTCTGTTTGTGACACCAGGGCAGTTTTTAAAAAGTTTTACTCCTTGTGTAGTATACTTTCTCAGTCACACACATACTCGCTGTCCTTGTCGCACTGTTCCCAAACAGATAAGAGCAAGTTCCTGTCAGGGATTTTCTTTCCGTTGGGAAACAGTAGTTTCCTTGGTCAGAGTATCAGCAATTTCATTGCTTGGGACTACCCCAAACATAGCGCTGTTTTAAAACCTCTCTTTTCACTTTCCATGATGGTATCTGCAATACTAAGATGATTTTCTGTGTTTGATTTGTTCTATATAAATGTGACAAAAAATAAAAAATAAAAATGTAAAAATGAAAATATCTGCCAGCTATGTCCAGATACCTAATTTCTTATATCTGGACGTAGTGTGCGGATATTTTGATTTATTAAAACTTATTGATTACAATTTTTTCACAATAGAATGTGCAGAAGTTACTAACCTAAATTAAACTAAATAACAGTAACGAAAATTAGTGATAATTTCAAGTTATATATGAGATCTCAGAGTATTCATGCAATTTTATGGTTCCCTAGCCGCTGCTACTCGTCTCTGGTAGGCGGTCCAAGTCTCATCAGGGTGTCGTTTTGGCCTCGTTCTTCTCCTTTCTGTCTACACTTGTCGGCCACTGATCCAATGAAATCTTCTTCTGTTCTGTGTAATTGTTCTTGGTATAACAGGTTCAGGAGTTTGGGGCACTTGGTTTCCGTTATATTGATTTGACAATCTTAACGACCCACGGGCTGGTGGTACAACAGTTACTGGAGGTCCATAAAAATTTCTGAGATTTCTTTCTTATTCAGTTAGACTTACAGATCTTTCTGCTATACTGATTTGAGTCGCTAACTCATTTAAAATATTTAGATTTTCCTTATTCCTAACCATTTCCGATAAAGTGGGGTGCATGAGCTTTTCCCTGTTAGGTTGTGCTATTTCACTGTATTTCTGACAGTTAAACATTACATGCTCTGGAGTATCTTCTGGTGCACATTTCAGAGTTGATATTAAAACGTTTTAAGTAAGTGCCATATGGCCCATGGTCCTTAATATAGTGTAATGCAGCTTGTAAGGGATTTAGGTGCTTTAGTCGTAACCTTTCTCGTATATTAGGGCTCTCAAAACATATAGGTGCGTCTCCCAGTTTGCAGGTTATCCCATTCTGAGTGCCATAAGGATATTAACTCAGTCCCTATTTGTCTTTCATATAGCATCTTTTCCCTATTATATCTTCTATCTTTTGTTGATTGCCTTTCTTTAACCAATCGTAAGCACCATATAGGCGAACCTGTATATCTACATAAATGTGACAATGTTTATATTAATTATGTCGCAGACTTTTTTTTTATTTTCTGCGGAATAATACCTACTTCTTTACACATAGAGCATCCTCCGCCGTGTAGGTACATCCAGATGCGAAATTAGAGAAACAAAATTTGCTCGTTAGATATAGAGGTAAAGGCACTATTACACATATTTGTTTACATTTCGCTATAGCTAGGGTAGAAGAAAACCATATTTTCTTGTTAGATAGTATATGATTTCTGGCACAGTAGTGTTTTTACTCATGAAGCTGACGTATATTTGGCTCTTTGCTGCTGAAACAATGCTGCTGGAAATGCTGTTTAATGATCCGGTGAAGAAATATTCCTTTATCTGATGGCGATGTTCCTATTGTGCATCAAAGACTTTCCAGTCATTAACGAGGATAGCGCTCTGTGTACAATTACTTCAAGTTTTCATGTTCTGCACCTGTCAATAGCCATTTTTATCGTTGAAGCACACCGTAATTCAGCATTGGAGGCGTAGGAAAAACATACTTTCTGGAATGGTACTCCTGTTCTGTGACGAATTTATTTACGGATTCATACTATAATAAGACAAAAAGATGAAAATAGTGGTATTCAACTTAATCTTCCGCAGCTTTCGTCATAGCGTTTGTATGTATAATTCCTACTCACTCTCAGCCATCATTACGTCACCACCTCTTAGAAAAGCACTCAGTTAATTGTAGGCACTTCTTCAGAAGTGAAAAAGGTGACAAGGTCTGTTGAATATGCATGGGTTATGCGATGCCTGGCATAGGAGCATTGGAACACAAGATGTTAGATTCTTCATAGTCATAGCTAAGTGTGACTTCAGACAGTCACACGATTTTATCGTTATGAGTTTAAAAGTTCGTATTTCTAACCACGATACAGGTTCACCTGGAATTGGTTTCAATTTGTTAATATTAGTTGGTTTTCTCAGTGCTACACATGTTTTTATAGAGGTATGATTATTAATTTATTTTAGTTTACATTGCCCAAATCCTTTGTGAAATTATTGTTCAATAACTGTAATTTCGTAGAGCCTCGGTAATATTTCTAACAACGGACAAAAATTCCGTGATATTAAAAAACGCGTATGGAATATTTGCGTATGTTATTTCCTTAGCCTCCTCCGACAGTTTTCCAAATTCTTGAAATATCGTAGTGTATAAGTATATTTTAGCGAAGCAAGTGTTATTAACGTATATCTTTAAGTAGTCACAGTTGATGTGATTTTTAGTTCTTTTTTTTCGGGGGAGATTTCCCATACTTCACACACCTCAGGATGTTAGGGATATGAGTGCGCAGATTTCATATTACGGTAGATTCAAATATGAGAATAAAAAAGTCCAATAATAAACTCATCAGTCGTAAAGGGAATAATTGAATATTATTTATATATTATCAGCATAGTCTGGCAGCAGAGCAGAATGAAGAAGCTTTTTCTGTTTTCATTTACTGATACGGGTACTACTGTCAAGCATGCGTTCACACCTCGACGAGTGAACGTCCAAACTAGGCCAGCCCTAGCAAACTGTTTTCACCACAGTGTGTGTTATCGGCAAATAACCTTTCTTAGAAGTATTCACGAGACCTGAGCATTGTCAACATTCCTGAACTTCCGCTTCGTAAATGTATTCCAATAAACACGCTGAAATCCAATTATTTAGTATCACATTGTGGCAAATGACTCCTTTCAACAAATGAAAGAGACACTGATAACTTATCTGTAAAAGCTCTACCTCTCTATATTAATTGCAGAAGTAAACGATAAAGGAATGGTTTCCTATTGACAATCAAACAACCAATTATATTTTTTATTTTTATTTATGCAGCCATGCACTTTAGAGACAAATGGTAGAGGAAGTGATGTTTCAGGATAATGTTAAAAAGTCGTAGTTTTAGTGTGCGCCCTCACACCATTAACACCTTGTATAAACCCTGATATCACTACGCAATGGAATATGTACGAAAATGATAAATAATGATAACTATGATATGTCTAATATCACATGTCTGATTCATATATGAAATTTGTTATTTTCCACGTGTCGTTCTCAGATCACACACATGCGTGCCTTTTCCTAAAAGCTATATATTTTTGTTCAGGGGCTCTCAAAATGTTCATCACCATTGACATATTGAAACTGAGACAAAATATGCGTAAGTGGTGGACGGGTAAAGCGGAAGTAGATTACAACTTTATAATATGTTTACTTTTAAACTGTTTTGGTCTGTGTTGGTAATTTTTTCAGTAAATTATATCTTAACATACGGTAATCTTGGTACGTAATTTTTGTTTAAGTGCAATACTTTCTGTAAGCTTACAAATAAAAATTAGAAGTATACTTTATTCGTGCTTGCGTGAAATGAGACGTGACTGCTGAGGTCAGTCTGTGTCTATGACAGATGTGTTAGGTTAACTGTGACATTAACAGCCTGGGGAGTTACATCCGTGCCCAACAACAGCACAATAAAATTACTCCGGATACCTCGTTTCCTGGAAGTGAGCTAAAATCATCACAAACTTTCAATGGAATATCGTTGTGGAATAGGATGTAACAACTGGCAGCAAAATTACGTGTAACCTTCAGAGCGACGCGCAAGGCAGTGCAGACTTTACCGTATTACCCTCCCCCATCCAGAGTTACAGAAGTATGGATGAACATTTTGACAGTAGCAGAGTTTCAGATCGTCTCTATCAAACTCAAATTGTATGTTTAAAACTTTCTGTTCCTTGTATATTATAGAATAGCTGTAAAAACATTCCGAAAGAAAATTAGCTCATGAGATAATATAGATTACGTCAATTTGTTAATCAAGTGAAAAGCGCTAAGAGGCACAGCGATTTATAAAAATATGTACTTTAAAGAGAGAGCTTCTCAGGAGGTAATCACATTCAGGATATTCGGGTTCAATTCCCATGTACACTCGCTTTCTTTATGCATTCTACTGACCTTTACAGGAAGTGTATGTATAGCAAGGAGGAAGTGTTTATCTTTTTATGTCCTGTTTTAAGTGTACAGTTTTAGATATTTCATACACGAATGTACAACTTCAATCAATGTCTTCAAATAGCAAATTGATTTTCCACATATCCACAAATCTTCCTCGATGCACCTTCGCAATACTTGCATACACTGAGTTGGCTACACCTAAGACATACTGGGACTGAGTTTTCTAACTTTTTAGATTTACATCTGTTTACTTGAAAATTGGCACACATGATATTAATAATAAAGAAATGACTGCACAAAAGCTCAACGTTCTAGTACAAACAGTTTCTTAGATAATAGAATTAAATACTTTTAAACATGTCATTTTTTTAAAATTGCCTTCACATTTTTCAGGTAGTCACTGGTGGCATCAAATAATTAAGTAAACTGAAAATAAATAAAACTATTTGACTGTGTTATTACTCGCAGAGAAATTAATTTTTATGAAGTTGTTACTGTTGAAATTCCTTTTATTTTTAGCATAATTTTTTTATTGTGAGCCAATGAATAAAGCAATCATCAAATGCATACTTGATCTTTAGATAACATGTTTGAGATTGTGTATGCAAAGTTACATACAAATCAGAGTAAAATTGAAATGTAAAGAATATGTGCATTTTATACAAAATACAAAACGAGAGAAGAAAAACCATCAGTGTGGTTAAAATGAAGCGCGCGAATGACTCAAACATGTCACAGTACTTTTAAAAATGGCGAATCGGTTAAAGTTTCGGCCCAAATGATTCACAGCTGTCTATAGAATATCTATATGATATAATTGAAAAACCGAAATGTTATTTATATCTAAAAATTTAGTCCTAGGATTCCCACTACACCACTACCCTGGTTTCCATATATGCCATCCCTACTGCTTCACGGGGCATTTTACCAACCTTCTCAGCCGGAGGTTTGTCTTTGTTGTTCGACTAAGCAGATCCTTACGTGAATACTTTCATCATTGTATTAGAAGAGAAAAAAGAGGTAAGCTTAATTTGCTTATAAGTAGACATGGGAGAAAATCTCACATGGACGTTACGTTGACTACGCATCGACCGTAGAGTGCGGGGGATGTGATTGGCATGTAAACAAAAGAGGTAGGAAGGTCACTGTCAATAAGGCACCGTGCACTTCACGCCACAGTTCCACTTTGTCATTGGAAAAGAGTGCACACCTTCGCATACGACCTTCCCCCCTGTAACGTAAAAGCTCCATAGTTCAGTTATGCTTACGCAGAGATCATTACCCCATGTCTGCTTACAAGTTGCTTATTTGAATGTTAAGAAGGAAATGTGAACTTAATTTTTCCGCCTATCACACCTGTACTAATGTCTAGTAAACTATTTACGTTATCCACATACGTTGGGGGATTATCGGACAGTGCCTCGAACTTATAAAAGGAGGCTTGGTGCTCTTCCGAGGAGAAATTATGATCCTCAAAATATTGAAAAAGCTGTTGATGGCATAAAAGCAGGAAAACTGTCGTACAAAAAGGTGTCGAGCAAATTTAACATTCCACTTTCAACATTACAAAATAAAGTTAATAGTACAAACCCTGGAATGATTAGACCTGTCTTAAGTACCACTGAAGAGAGCACACTTGTCCATGGTATTCTAAGGGCTACGCATTGGGGTGACTTACGATACATAGTGAAGTGATATCTTGATAAATGTGGACAAAGAGAAAAATGCAGAAAATTGCCTGATGGAGAAAGTTCTCGAAACAATTCTCTGAAGCCTGGTCTTCGAGTTTTGAAGAGATACTTCAGAATGTTCGATATGAAGCAAAAAATAAAGCAAATGCCCAAAAAAAGCGAAAATTAGATGTTGTTCCAGAAAAATCAATTTTGGGCATCGATATGAGAAATAGAGATAAGGCTGAATCAATGCCTGAATTGCCTATGAATAATGATTATAACCCACTAGCAAAGAAACGGTCAGAACAGAGGAAGCAGTTCTACAGGTAGAGGTTTCTGTTCTTGTTGATTACCTATATATGATTGGAAAGAAATAGCTTAACAGGCAGTTTGTCAGAATCGCAACAGAAGTGAGTACAAAAGAAGTGGAACTCAGATTTCTGCAGCCATATCAAGGCAGCAAATCTGTGTTTATTTTTCCTGAGATTCCAGGTAATGATATTATAGACAAACACCAAATTGTAAGTGTTGTCGACCCTTAGAGAAGAAAAGGGAAGTTGTTATTCACTGAGAACATATTGTAGATTTAAGATGTATGCTATGAGTAGACTGCCATTATCAAGCAAATATTTTCTGAATATATGTGTCAAAATTTTTCCAAACATGAGTGAAATGTTTTCTGAAATGTAAATATTTAATAAGCATGTGTAAAATGATTTCTGAACATGTAAAAAGAATTTCTACGCATGGTTACTTTTTAAAAAGATGGTGTGTGTCCGAAATTACCCCATTAGAGGGAAATACGGTACTCTGGATGAAAAGTCACTGAGCAACATCACAGGGGCAACATCGGACAGTTTTATTAACTAGTATTTGGTTACTTACATATTTTCGGTTCACTTTCTTTGATCAGATTATCCTTAAATGTCATCTCAAATACCTCGCGCTTTTTGCCGTATGAATTGAATATTCTTTGCGAAGGTACCTTAAAGAATATTAAAAGTCCGTCCGATATTACTCCTCATACGGTACCAGTCAATCCGACTAGGATTTGTTATGGTGTTCCCTTGACGCCAGTAAATGCTGGAATGAATATTTGAGCAGCAGGATCAACAATTGCTATTACACCCACAGATTATAAAAGATAGGAACCGAAGTCATGAAACAGAAAGACGCTATATATCTAAGGCGTCTATCTGCACATTACTCAACCAGGTGGTACAGAAAGGATAGTACACAACTAAAGTTATCTGCCTAGCATCACGCTAGTTACATCCTAAAATATCCTGTAATTACACGTTCCCCAAAACTCCATATTTCCATTAATCATTAGCAGTAAAATATAAGGCGTAGTCAAGTGATTACGACTAAGACATCTCTATCTGCTACAAGAAGGCCACTGTGTAACTAAAGTCATCTGTCTGTTTTACATACTGATTAATGTGTAGGAAAGAACCCACAGAAAATCCTTACGGTACGGCCTCATAGTAAATGTGATATTAAACTATTAAAACGTATTGTCCTGGATATGTTTTGCATTTTCTGCATCTTCAATTAAATGGTTCGATATCATAGCTTTAATTTTGGATAAATTACAATTATATCTATTTACCACCATCAGAGCTTTTGTTCCAAGTTATTAAAATTGATTCTAATTGCATTTACATTAATTGCTGCAGAGCACTTATCGTGTCTTGGTCCATTTGTCTGTACGTCCGTCTCTCTGTCTTTACACGTTAAACAGCTATGAAATTGCTACACATGCGGAAGTGTTTAACGCCCACAGTCAGTGCACAGGAATAAAGGGTTTCTCCCTTTCCTCGGTTATGAGGATGTTTTGAGGTGAATCCAAAAAAAAAGCATTTTTAGAAAAAAGTCCGTGTGTGTGTGTGTGTGTGTGTGTGTGTGTGTGTCTGTGTGTGTGTGTGTGTGTGTGTGTGTGTGTGTGTGTGTGTGTCTGTCTGTCAGTCTGTCAGACTGTGGACAGCATAACTCAAAAACGAAAAGTCGGTTAAAAACCAAAGTTGGTATTTAAGTTTAATGTCTTTCAAGGATGTGATATGAAGATTTTGAAGAAAATAGCCCCACCCTAAACTACCCTTTACATGGAACATTTTTCGAAAATTTGGATTTTCTTGAAAATGGCTCTAACGATTTTTATTAAAATGTCATATGTTTGAGATATTTTGATGACAAATGAAATGTATATCTTGAATTTTCTGGCTATAGCCCTGGACGACTTTTGCATAACTGGTAAACCGTTAGAGAGAGAGAGACCAAATCATACTATACAAAAAATGTAGATCTTGCTAAAATACACAATTTATGTCTCAATAAACTTTCTTGTAGGGTGAACCATTTCGGAGATATTCCTTGTTATGTGTGTGAGTTTCGGAAAACTTAGAACTTTCGTGAAATGGGTCATCGTTATTCATTTTTTTATATGTTACGTGTGCAAAGAGAACGGAATCTCAAAGCTTTAAAAGATTTGACTATCGCACAAAGCCTACTGTATTCCAATATTCCCCTTGCACCTACAAGGAAATAAGGAATAAGATAATTTGTAGAAATGTTTATTTTAACTAACACGAAGAAGATATAGGAATAAGAGTTTGTAAGAATGGTTAGTGCAAAAGTAGAGAAAGTCATGTGAGTGCAACACATCAGATTTTTTAAACATGGTCGCTAAGTAATGCCTTTGAAATTCCGGTCTTTTTGTAAACCAAGAGAAAAAATGAATGGCGACTTTCTATTTTAGGAAAGTATAAATACTTTAAAATGCAAACGCATAACAAGGAATGGTCGCCTCCTTAGTGCGGTGCCAGCGTTACTGCTTATCAAGCGGGGGCGTCCAGATTCGATTCCCGGTACCGGCATGGGGATTTTCTCCCGTAGGGAGACCTGGTCCGGGGTGCACTCAGCCTCGTTAGGTTTCTGAGAGGGGCTAATTGAGGAGCTACTTGATTGAGAACTAGCGGCCCCAGTCGAGAAGACCGCATAACTTGCCGGGAGGGACCGGAGTCCTGACCACGTCCCACCTCCAGTGCCACACTCCACTCATGACTCCTGTGGTGGGCAGAGGTGGGGGACGCAGCGGCCGGGCAGTAGACCTTGGCCCAGATGACTGTTAGGCCACGGAGTTGCGTTTATAAGAAGGAATATATCGGAAAATAGTTAAATCTACAAAAAGAAAACGCATTTTTCATAGTGCTTTAATGTGTGCTTTAATGAAAACTACATTTTGGGTAGTATGATTTTGTCCATCTGTTACGGTGTGTCAGTTGTGTCAAAGTCGTTTAGAATGAAGGCGACTTCCGAGGAATTCCCAAAAAATTCAAGACATGCGTTTCATTTGCCGTGAAAATATCATAAACATACGGTATTTTAATCCTTTTTGAGAAAATCAAAATTTCCGTATAAAGCGTAGACAAAAAACGCAGGTAAATTAGTTTACCACATTGAATGCAGGAAATTCAACTTTCCTCATAACAGCATTAACCGGAAGTAGATAAAAGACCACTATGGTTGAAAAGATACATTGCTTCAGGACAAAACAGCGCTAATATTGGCGTCACTCCCAGCGTATTGTTAGGAAAATGTAAACACACAAAAGCAGTTAACTCCAAATCAGTATACATGATCGTTTTGTCATTATGATAAAATATTTATAATGCACATATATTTTAGTGAAAGCTGCTCTGTTAATTTAAGTATAAAATACAATTTTATGCTTTTGCTAAAAGTAACTCAAAATAAAACGTTAGTTTGGAAATATTTGGTACAAGGCAAATTACACCTATGTATTCAGTGATAACGTGGAGGATCTGGAAGAGTGCGTAGTGTGAAATAGTAAAAATTAAAATTGCTTTATAACAAACACAGCGCCAACTTCATCAAATATTTACAGTTTATATATATTGTTTATCAGTAAGGTAGTTGATTTTTTTCTGCGGTTGCCTGGATATAAATATACACAATTATAAAATTGTAATGCATCATCTAAAATAAATAAAAATTTACAGTGTGCTGTTGCATGATATCAATCATACTCATTTTAAACTCATTTTTTGGTTGCGTTATTATTTATTGTAACTACCCTTAACATAGACCACTGCCAGTGACCTTGAAATAACATGGTGCACTTACATAAGCTGATCTTGTTCAATTAATAATTAGTTCTAAGAACAGGATGAAGTAATTATTCTAAGCAAGTGTGCGTGTGTATCTGTGTTATACTAACACATGCAATATAAATGAAAGGCATCTGAAAATAGAGAAATGAGAGGGGAGGCAATATGGGGCAGTATTACATAATGGAAAAAGTCGATATTCGAGTCTGGTGGATCTGGTACTTGTCTGGCAGCTGTTCCTCTCGCCCATTACGTGCTTGAGCATTTCTCCGAAAGATGGCATAAGCTGCAGCACTTAAAAACGACGATGTAAATTCGCACATGTCGAGTCAGATTCGCGACGGTATTTGGAGCGGGTGCGTCAGATGTGCCTCTGAAATTAGCGACGAACCGCGAGACGAACGTATCCGGCGCCAAAATTGCGTCTCCATTGTTCCCTTTACGTCACCTTGTTGCGTCATTCACCTCGCCCAAATTATCGTTGTGAGGGAGAAACGCGTAGTTGTCATGGCTACTTGACCTCAGTGGCGGAACTTATCACACAAATTCTAATGATAGAAAAAAGCTAGAAAAATTAGAAATATATTGGTTGAATACCTACTAAAAGTAAGGTTGCAGTGAAACATATGCCTAATCTTTGCGCCTTACTCAAAAGATAGGGGAATTTTAAAATAATCACTTTTACTATATCTGGACTCTCATTTCAATTTAGAAAATGTTAAATTACAAATTAAAAGCGCGAAATTGACCCAGAGAACAGGTATAAAGAATTAAACTTGTAGTCTTAACTCCACGTTTTTATTAAAATATATCTTACTGGACTTTCGTTTTGAACACTTTTTTTTTATTGTAATTATAAAACAACAAGTTTGTAAAGTAAAAATCCATCTTCATATATTCTACATTATTTTTCCTGCAGCATATTTTTGCATGGAGGCGTTGCAAAATGCAATATACAACACACAGCAATAACTCCAATCAATTTGATTATCCTCGTACTCTATGCAGTAAGAGCTGCTTTGGGGAAAAAAAACTATTTTGTCTGTCGCAATGCACATAAGTAACAAAGTAATAATGCTGTATGCACACCTTTCCTTTTACTGTTAATGGTGTATTACTGAGAAACCTGACAGTTGGGTGCCGCCACTGGTTTAGCTAAGTAGTTTATTGCCCTACTGTATATAGGCCATGTGAAAAATTCAGCAACCTCTTTATTGAGGTGTTCGCACATTAAGAGTTCCGCGAATTCGAATTATGTGCTAAAGAAAACAACATTGCGCAATGTAAAGGAGTCTGCCAAAATAATGTAAGAACCAGATTCCGCCAGAAACGCCCGCTTACAAAGATACAATCCCGTGCATATTCACTGGCAGAGATGCAACTAACCTATTTGGTGTGCGTAACTGATTCACATTTAGTTTTTGATCACTGTAATGGGGAAAAATGGTTTGACATTGTTTCCGAACGTCACCAAACGTTACGAGGAAGCAAAATAAGAAAATACAATTTACTGACTTATCTTTGTACTAAATAACCGTTTAAGACAACGATTTCTAGATGCCCTTTCTGGTTTCCATAGGTTTAATAAACTTCTATTTAAAAGGGATTTAATCCCAAATGGGCACCTCACGTAGGTCGTAAATCGAAAGGGAAACTAAATCACAAATAAAGAGCTAAATTATTACAAACATAATATATAAGTTTGTGTTTAATTTTAAGAACTTGCAACAAATACTAAGGTAAGTGAAGCTTATAGCCTCTAAGATATTATTTATACTTATAGAACTGTATTACTTCACTGTAACATAATAATAATAATAATAATAATAATAATAATAATAATAATAATAATAATAATAATAATAATAATAATAATAATAATAATAATAATAATAATAATAATAATAATAATAATAATAATAATAATAATAATAATAATAATAATAATAATAATAATAATAATAATAATAATAATAATAATAATAATAATAATAATAATAATAATAATAATAATAATAATAATAATAATAATAATAATAATAATAATAATAATAATAATAATAATAATAATAATAATAATAATAATAATAATAATAATAATAATAATAATAATAATAATAATAATAATAGTTCCTATTTTTTGTTTTTTATGTGTTTATACTTTGTTGCTTTAATTTCTCCGTGTACTATTGTTAGTATGAAAGTTGATATCACCACCTCCAATATGGCTGATTAAAATTATGGTGTTAACGACGCTGTCAATTGCCAGGATAATATCAGCGTCGCCGGTGTGCCGGAATTTCGTCCCGTAGAAGTTCCTTTACATGCCAGTAAATCTACTTGACTTTATATTCAAGAAAACACCGCAAATCCAAACTATCCGTTACTTGCAAAAGCTTATTCAATCTTTGATTTTCTAAAAATATCACTAATAATTTTTGTTAAAATTGTGAAATATGCATGATTAATAGAATACATATCTTAAATTTTCTGTGAATAGCCTCAGTCCTCTTCATTCGAAATTAATTTTGATAACGGTTAAACCAGGCATGGGCAAAATCAGCTCAACTGGGCCACTCCTCCTGAAACACGTTTTAGCCTTACTCCACCGGACATCCCTTCCCTACACTGCTGTTCAGGTTTCGACACGCCTCATTCAGTGGCGAGTATGGTTGTTTCATGACGAGTGGTGGATAGGCGGATTTCAATTTGCAAATATAAAGCGTTACAATATCAAACACAGCTTTGACAAGAAGCATAAATCAAATTTTGGTGATCTTAGAGGTATTTATTTACAATTTCAAAAGGTACTTTTTAAATACTCGTATTTGTAAACACATAAAAGAGGCAATATGATTCCACTATTTAGTGGTTTAGTTTTTCTAGTTTATTTAATACAAACATGTATTTCGTGTTTCAAAGTTTGAAAACCAAATAATGTATTATGTTAATAAAATAGTTTTAAAATATTTTAAGGCTAAATAGCTATTGGAACTTTATTGGCTTATTTATTGTGAAAGAGAAACAATTTATTATGTTAATCATAAGGCAGCGTAAAGATATTACATGCATAAGATAAGGAAGGTTATAAACTTCAAGATTATGTAATTGCTTAACCACAGTAGGTGAGTGTAATAATTATTGTATGCAAAATATGTTTAATATAAACAAAATAGTTAATAACAGCGTAGAAATTATTACTGCCGCGCAAGTAGAAGAACCCACCACTCACATGTTGTATCCAAACAACCTGACAAGAGCATGTGGGGTGAGTAAGGCAAGTGCAATCGTTACCTCTCCTCTCGTGCCCATGCCAAGGTTAAACCATAAAATATCGACAAGTCGGGTCCCTAATGACCTAGCTGTCGACGAGCCCTTAAACCCTACTCAGTCATTCACTCACTCGCTCACTCTCTTATTCACTCACTCGATCACTCACTCACTCACTCACTCACTCACTCACTCACTCACTCACTCACTCACTCACTCACTCGACAAAGAGTTACAAAAAATATGTGGGTCTCATTAAAACACACAATGTACTTCTTAAAACTTTTGTTGCATTAGGCATTTTCGTGATATTCACTGTTTAAAGAACGGACTATCGCTTCCTGTATATCACCTGTACCCACAACGAAATGTGTAATGAAATTATTTCTACAGAGCTTTATCACTATTAATATGAAATAGCTAAAAGAATAAACTTTCTTCTTGAATAGTCAGTTTGAAGAAGTTATGTAGAAAGATAAGCAAAAGAGATAATGGTTAGAGGTCATGTGAATGTGACACATCGGACTATTTTTTAAAATGTCACCATTTCATTTGTTTCTAGTCATGTTAGTCATATATGGAATTTCAGTATCACTTCGGCCTCCTTTATCTATTGCCTTTGTATATGTTTACAACGAAATTTGCAATTAAAGCACTTTTGCAAACTGTTATCTCAATTAAACTGCAGTAGATAGAAAGTAAGAATAAGAATAGTTTCTACAACAGACTTGAAAATAAACGATGGTGGATAGGGAGTTTCATATGAATATAACTGATTTTTGTGTCTGTGACCAACATAACTAATAAACGAAATGTTATTCATGGCATTTAAGTTCAGCATTACTCAAAGATGTGACAAGAAGATTTTCAAAAAAATAGCCGCACCACGAATTACTCTTTAAAAGGAAACTGTTTCGTTATTTTCTGAAAAATTACTCTAGCGAATTTGATTAAACACTATTTGTATGCAAAATTTATATCTTGGCCTTTCTATGTTTTATTGATTTGAATTTATATAACCTTTTGTTATTTTTTAAAAGCAATGTTATCATTCACTTGTCCTCGTGATGTCATGAAATGATGGAATTTCAAAGTCGTATATGCTTGTAAAAGTTGACGATCACCATTTCCTTTGTACTTAACCCTACGAAATCTGAAATGAAGTTATTTCTGCAAGTGTTTATCTCATTGATACAAAATAAATAAGGAAATAACTTCTTGTAGGAACAGTTTGTAGTGACTATATAAACAGAAACGAATACACTGCAGTAACATGCAATTTTTAATAGCGAAGCCTATTATATTATCGTAGCATTACACTCGATTGAGACTCTGTATGAGTAGAAACTTCCTCCTGAGAAATTTATAGGAAGAAATTGTGAGTGAGAAAAATGTGGCAGTCAAAAAAAGACCGAAATACAGAAATGTCTTGAGCGAAAACAATAATTGACAGAGTGTTAAAAATGTTCAAATCAGATATTTTCAAAGTGCGGAATATAATCACATGGATGAGATCCACATTTGGTTTCGATATATTCTTTTATTACCATCTTTATGAATCCTTATTTAAAACTTGGAGTTCGCGACACTTAAATGGGTTTACTTGAGGGGCTCGTCTAAAGTAATCATTAGTCAGCCTATGACCACCAATGGCTGCTACACATTCCAATTTGTCATCCTGGTTTTATCACTTGGCTTGGTTTTACTCCGTCACGAACTTATCTCTTATCAAACGTTGCCCTGACTAAGGAAGACCACTTAAATATGACTAATGGTCAACAACTGTAGCTAAATATACACACCAGAACTACAGAACAAATGCTCGTATATGAATTCATAAAATACTGAGTTCATACTTCCCATAAACTTGGTAACAAACAAATTAACCGAATGACAATAATTTGAAAGAATTTCCCTAACGAAACATTACTTTTATATACCTTAAATTATTTGCACTAGTGTTACTTTGTTTATTATTATAAGAATTACTATAGCAGATATTTTTTCTTCTCTTCTTAAGCTTGAATGTTAGTTACCAAAGAATTTGTTTAACAAAATTCGGTTTTATAACTTATAGTTGGCCTTCTGTGTTATTATTATTATTATTATTATTATTATTATTATTATTATTATTATTATTATTATTATTATTATTATTATTATTATTATTATTATTATTATTATTATTATTATTATTATTATTATTATTATTATTATTATTATTATTATTATTATTATTATTATTAAGCAATGGTAGCTTTAGTATCATCATCCTCCAATTAATCACTTCATCATTGTTTAATGATTTTACCTGTCTTATACGCTGCACGCACATCTATTTGTGAAGAATCCCCCCTCCCCTCATAGATTTTGTCATTCACCAATGGTGCTAAAATTATTATCGTTTGTATGTAATAATTTGCTAGGAATAAATTATATTAAATACAGCATAAATTGTTTATGGAATCCATTGACATTTATAAACAATACCACCATGAATATTTGTTAGATTAAAAAATTGAAAAATGTAGAAATCTTTAATCTTAAATTTTTTATTGCTTTGATATTATGAGAGCGTTCCAAAATATTTGAAACAATAGACAATGTGTATTCTCATATTTCTTTATGAATCACCACTTGTATAGGTTGCCTTTTATAGGGATTTTTGGAGCTTAGTCTTTTTCCAGACTTCTTCATTCATATCCGCATCTTTGTAATGACCAATAACATTTAGAATGCCTCCAATACCTTCCATTCATAGTATTTACATTATAATTTATTTGGAAGTATATGACTTTGGTGAATAGATGGTCAGGTCGTGACTGCACCGTAATAGTATCAGCTCACTACGCAACAATTAATGCGCTCATTCTTAATCTCGATTGTTGCGTTGGAGTTAAATTGAAAACAAACGGTCAAGTTCCAGGTTTTGCGGTGCGTCTTTTGAGGAAATTGATAATATCATAAAAAAAGCTAAACCACAAAAGAAAACCTGCAGATTCCTTCAATTCTCAAAATTTAAAACTGTGTTTTTAGCCAATGCCATAAAGACATCTCAGCACTGGTTAGGGACTTCCACGCGTCTCTGGTGGGCCTGTCTATCTGCGAGTCCGGTGGCACCCCTTCGGTTCCCTCATTTCATCCCTGCCTCCTGGGGAGGGGGTGGTTAGCCACAATAGATCTGTGTAGGTCGACGTGAGCGAGGTGTCCCCCTCTGTGCCTGTACCCTTTACCTTTAGTCAATGCCCATTGAAATAGTGTCAATTTCCAAGCAAATTATGATCTTGAGAAACTGTGTCTCTATTGTGTTTTGTTTTGAACTTATCTTAACTTTGAGAGTAATTATTTTCTCATCCCCATTGTTGGTAGCATGGTTGATATTTCCTAATACATTCGATTCTTATTCGTTTAATGTGCCGTGATCTGACAGCTGACACAAAAGTAATGTGGTTTTAAACAATACAATTTATTTAATCTGTTCCATTTTACGCGAGAACACTCTTGATAAATCCCATTCCAGTTAAGGAGTTTCATGAAGTAAATTCATTCACGTTTCATATTCGCGAATCCGTCAATAAACGCATAAAGTTGTAATGGAATTATCTACATATGTCTGTTCCACTCGCCTCTTGGCCGTGGCTTTATCGCTTTGGTTGTATCATCTCATTTTCTTACATTTCTGAACATCTGAAGTACCCATGTGCAGTAAAAACAATTGGCGGGCCATTCAAAAATGGCAGACAAAAGATTTGAGAATATTCTAGTGAGGATATTGCTATTTTAATAAAACAGGCGAAGGCAAACAACTGTAATTTTAAATATAGCAGACCTGCCTTTAATGAATAGCCTTCTAACGCAGATTTGTTCATATATATTCATCATATGTCTAACTCTTTGTTTCCCTAGATTAAACTATAAAATTATTGTTGTTGTTCTCACAGCCTTCTGGATTAGTTGTAGTGCCAACTGTGAAAAGAAACCTTAATTAAAATGTATAAATTTTATTACAAGTTATTTACTTTTGAATCAGTATTGATATTAAATAGTATTAAATAAATTAATTATTAATTATTTTGCGGAATACTCTAAACAAATGCCACAAGTTTTCTTATTTGGAATGTTTTCTCGCGCTAGCAAAGTTATCGTCGTATGAAACTCGTGGTACTGCTACAGATAATTTGACACATATTAAAGAAGATTTACTCATTCCTTATAGCCAGAGTTGACTGGCCTATTCGGAAGAATTGGAGCAATTCTAGAAGATAGCGTAGTAAAAGAATTGCTATTGCACTGTTTTGTTTTGATGTCTTTTGACCAGCATCGAGCATATTTAGAAATCCTATTAACAGATAACTGTTAATAACCTCATGATTCACAAGCTCAGAGAATGATAATTAGCAAGACGAATGCTGTGTGTGCAAAGAAAATGAGTTTTTTATATTGCATGTTTATGTCCGTGGAATGCCTTTCCGTTTCAAAATCTGGGGTTCTTCCTACGTTATGATTCAATGGTACCGTTCGAGATGACTAATTAATCTACGCCATTCACGAGAAATAAAATAAGTTTCCTTTAAATCTACACCCGCTAAGAGAACCCTGCATACTTGATTAACTAATATTTCCTGAATTTATTTATGTTACCTATACGAATTTAACTACACATTTACATTCTACTGCTTGTCCTGGATTGAGTTTAGTTGAAAGGTTATTAGACTGAAAACCAAAACTAACACATTCATTACTTTACTTTCAACAGCATCTTTGAGTTCAACTGTTGCAGTGAATAGCGCGAGACTAATCTCCAACACGCAAATTAACATCTACTTTTATAACTTGACCGCACAGGGACCAAATTAAATAAAAATAATTAAGAATTTGGCACTTAAAGCTTATACTTATCGGAGAGGTCTTTATCCAATCCTGATTCTATAATCTATTAATTGTATTGTGCAGTTTATAACACGTAGGCAAGGACATTGGAAGATCATAAATCCTGAGTTTTAGCTAAGAAATGCCGTAATAGCTTGACACTGTAGGTACACAGTTATTTTCCTCGAGCAGTGTGTTTTTCCACCGGCAGGCGATGACTCGACAAAAAATACCGTGTAGGCTGTAGGTAGAGGAAACTTCTGCCATCCTGCTGTCTGCATCTGGGTTTCATGTGTACATCGATGTCGTGAGCATATAACGCCTAACTCGCTTTGGATAGATCTTCATTCGTCTTTCTTTTGTAACCCATTCACTCTCACAAACTCCGAACTAGGTGGGGTTTGTGACTCGCATTTAGCTGGTTATCCAATTTGTTCACCTACTTTTTCATTCGTTCTTTTACTTTCTCCACTATTTACCTATTAGTATACAAGTATTCCACACAAAATTTGATACCCGCGTTTTTATAGGAAATGCACGTTTTAACACTTCCTGACCCCAAAAACAATTTTTTTTTATAAAAAAGGACCTTTGTGTGTATCTGTCTGTCTGCCTGTCTGTTTTTCTGTAAAGAGCACTCAAAAACGAAGAGTCAGTCAAAGAGCAAACTTCTTATTTAAGTTCAGTACCCTCCAAAGATTAAATACGAAGATTTTAAAGAAAATCTCCCACTCCAAACTACTCTTTACATAGCTAAAGTTACGTTGTTCTTTTTGTTTTCCCCAAAAGTCATCTAACGATTTTGATTAAAATATCATATATGTAAAATATTTTAATGAGAAAACGAAATGCATATGTTGAATACTCTGGGAATAGCCTATGAAGTCCTTAAGTGCAAATGGAGAACTCCATAAGAGACACACAAAGGTTACTAAAAGGATTTCAGCTGGATTAACATGAACTAGAAAAGTCAGCTTTCATGGCAATAGTTGTGGAAGAATGGGTAGAAAAAATCATGTGAACACAAAGCATCAGCATTTTCCTCCCCCCTATTTTCGAAGGTCACAGTGTGTGTGTGTGTGTGTGTGTGTGTGTGTGTGTGTGTGTGCGCGCGCGCGCGCATGTATATATGCATGTATATGAACAAGGTATCCCACAAACGAAAACGACAACAAACAAAAACGGATAATTCTATCGCTAAATCAAGTAACTTTTAAGAATAAAAAGTGTAGATTTCCAGCATTCCCTCATCCCAAATAACCTCTTTATATGGAAAGGTTCTGTAATTTTTTTATTTTCTCAAAGATAGCTGAAATAACTTTAGTAGCAACGTAAATAATTCATTATCGATCACATATGTTAATTTCCTGTCAACATACTCTGAAGTTCTCTTTATTGAATTTCATTTAACTGTGGAATCTTACTAGAACTCTCCTTACCTCAGTCGGTAGCAGTTGCCTGATCTCGGATTCGGTTTCGGGTGGCGTGAGGATTTTTCTCTAGCTAGATTATTCCTTAACCTCCCCAGAGTCTGGAAGTATGAATGAGATGTGAATGTGTGCTCGTATAAAACCTAAAGAAATCCTACGACCACTGTACACGAGTTTATCCATTATCGATATTGAATATGTTCCTAAGGTAAAAGGTCGCCGATGTGACCGTTGTTGCAGTTAAAGGTGGAGTGTAAATGTGGGTGGGGGAAGTTGAAACTTTCTGCAGGAAAAATGTTGATGCCAAATAGAAATGTCATTAAAACTGTAAAGAATACTCCGTGTTGTTCATTTGGATTTGTCCACGTTTTAAGCAATAAACTTTGATACTTCAGGTGGTCGTATTGTTTCTCAGTGTCTCACCCAAAGAAAATGTAATATAATGGTTAGAATACATTTATCGTCTGCTTTTGAATCCACTGAACACTACCTCAGCCTGTTACTAAACTGAAATCATGTCCTATGAATAGTTGCCATGCATGAAGTATATGAAAAAATAAACTTTTTGGGTGTATTGGTTGAATACAATTACTGTAAAATGAACGATATTGGACAGAGAGAGAACTCTGTGTGATTTTTATATACCAGGTAGTTTTGTCATTTATTTCAGTTTCTTATCACAAACGTATGTGCTGACAGACAGAGATGAACGTTGCTTCTCGGATGTGGAAGTTGCGTGTGCAGCAGCTGATGCAACGTAGTGGCGATATGGAGTGTATTCTTGGCAGCTGGTGTGGGTGAGGGTAAAGCTTTTCCCCCCTGCGAAACGTGACTTGGCACACGTGGTGACTCGACACACCGCCGACACACCCAGCTCGCTGGCGGCTTGCCATTGGCTGAGCCAGTCGAGCCCACTATCCCTTTACTGGAATGAGAAAAATAAATAATACGGCACGTATCGATTTTCCTCGCGTTAGTCGACGCTCGGTCATACGGTTGCTGTGTCAATAAAACATATGACAAGCGTGTCTTACTTTCTCCACTACGTATAGTAAGTAGAGGAAGAATTGTAATCTACCCAAAAATTCGATATCGAGATTTCACCGGAAACATAAATGCTTTAAGGCCCGCGAATCCCTCCCTCCGAAAACAAAAATTACGTTTTAGAAAAAGATTCGCGTGTGTATGTTCGTCAGTCTGTCTGTGGACAGCATAACTCAAAAACGAAAATTCGGTTAAAAACTAAAGTTGGTATTTAAGTTTAATATCTTTTAAGTATGCGACACGAAGATTTTGAAGAAAATTCTCCACCCTAAACTACCCTTTAACATGGAAAAATTTTCGAAAATGTCGATTTTCTCAAAAATGGCTCTAACGATTATTAAAATGCCATATGTTTAAGATATTTCTATGACAAATGAAATGTATATTTTGAATTTTCTGGCTCTAGTCTATGTAGTCCTGTTTACTCTGGATACTTCTGCATAACGGGTAAACTGTAAGCGTTATACCAACTCTTACTGTACAAAAATCTAGATTTTGCTAAAACACAATTTATGTCCAAATAAACTTTTTTGTAGAGTGAATCATTTCGGAGATATTCCTTGTTATTTTCATAAGTTTTGGAAAACGATCGTCAAATGAAAGATCGTGATTCACTTTTTTATATCTTAACCGTACAGAAAGAACGGAATCTCTAAGCTTTGAAAGATTTGACTAACGCTCAAAGCCTGCTGTATTCCCATATTCCCCTTGTACCTACAAGAAAATAAACAATAAGACAATTTCTGAAAATGTTTATCTCAACTAACACGAAGAAGATAAAGGAATAGGAGTTTCTAAGCATGGTTATTACAAGAGTAGAGAAAGTCATGTGAGTGCAACACATCCGATTTTTTTTTCATTTATACTGCTAGATTTTGTTGATATGCTGTATTGTGCATGTGGATGATAGGTAAATTTACAACAGAACTCATAATATTAATAATAATAATAATAATAATAATAATAATAATAATAATAATAATAATAATAATAATAATAATAATAATAATAATAATAATAATAATAATAATAATAATAATAATAATAATAATAATAATAATAATAATAATAATAATAATAATAATAATAAATAACAATAATAGTGATGCAATTGTGAGAGAAAATACTAATATGCATACGGTTCTAACTAAAACATTAAAATTTAAGAAAGAAATTAAATCTGCAGTAGTCTTAGGGCTTTCTTAGCCATTCTTATTTCACAACGATTCTACAGATAACATAATTTCTTCGTCAACTCATTTTAATCACGATAATCATTTGCACAAGTGTTGCTTTACAATGTTAATATACAATACAGACAACTCTTAATAGCCATGTAATCCTAAAAAAAAAATGAATGCAACATTTAGAAATGTACTTCTAAAAAGCTGATAAAATTTGAAGATACAACATTTGATATTTCTGATATGATTAATGCTAAAATGTTTAACAGCATTATTATTAAAAAGGCCGATATTTTTACTATAGTAAGTTTTATCCATGATTTATGATTTCTCAATGACTTGATGTTTTACAGAAACATATAATATACACTTTATAGAAAATTCAATATAATGCACGTTTTGTTTGCCATATTATGATATGAAGCAATAGTTTTAAATCAACATTTTATGACAATTTTTAGAAAACAATGAACAGTGAAATTTTCCAAGAACAGTTGTTGGGATAAGGAAAAGTTACCGAAAGTTTTCGTTCGGCATCCTCGCAAGATGGCTGACTATAGATTAAATTTGATGTTTAGCTTTTAGTTTCTGAACTGTGCTCTTCAGTGACAGACGTACACCAATATACACACATAAGCGCGTGCACAAATGGATGTCCATTTTCATGAAAAGTCTCGTACCTTTTGGATTCAGAAAGCCTGGATGCATTGTGTTTCCTTAGAATCCTCTGTTATGCAATGATACCTACGTTGCAAAATATATCAGATCTGGTGTAAACTGATGTTCTAAATTATGTTTTGTTTGCAAATGTCACTAATTTTTTCGACCTAATACAGTACGGAAGTGTATTAGAAGCTTCCAAACTACACAAAGGCGGGTTGCTAAGCAATACTACACGATTATGAGTCATTGCTTATCGTGGTGTGAAAGTAAAAACACTGACTTCTGTGTGCTACAATCTACACGCGACATCATGCACTTGAATTCGTCATACTATCGTTTAGTTCCCCTTGGTAATGCAGCTTTTACAGCCACATGGTTGTTCCGTTTAAACTAGGTTAGTTCTATTATTTAGCAGTGCGAAAATATTCTACCATTGATATTTACGGAGTATTTTTACAAAGTCCCCAGGAATTACTTCCTTCGCTTTTTACTTCGCCTTTTCTTATGTTTTCTTCCTTTTAAATTTTTACTCCTATCCCTGAAACTCGCTTCTCAACTTTAATGATATTTATTTATTTTCAAAAGAATTGTCCCCGAGATTGCAGAATATCATTGGTAATAGAACATAACAAAAATGACGCGAGAACAAAAACAAATGTATCTACTCCATTTAAAATATAGCAAAGATAAACAATATAAGTAACAAATGCTTAGAGTATATTTAAAAATAATTTATGAGAGTACATATACAGAAAGAATATGATGGAAACAACAACAACAACAACAACAATAATAATAATAATAATAATAATAATAATAATAATAATAATAATAATAATAATAATAATAATAATAATAATAATAATAATAATAATAATAATAATAATAATAATAATAATAATAATAATAATAATAATAATAATAATAATAATAATAATAATAATAATAACGACAACGATAACGATAACAATAAAAGGCAAAGTAATACTTGGATCAACTTGCGTAAGCTTTCACTGCCGGTGTCATGGCGGCGCCGTGGCCGAGCGGTTAGCGCGCTCGCCTACCACGTAGGCGGCCCGGGTTCGATCCCAGGGACCCACAAGTGGTATTCGTGGTGGATGAAGCGGGTTTTCTCCGGGTGCTCCGGTTTCCCCCGCGATCTCATTCCACCGGTGCTCCATCTTCATGTGTCATCAGTGTCACCGCCTGCGGTGCCGTAGTAGTAAAAGCGGGCGTTAAACACTACAACAACAAATGCCGGTGTCATAAAACACAAAATGATTATCCGGGCTTTTGGACCGAAGCCACGGCCCGGAAAATCATTTTGTATTTTAAAGTAATATTTGCATGTGCATACATCTTAGGATAAAATATTGGATCGTCATCTTCATTGTCAAATGTAGATGTGATGCTTTACTAAATATCTGGTTATCGTCATGAAGCTATCTAGCAAAGTAAACTATGAAGTAAAGCAAGTGTACATTTATTTCTTATTTTTAAATAATGGATGTCTATTACTTTCTCTAGTACCTAATTATAGAGGACAGAGATTTTGAGATCCCTGAATCCAAAAGAAAGAAGGAAGTTCTTAGGAAAATGCGCGCGTGTTTGTGTTACTTTTTTTTTTTTTTAACAGCATAACTCAAGAACGATAGTCAGATAAATACCAAACTTGGTGTTTGATTCATCGTTTTCCAAGCGACTTTCAAGGAAAACATTCCCACCCCAAACTTCCCTTACATGAAAATGTTTCGTTACTTTTTTATTTTCTCAAAAATGCCTGTAACGATTGTAATTGAAATTGTATACTTAAGATATTTACAAATAGTAAATTGTATATATTGAACTTTCTGCAAATAGACTTTGTCTTCATTTGAAACAAAATGTCTGTAATGATATATAACTGGTAAATCGTAGACAAAGGTTTACAAAAAATGTGGAATCTCTTTAAACAGTGGGATTTATTTCAAATAAATTTAAGGGTGTAAAAATATAAAACATAATGGCTATAGAAAGCTACGTGAATATATCAGAATTCCTTTGATATGTACAGAACTGAAAATACAGTGTATCAATAGATAATTAGATTTACTCAGAAGATCTAACTGTTCTTTCATCTAATGCACAATAAATATAATGCAAGAACACTTAGATTTATGGGCTTTAGAAAGTGGACGGTTGCTTGAAGAAAACCCCTCCTTTACAGTCCCGTAAGCACACCTTTTATGAAAACTCAAAGGCCCGAAAGGACCTTGGAATGGTTCAGGTATTTCAAACCATAAAGAATGCGCACTCTCTTTTTCCCTCTTTTCTGTTGAAGTTGTTTTTCAACTTTCAGGACTTCAGTGCTTCATCTCTTGCCTCTTAGCTGTTACTGTTACCAATTAAAATTCTTTATTCTCTGTTTACGTAAGCAATGGTAAATAATAAGTCACTTTGACTTCTTCGGGATAAACAAGAGTATTTTTTGTTTTTTATTGTATAAATATAAAGATTTATTAATGTTCTACACACAAATCATGAATTTGTTTCACATTATGCGTGCAAAGTAAGCAGTCTCCCAATTTAAGAAAAGTAAACTAAAAGCATGTGTCAATCTTTCCTTGTGGTCTTAGTCACGTGTAACTCCAGGAGGAAAAAAATTCAATTTACATGCAGCTTCCCAGGAACAGTTATTGTAGTGTTATAATTTAATCTAAAATTACGATTACTTTATTACTAACCAGCATTTAATTATTTCAACAAATAACATAAAGTTAGACTTATGCATCCACTTTCTAATTATATTCCATTTAATAATACATAATAAATAAAATTGCAAACATTTTAAACAGAATGTAAATTTTGTACATGCATTTAAACGTATTTAACAGTAAGGTTCTAAAATGGTTTGGTTATTGAGAACCTAGGTATACCTTCTATCTAAAACGCTGCTACAGTGTGATGTAAAGCAATAATAAAATTCAACAATCTAATTCTGTTTATTTTTCCATAGTAAACAATTCTAATAAATTACCAAAATAATTGACCAATCACCATTTTAACATGTGCAATTAAAACATGCACTACTTAAGATACAAGTGCATGTTATGAATCACAGCACTAATTTAAAGAGAAAACTGATCATAATTATTTATTGAACATTTTATTTCCGCGTGGCCTCTTACTTTGCTTTCTTCTCTTGCTTTGATTTTAGTTAAGATGTTCGTGATTTCAAGGCCAGTTTGGTAAATAAAATAAGAACCTAAGAACTTTCTGGAAGATTCCGGTACTAGGATATTTCAAGTCCAGCTTCTTTGAAACATATTATTTAACTTATTCGAAATACTGTTGTGAGGTATTATTTACTTATGGCCGTATTAGCAACATTCAAAGAGTTTTTATATGTATAAAAGGATTATTTTGCATCCTAGAGGCCTCTTCGTGAAGTCTTTAGAAAAAATGGTAGTTTAACGGTCACTGACGTATACATATACTACGTTCTATAAAAATAATTTGCATCTATTTCAATTAAATAACGTGTTTCATAACATCACCTGCCTTGGGAATATTAAAACAAGGCAAAGGGTCTTCTAATCGCACAGTGGCATTATAATTTTAATGAATTCTTTAATAATAATTTGTAACCCAGTATTGATGAGCCAATCTGTATTATAACTATGGTCAATTTTAATAAAACCTAGCTAACTAGACCTTTTACTTGTTATCTGCGCTAAAAAGTGCTTCATAGCGTCATAATTTACGTTAATGTATTTGAAATTGTACACAAACACGTGGCATCGAGTAATATATTCTCATATATACAAAAACACACTTTGGGAGAGTTATTATTTTATTGCACTTTTCCTATGGCGCAGATTCACCATATAAGCAAGATTACGTCGTTAAAACTAACCGTAATTTTATCATCTCTCTTTTATTTTTTATTGTTGTTTTTATTTATTTATTTATTTTTTTTTTTTCAAGAGATGTGTAGGAGCAAAGCATTTAGATTTTCGGTTCTCTAGTGCAGTTCTTCATACTTGGTTTATAATAACGTTATAATTATTACACTACAGCTTTATTTTTACCCACGATCATGCCGTGCACGCTTCTAGCAAAATGTATATTTTGTGCATTAAGATTTTACGTTCTAGATAATACCCACTGAGTGTCGGGTAAACGAAAGAAAAAGATAACGGTTGTAATGGGAACCCTGATATAAATTTATTTATCTTTAAAAAATTTATGAATATATATATATATATATAGTATGCACATAACATTTATTCTTCTGTCCACGTTACGTTATTCATAATATTAATTTTATATAGAAATGATACTAACAAATAATGAAACATTAAGAAACAACATGGACATGATTTGCAATGAAAGGGAAAAGAACAAGTCCGTCAGATGAAGCACTTAGTGGAAAAAAAAGAACATAACATAGGATAGCGTCAAGAGAATATAACGATGATGGTAATAATAATAATAATAATAATAATAATAATAATAATAATAATAATAATAATAATAATAATAATAATAATAATAATAATAATAATAATAATAATAATAATAATAATAATAATAATAATAATAATAATAATAATAATAATAATAATAATAATAATAATAATAATAATAATAATAATAATAATAATAATAATAATAATAATAATAATAATAATAATAATAATAATAATAATAATAATAATAATAATAATAATAATAAATAGGAAGAATAAAAAGAAGACAAATTGTTATTTTAATGAATTCTATATTTCTCTTGCAGTAGGTAAAGGTTTTTCAAAGAGTTATGATCTTAAAGTTATGCTAATTTATACAAAATTTTACAACATTCAGTCAGTATAAACAGGATTTCATAGGCTATAATAGAAAATTCAATGTGCGCTACAATTTGTAAATTAATATTTAAATATTTTAGATTTATTTCCATCAAAATCGTTAGAGCCACTTCTAAGTAACTGAAAAGTAACGAAAACTTTTCCGTGTAAAAATAGTTTTGGGGCGGAGTGCTTCTGTTTTAAGGAATATTCTGCTGGTATGCTTAACATTGGCTCAAATATAAAATGTGGTATTTTTGAGTTCAAGATAGACGCAAGTGTACGCGTTAACATTTTACAAAAATGAAAAATGCTTTCTGGATTTAAGGGGTGTATTTCTAGCGAAATCCTGAAATCCTGATAGTTAATTCCTGAGTTGAACATAATACTTTCTCTGTCTGCTGTAGATTGTAATAGAGAAATTAACAACGAGGTTCAAATAAAATATCTAGTGGCATATTAATCGAAGCCAAAAAGCACAATAAAATTACAAAATTGATTAGTCAAAAGAGAATGTTCCATGATTCTAAACTTTTGATCAATTATTTCTTTTTCTATTCGACATATCCATCACCTTTGAAACGCTCATAAAACATAGCTGTAAAAAGTGTTTTATGGTGTGAAAGAGCGTGTAAGATATAACATTTCGAATGTCAGTGCTACACATGTGCTTTTTCATATGCATTTAAAGGCCAGTTGTATTTGATGTCGGCTCTTGCAGCACCACAAAAGAATACCTCATGACATGTAATTAGGACGCAAATGGGTTGATGGGCATGACGTCAAGCGGCTGTTATAATTACTTAAGTGCTGTCTTGCTGGTCAACCCCAGCATTATCTCAAGTGATCTTCATTAACGATAACTATCTCTAGCTCTGCCCTCGAGGAAATAATTTCCATATACGCATTCCAAAAATAACAAACTGGGTGCATGCGTTTTGAAATACTTTTATGTGCAAGAAATCATTATCTTACATTGACCAAGAGAAGTACTCGTATAAAAAGACCATTCCTTTAATCCTATAGCTGTACTTGTGTTTGAGAGTAAAGGAAGCGAAAATAAGTATAGACTTACATTAATATATTACTACATTACATTGGAAGTACTGGGTGTTTAAAAATACAAGTCAAATGAGATTCTATAACATACTTCACAACGGTTGGTTTGCTGTAATTGGAGTGATTTACTTTGCAAAGGTAGTTTAAAATAAAACATTAGTTTTGGAAATTAATGATAAGATTTTCTTTCCTTTAAGTTTTAAAAGTAGGACTTATTTAAATGTTAAAAGAATATTGGCTTGTTGGGAATACTGATTTGATATTACTACTATAATGCATTCAAATGAAACGAGTGATGCGGATATAACACGAATAAAAGACAGTGATATTACAGCAAGGCATATGGCAGCGTTTGTCGCTTTAAAACCGTTACTAATTATTCAACCATGGATTTAAGCAAGTTTCTTTTATTATTATTATTATTATTATTATTATTATTATTATTATTATTATTATTATTATTATTATTATTATTATTATTATTATTATTATTATTATTATTATTATTATTATTATTATTATTATTATTATTATTATTATTATTATTATTATTATTATTATTATTATTATTATTATTATTATTATTATTATTATTATTATTATTATTATTATTATTATTAATTATCGATTGATCAACTTACTTTAACTCCTTGGTCACTAACAGTACTATTAGTTCACCTCTTCATACACTCACATCTACACGCAAGAGAGATGGTATTAGTCGCACAGTCAGCTTCCTGTGCCACCCGCTTGAGGAATATGGTGATAGCCTTAGTTACGAAATCGCCTTTCTGTTTAATTTGCTTTGTTGGTATAGTTAGTGGTGAAAGTGCACTTTGAAATAGTTGAACTGTTCGCATATGGAATAGTTGTGATGCTGGACAGATGACATCAGTGGAGTAGTCGCTTTACTATATAATCTGCATAGCTAACTTGGTTGTAGATGACCTTGTTTGCCTAGTTGCCTTCCTCTATTATGCGTTTTTTATTTCCATTTCCTTTGCTCTGTGAGGAGAATTACTATTACTTTCCTCCACCGGCTGGCTCGACCAATGCTTTCTCCTGGTTTTACCTGGTCATTAGACAATGGATTGCTGTACACTACGAATTATCCCGTCCCTACTTCCTCTCATTCCAACCACTTCGTCATCTTAACAGTTTGCAAGGATAGACTTTTGGCGATTGACATTTATTGATGTTTTATGCTCTGGACCTGCCCAAATCTGTCTGTTTGGGTGGGATAGGTATTGAAGGGGATGAGCATAGTTTGTTTTCTTCTTTCTTTATTTCATGTTGTTTCTGTTTCGTGCTACTGTTTTGTAACCTTAATGCTTCACGATAGAGTTTCAAGTTTGTCATAAATTTCCAAAGAATTTCTACACAATTGACATTATGACAAACTTTTGTTTTCTTGTGTTTATGTAACCTCTGACATTTTTGGTCTCGCATATTTGCGATACCAAGGCGCGTAATGAGAATACACAAAGCTCTCGTGCAGGGGCATGTGCTGTTGACTAAAATGTTCCATTCACAGATGCAGTGGAGCACGGAATATATTTAACCGGTTGTTACTGGTAGCCAACAAACGGCGCTAATTTTGTCTCTTTTGCTCTTCTTTTACTTTTCTACCGAGTACCTACCTACAGAAGGCAAAGGAAATACTGTATTTCATCCAAAAATACTTCATCGAGATTTCAGTTTTAGAAGACCCCTGAGTATGTGTGGGGGTGGGAGGTATTCGTCTATATAAATGTGTATGTGTCCCTAAAAGAGCATAACTTAAAAACGGGGAAAAAAACCACTATTATTTTTTCTATTAGTATAGTATCTACTTTTACGTGGTAGATAAGGTAAACATGAACGAGTGAGCAATGTAATGTTATCAGGCGTGAAATGAAGGGAAATTCTCTCTATAAAATATGCTGTGATTGGCATAGATAACAAGAGGCTAGCCTAATGTGATGTGATTATGGACTCGAGTTTGCTGAAATAGGGGTTAGAAATTAATTACTATGTTATTAAAAGTTACCCTAGCCACAGTATTTTTATCAAGCATTTCTTCTGATGAAATTAAGTTATTATCGCCAATGAACAGTGCTGCTGATTCTGCAAATCTGAAGAACTGAATCCCATTGCGGGAAAAATTATCCAAAAACAAGCTATTTTCTCTATGTATTTGTCATTTTCAACAACTATGTACGTCACTCTGTAAACATTTAGATTTCATAATAATAATAGTATAATAATAATAATAATAATAATAATAATAATAATAATAATAATAATAATAATAATAATAATAATAATAATAATAATAATAATAATAATAATAATAATAATAATAATAATAATAATAATAATAATAATAATATAATAATAATAGTAATAATAATAGTAATAATAATAATAGTAATAATAATAGTAATAATAATAGTAATAATAATAGTAGTAATAATAATAGTAATAATAATAATAATAATAGTAATAATAATAGTAATAATAATAGTAATAATAACAGTAATAATAATAATAATAATAATAATAATAATAATAATAATAATAATAATAATAATAATAATAATAATAATAATAATAATAATAATAATAATAATAATAATAATAATAATAATAATAATAATAATAATAATAATAATAATAATAATAATAATAATAATAATAATAATAATAATAATAATAATAATAATAATAATAATAATAATAATAATAATAATAATAATAATAATAATAATAATAATAATAATAATAATAATAATAATAATAATAATAATAATAATAATAATAATAATAATAATAATAATAATAATAATAATAATAATAATAATAATAATAATAATAATAATAATAATAATAATAATAATAATAATAATAATAATAATAATAATAATAATAATAATAATAATAATAATAATAATAATAATAATAATAATAATAATAATAATAATAATAATAATAATAATAATAATAGGTAATAATAACAACATTGCGTTACGTAAATACTGAAACGATCCTGATAGTCAAAACTTTCCTAAATAAATGCACCATAATCGTCAACCTTATTAATAGTATCATGATAATTTTTAACTTAACGTTACTCAAGTAGGAGCAAGACACCTCTCCGCCCGTCTTTTGGGTTAAGTAAATTGTCAACGAAGCGCTTAGAATTGAGCAAGAAGGGAGACCTAAAGGTGACGCTCAAAGAGCTATATATTTCATTACCAACTTAATGGTGGCATTTTTTGCACGCAAGTATAAATTATCTTTATTTCTGGGTACCATAGTAAACACCATGGTTTCGAATGTAAAACGCACATTTTGTGATTTCATTTTCTTATTCGTTTTTCTCGTAGTAATGAATGAAATGATGGAATGACTTAGAAACTAATTGATATATATAATTTGCTCATTCTTTTGTTTTAAGAATCAGACACAAAATTATGATAATTGTTTTTAACTAAGACTTACAAAACTGTAGCACTCTCTTGAGCTCTCAATTATGAAAACATCAAAGTAAATGAAGACGATTTAACATAGGCTGTGGCATGACATAAAAATAAATACAACGCTACTCACACAAAAAGGAGAATACTGACCTATCTCATCCCTCATTTGGAACATAAATTCACAATTTTATAATACCTGTTCCCCTGAAAATAGTCAGCCCTCTACCCACAAGCAACTCTTTCCAGACTAACATTGTGATTTTTTTCCCAAGAACTTGATTAAAGAATGTACAAAGTTACTCTTAGTTCCAAGTTGAATAGCGGCATTTCTCATGTGTGAAAAGTTATCCTTACATAAAATCAGTAATATCAATTCTTTATCCCTATACTAAAAAGCAAATGCTGGAAAATGATCAAATAAAGACGCAAAGGACGAGAAAATGACAAAATAGTGATCTAAAACTGATCAAAGTGCACCAGAATAGAAAATGGCATAAAATAAAAAAAATATCCAATGTGCATGTACATTTTCATAATTGGAATTCATGTAAAGAACTGATGTATACCGTTAGCAAACCCTATGTCGTAATAAAACATATCATCGGATTCCGGCCCTTACCACCATACATTATTATTGTTATTATTATTATTATTATTATTATTATTATTATTATTATTATTATTATTATTATTATTATTATTATTATTATTATTATTATTATTATTATTATTATTATTATTATTATTATTATTATTATTATTATTATTATTATTATTATTATTATTATTATTATTATTATTATTATTATTATTATTATTATTATTATTATTATTATTATTATTATTATTATTATTATTATTTACCATTCTCATTAAGTCGCAATTACTGTTATTAGACATTTTACTTAAAATCGACCATGTCGCAAGCCAAGAAGATTGTGAATAACAGAAATAATCACGTGTGAGCAAATCAATATAATTTTATATCCATATCGGCACATTTCGAAAATACCTATATCTGGATTTATACTTGTCACTTTTGATCAGTATGTGTTTTCCTAAATATCCCTGCAACTTTTGATTTTCAGCAACAGTTTGTATCCTGCTAATGAGACCATCTTTATGGTCATGTTTTTCATGCATCTTGTAAATATGGTATAAAGATATATTTATGGCCGATATTAATAGCACTGACTATTCAAAGAATATAAAAATTATCTGAAAGACAATAAATTACATGGTATGACGTAAAAATATTTACAAGGCATAAATCATATCATAAACAAATTCTTGCTGAAACCGGATAATCGAGTTTCTTCTTACGATTTTATATCTGTGTGGACGTAGTATCGCCCTTTAGACTCTAAAGAGAACGCCATATTTTCCTGTTAGTATTTCCAGAATCAAGGGAAAAACAAGCAAAGAAATTAAGTAACAATCACACGGCTTATTCTACATATTTATTTATTTTCATAAAAGTACTCACTGAATTATTCATAAAACAAGCTCAAATTTTGTTTTCTGATTCGTAGTCACAATAAATTTGGTTAGAAGTTGTCTCAGCAGCTGAACTGTACATTCAAGTGACGGAGACGACAGTCAACAGTTGTTCAAGAATAACATCACTACATGCCAACCTTGATATTGCACGAGACTAAATAAAAGTGAACCAAGTCCATGTAGAATTGTTTTGAATTTGTAACCTAGACGTTTAATTTATAGTTATTGAAGAGTGCTGGAGAAACCACAACTTCTGAAGAACAATTGCATTCAGATTGTGCTGGTATTAATTATGCTCTGCATTGCCATTCCTGGGTTGCGATTAATCTCCAAAATTGAAAATGGTGTGAACTGCTCATATAGGTATACGTGGCATGGATTAAGAGAAACTCAGGCAACTTAATATGTAAGAAAACTCAAATGCATAGCAGAAGACATCTAAGAAATAATTAATGCTGTTTTTACTTGTACACTTTTTCAGTCTCCAAGGTAACATAAAACTCAGTCAGAATAAACAAGAATTCACGAGGCATTTAGAGAAAATTAAATATGTATAATTATTTAATTTCAGTTTCATACTTATGACATTTTGATAAAGCTCTTCAGAAACAATTTCAGGAAGTAAAACAAGATTTTTTATGTAAGGGTACTTGGGGTGTTCAAATACGTTGAGAATCTCCTTCTAAGGTCCTTAAAAGATGTCTAAGTATGGAATGCGATATACAGGTACTCCATAGAAGAGTTCTGGATGTTAAAATTAAATACTTCAATATTTATTGAATTCAACAATTAATAATAATAATAATAATAATAATAATAATAATAATAATAATAATAATAATAATAATAATAATAATAATAATAATAATAATTAATAATAATAATTAATAATAATAATAATAATAAGAAGAAGAAGAATTTTAATATGGTCTGACAGTTAATATTGTAAAATTTCTTTATTTTTAGTGCATTTCAAGATGTACTCTATGTTTAACTCAACGCCCCGGAGTTCTTTTATTGATACCATGTACCACAAACTTTTTATGTTTGAATTATCCTGTTCACAGACAGACAAACAAGATAGTTTTATACAATAATTCTTCATTTTCTCTGAATCAGGTTTCTTCAATGTGTACCAAAGTTTATTGCGACCTCTGTATGAGTTCAAGTTTGTGCGCAACCTTTTGAATCATTTTGTGTATGTACATCATTTCATGACAATCCTGATGATTATAAACACTCGTATAGTTATAATAGCTAAAATGTCTGCTAAGAAAGCGAGAAATAAATGTAACTGCAGCGTTGAGGAAATAATCATCAAGTTTTTGATCTTTACAGAATGAAAGCCACATTATTTTCCCGGTGCTTCCCCGAACTTGACCCCAATCATACGTCACTAGAAGTTTCCCGAAGCAAACAACGGCTGCTCTTTGCAAGAGACCCCGGGGGCATGTTTTCGAAACCTTTAGATTAAATGTTTCTTTCGGAAGAGGAGGGAGGGAGAACCTAAATTAAGGCGAGCAATTGCCTGCTAGAATTCATGAAAGAAACAAGAAATAGTCATAAACTAGAGGGAACAAATGAGAGACCACTTTTAAAGCAAACAATGTCCAGGTTCTTCAGCACAGAGACCGAGTGTTTTGTAGCATGTTTATTTGCCATAAGCCAAGCTACCGCCACTAATTAACAACCTTAACATGTCTGGCCTAACAACATACCGCTGGCTTTTCGCGTAACCAAAATGAACATACCAGAGAGTAGGAATAGAGATAGCAGAAATACGGAGAGGATTCGGTACTGAAGCTGTGTTTATCATACCTATGCCCCCTGGGAGAAGGATGAGGTGAGCGGAGACACCGGGCGAAATTAAATGAAATTATTTTGTTGTTTAACGACGCTATCGATTGCCAGGATCACATCAACGTTGCCGGAATTTCGTCCCGCAGGAGTTCTTTTACATGTCTTTAAATCTACTGACATGGAGCTGTTGGTTTTTAGCACACGGTCTGGGCCGGGCTTGAACCCACGACCTTGGGAACAGTAGGCCAGCGTCTAACCAAATGATCCACCCAGAACGACTACACCGGGCGAAGAGATTCGGACTCGACTTAACCACTTTTATGGTGGGATGTAGGGTTTGCAGGGTGACGGGTGTAAATGATCAGAGTTTCACGGGTGATCAGCCGTGTTAAATTTAAGAAGGTCGAGCTTTCGGCCATTATACACTCCATGGCCATCTTCAGGAGTAAAAATGATGGTGTAAATGAGGTTGGGGGTTGAAGGAAGGTAGCAATTTCTGCTCCTCAACGGTCAGGGTGCAACGGTCGTTGGACGCTGCTGGTGTAGTGGTTTTAACCAAATATGGACTGTTTTTAATTTAGAATTCTGAAATCCAAGTATCTCTTGGAAGGATTGTGCGGGAGCTCAGCTTTTGCTGCTGGTGGATTAGCTCCGCTGTTACTGGACATGCCCGTAAGCCGGTGGCGCAAAAGTGTGCATTCTCTGGGGTTGTAGTCCCCAAGAGAACCATCCAGGGCGCTCCGGAGTGGCAAAGAGTCGTAAAAGTTTGCAACACGGCGCCTAATTTCATCCTCCACACATGGAAGAGATGAAGCCTCGTGCAGTAGCCTCGAGGGGAAACGGTGGTATACGGAATAGATTATCCGAAGACTTCTATTCTGCACCCACCGTAGTTGCAGAAGCTTTGAATCTGCGGCCATGCCCCAGATCTCGCAGGCCTCCGAAGGTTTGGCTATGTAATAATTATGTCCAGATCTTGATTTGGAGGCAAATTTTAGCAAATTTTATTCAATGTACTAACATTTCAACTACGTACGTGTAATGTTTCGTCTAAAACTTGAACATTTTAGTCTCTTCATGCAAAACTATCCATAACTTTGTACCACTTTCAAAAGATTTTGAAGTACATCAACAAATGTTGCTCTCTGTATACCTAGTTGTAGCGGTTGGGGAATTGTTTACTGCGTGCGGTGCGGAGGGATGGATGGACGGACGGACAAACAGACAAAATGCCGCCAATAACTGCTTCACTCTTTCCCACTATTTTCCTTTTCGACTAATAGGCAAAGAGCAAAGTGTAAAGGTTGTTCTCTGAACTTTAACTTTTGCAAATATGTATTTCTTGGCTATATAAACATGCACTTTGGTCTACATTGGATTAAAAAAGAATACGGAGGCTGGGACCTTCCTAATTGATGAGTTTATTACACCGATAACTTTTTAATACTGGTTTTTGTGAATGCATTACAACACATCAGCATTTTTTCTCTTCTTTATACGGTGGTTGTACGTCAAGAGTTGACCTTAGAAAAGATAACCCTTAGTCATCGAAAATGAGAAGAAAATATGTTTAAACGCAGATAAATATTACTTGTAACAATGGTGGTGACTTAAGATCTTTGAGTCTTGTGAACGTTTTGATGGTATTATCACCAAGGGTACACCGAAGTGCAAAAGGTGATTTTCTAAAGTGCTGAAGACTGAAACTTAATTTTTTGCAGAGGCATTTCCAGCAACCAAAGAAATGTGCGTACCAAATTTCATTCCAATATCTAATCACATTATTGATATATTAATTAGTTTATATCAGTTTTATTGGGTATAACCAAAATTTACCTCCTCCAACAGATGTTGAACTACAGAGTTGATTTTTTTAAAATTATATCTCTTATTACCTTTGTAACAAATTAAAGGATGGAAATTTTTATATAAGCAATAGTTTTTCTTTAAAAAGGTTTTTAATGCCGCAGGGGTAAACATGTCATAAAACTGCATTATTGTGTTAATTTTTTAAACAAAATTTGACCAATATCAAAATACCAATCGGGTATTTTACTACCCTTATTCTACACTACATTGGAAAAAAGTTTTAGATCTATAGCTAAATTTTTGTGGGGGAAAATCGAATTTGAATATGAGAAAATAAACAAAACCAAAAAATACTCCGAGAAAAATTAGTGTAAAGCTTCGTCACACACTTCCTCATTAACCTCTATGCAAGTGTCTTTCTTCCCCATCTGATTTTGTTCGTAGATTTGCATAAGATTCACGTACTGCCCTTTCTTTTCGACATTATAAAACACTAAAGTAATTCAATATGTGATCTTAAAATATATCTAGCATACAGTGTTTATAAATACGTGGTCTATTCATAGAAATAAAGGCAAAGTATCTGCTGCCACAACTGAAGCTTTATTTTCGCCACAAATAAAAAAGTAACTCTACGCACGATGTACAATATCAATATTTACCCTCAAATAACCTCATAAACACCTTAAATTATTTCAAAAGTAAGATCAAAGGCACACGATCAGTTTGTGAACAACAGAAATCTGCCAAGCCAAATAGACGCGTGGTAAATAACAACTTCAAAACCCAACATATGACAAACGAAAAACATTGGCATCTAGTCGCCGTCACGAATTAAAGCGGTTGCGCAGAAGACAAATATTCAATGACGTCACAGTCACGTGTTTTCTAGCCAATTAGGCGTAGTCTGCTTCAGATTGCGTGCAAGAGTACTTGCCTACAGTTAAACAGTGAAATTAAATAATTCCAAGCAATAAGTCCACTTGCATTATTCACAGTAAAGCCAGAGAAATGGTGTACAATGTATAAAAATACTTCCTGAGAAAGATAGGAAACAGTTGCAAAGCAGCACTTCTTCTATTACCCTTACCTGCTCGTTATATGCCATTTACCACCATCGTTCCTGACGGCTTATTGGAGAACTTGTTCAACCAGGCTATAGTGGGTGCATATTCAGCAGAACACTTAGCGCCTCGGTTAAAAACAACTTATTCCAAGCCTCCGTGAAATAGGTGTGGACACGCCTAAAAGGCAGAGGCGCACCGCACACACATGTGTGTCGGCCCCCCTCCCTAGGGGATTAAAACCACGCAGATATATTCTTTAAATTATATTCTCATTTTTTGCAATAGATAAATTCTCATCTTTTTGCAATACAAATCCAAAACTCGACTCTTTTTGTCCAAACGGGCTAAAATATCACTTCGACGTTCCCTTTGGCGTTATCATCAGGGAGGTAAAGAAACCACTGATTTTCGTTTAAATATACACGAGGTTGTATATAATAGGTAACGATACATTACAATTATACCATCTTAATCATTGTTATACCGGTGAGAAAATGCTATTTCTCAGCAACAGTTCAAAACAATACTATGTTACAAATAATCATTCCAAAATAAGTCAAACACATACATCCACGGATATTTATGCATATTTTTCTTTTTTCGCATCTAGTCGTGCCTCTTCGTTCCAATATCTCTTCTCCCTTCTACCATGCACGAGTTCGGAACGTACTGTTAATAACAATATCCATTTTATTCTACATGCCTACTTAAGTTATTATGCGAGTAATAGTTACTGCTTGTTTAACTTACTCTAAAGTGATTCGTGTCCATCATTAATTTACAGAGCCTTCATTTCGACGCCTGGCCGGTCTAGTGGGACCATGCTTGGCAGAAAGTACGCCGCTTGTCGGTGCAGCCATATATTCATAGCCCCTTAAATTAAAGCACACTAATTTCCCATGCAAATTATGACTATAATAACCACATATCTGTAGATATTTGAAATGACGTTCTTGGTCGCCAAACACCTGACACATCTTTTAAGAAAAGAGTAATTAAAATTCATTAACTTTATACTCCTGAAAGAGCAGCAACAATTGTTATGTTGCTTTACAGTATTTCTAATGTATGCTGATTTCGATACTTCTTATCTTTAAGCTTCCTCATAAATAGAAGTCGGACGAGAAGCCTATGCGCTTAAAGGTGGAACTACGCCTTGTCGGAAAAGAACAGAAGCTGTGGGCCAATTAAACCATCCTTCAGAGTCTAAAGCAGGCATGTCAAACGTCACTCCGAGGGTGTGAAGAGAGGGGTCTACCCCTCCTTAAGTGCAGTAGCACGAACTAATAGAACCGGTTTTCGCTTTGTTTTTCCCGTTTTCCGATTTGGTCATCACGGAGGGAGGGAAAATAGGCGAAAATTTTTCACGCCTGGTGAGTGCTGTTTGACACCCCTAGTCTAAAGGATTATGAACATGATGCCCAACTTTATGCGAAAGAATGGAGGGCGGATTTTTCTCCATTTACTGTTTGTCGAGCTATGACGTAGTCATGGGTCTCAAAAAGAAACTTCTCTAATGCTTGGTTAACATTTTCCAAAACAGTATTTTGGGTTATTGTGTTCCGCACGTGTATAGCAAGAACTCAACGGCTCAACTGCTTCGATATCTTCCTTTCGATGCGATCATGCACACGCAGCTGACTCTCTCTCTCTCTCTCTCTCTCTCTCTCTCTCTCTCCCTCGCACATTAAAAATTGACTGACTCCTTTCGACGCCTCCCTCCTTATACAGCGAGGATAACGTGACACGGGCCTTTCTCGAACTTCTACAAATACGCCGACCGCCGCATACTTCCAAATAATCTCGAAAACCCCTTTGACGTGCTACGCTCATTGTTGCACGTGTTCACAGTCACGCGAGGCAGTTTGACCTTGAGTGTCTGATGCACGTATCGCCCGTTGTGTGAGGTAGCCCGGCTCCGAACCTTCGTTGTGTTGCCGCTGAGGTCGGCCTGCGTCACAGTGCTATCTTACGATCAGAGCATTACTTTTGGAACGCACTATTTAAGTACTTGAACGATTGCATTAATGCAAAGTTAGGGGACTGTTATTTTGCAACTCTATAACTAAAGGAATTTTCGCGTCATGAAGGCACAACGGGCTCTTAAGGACCATGCTATTCTTATGGAAGAATCAAGTGCGCCGTTGCCAAATTTGCGTGTTTTCAAATGCGACTAAGATAAAGTGTGAATATGCATTTTGGTGTGAGATGTGTCGAAGAGTACTATGGTATGCACGATAAACCTTTCATATAATTGTTTATTTTTTAAACTAATAAAATCTAAAATTTTGTTGAAAGCAGATTTTTTGATATCTTTCTCGCTCCGAACGTCAAAACATGGTTTTAAACCGAAATAATTGCAATGCAAAACAATCTGGATTATTTGCTTGCTTTTATAGGCCACGTTGGTAGTTAGATTATGGCAATATGTCCAAACATAGTTTTTTAAAAAAATAAAGTTTAAATCAAAGTGTTAAGATTTTTCGTTTATACAGTGGAAAATGTCATCGCTGGATAATTCTCGTTCTGTAAGTCCACGTAAAAACTTTCAGCGACAAAGTTGTCAAGGAAATAACGAAATTATTTTTATATACATATAGAACGTCTACATTTGCAAAGTATCCAAGAATCACCATTTAAAGGCAAATATTTGCGGCGCGCAAAGCACACCACGGACGAAACCCGGTCCTCGTGTCCCGGAGATGATGAAATCCAGATGTGGTGTGACAGCTGAAGGGCCGATAAGGCATTGTACTTCAGCGCAGATTTTCAATAGGTTTTGAAAATCTGAGGCGTGAGCGAGTTTTACAAGTTCTCTGGTAATCATGTGCATTGCAGTTAAGTGACTAGTGCGGAATGAATCGCAGAAAAAAGGGCGAAATTATTAAAAGTGGCGAGCGAAAAACAATTCTTAGAGTGTATGATTATTGAAAGAAAAAGAACCCCGGATACAGTGACTCGTTTATTGTTAGTGAACTTTATAAGGCGACTGGTGTAAATAGGCCTACATTTTTTATATTAAGAAAATAATGTAAAAAAGGTCCCATCACTACACCGCGGCATACATACAAAACCAGCAGAAAGATAAAATCTGATTTTGAACGCAAATATGGCACAAATTTCATGAATTTATATTTCAAAGTATTCCCCCTGCAGTTCTGACCGTGTTGAAAAAATCAATGAGGATGAGGACTTACCAAATTGTAAATATTCAAACTTGTATAGCTTAGGGAAGGAAATGGGATTGCATTTTGAAAAGAGAGGAAATAAATCGTTTATGATTATGACAAATTATATTATAGTGTGGCGACATTCGTATTTACGGAAAATAAAACAATTCAGCAAAGAGGTAAGGAAAATCGTGTACCTTGATGAAAGTTGGGTAAATGTAGGGCACAGTGTATCAAACGTTTGGAAGGATAGGACTATAAAAAACTCCCAAAGAAGCGCTTTTGGCCGGGTTATCCAATGGTCTTAAATCACCTACTGTAATATTGAATGCTGATGGTACGATTTGTGCAGGGTGTAAAACGTTTTCTTGGCGAAAAAAAGGTTCTGTTGATTATCATGTTGAAATGGACAGCAATATATTTGAACAGTGGTTCAGGAACCACCTAGCAATCCCGCGGTAATCGAAGTGGCGCAACATCCCTGGCAACGCCGCGCTGATTCTCCATAAGCGCCATTGTGCCTTCATAACGTGAAAACTCGTTATTTTTGGAGCAGTTCCATTCTCGTCCGCTGCAAAATAAATATTGTCATTTTTAAATCTCGTCTTATAGTACAGACCAATCATATGTAAGAATGTGCCAATATCAACCAATTAGAACCATGATTCATTGAAGAATTAATGCTTTCTCAATGGTTTAAGTATATGCTATACTATGAGACTTGTTAAAGTTTCCGGAAACCCAAGTTTTGGCTTTTGTGAACCTACTGTTCTCAAGCAATGTTAAGCCATATTGACGGCCAAGGTCAATCATGTTTATAATAACAAACTACCGGAACAGAATAGTGTCGATGTCCTAACGTGATCCAATTTGTAGGTGCGAAGAATCCTTACAAACGAGGAGGTTGCTAACTGGCTGGGCGCCATTCCTTGTCGGCTTAGGTTTTTGCGTTGCAAACAGCTCATGGAGGCGTAGTGGAACAGAGATCGTGGAACTGTGTATATAGTAACTTGTACTTAAACCTACAACTGGGATTATGCCTAATTTAGGGAGAGAAGCGATCATTTTCCTACATCAGTCGACGAATTAGGGTCTGCGCTTAGTGAAGGCTCAGGGGGACCCAGAATAATTAGTGTTTAAAGTTATGACAAGGACGGTCTGGGAGATAGTACATGATCTCGATGTCACGAGATGTGTAAGGTTTTTGTTGAAGTACAAAGATTTTGTATTTCATGTAGTACACTTATTAAAAACATTCCCAGCTTCTGCTTCAGCTCAAAATGTTCTCTACTTCAAAAACAACTTAAAGCGCTTCATACAAGCAACAGCATGAGAATACAAATTCTGTATTCCGTACGTTCTATAGTGTTTAGGGGTTGCTCCTTACATATGCGAAAGTTGTTTAATGGTAAAGATACATTTATAGTTGCTATGACGTTCTATGACATAGCGCCTGTTTTTCATTCCTGGCAGCACGTCTCACCCAACCCAGGGTCATTTAAATAACCCTCCCCCAACTAAAACCCACTGAAAGTGTAGTAATATATAAGTTGAATAATGGATTACAATAAATTTTATTTATTAGCGGTTACACCAAGCGAGATGGCTCCGCGGTAACGTATGAGTCTCGGATTCGGGAGGTCGTGGATTCGACTCCAAGGGCCGACCTTCCTAACCCAGGGGTTTTTCGGGGCTTTCCCAGGTCATTTTTTTGTACATCCCGAAGTATGCCTCTTTTACTTTATTTACCACGCACCTATGATAGGCGAGGGGAAGTATTGTATTCCAACCGAAAATTTAACACCGAGATTTCACCTCAAATGCACGTTTTGGCATCCCTGAACCTCCTCTCCCCCAAAAGACATGTTCATTTTCTGAAACACGTGGGTACTAGTAGATTGAGAATGCATTTACTTTCCACCCAAAAACTCGACGTTGAGAAAGCATTTTAGAAAAAGGTGTGTGTGTGTTTGTGTGTGTGTGTGTGTGTGTGTGTGTGTGTGTGTGTGTGTGTGTGTGTGTGTGTGTGTGTGTGTGTGTGTGTGAATAACATACCCCAATGTGAAGTTGTTATTTATTAAGTAGTAAATAATTTTGAGATTCTAATTAACAATGAAGAACAGAAATCTATAGAGAAGGGTAATGAAATTCATTATTTTATATTTGTGCATTGTGTATTTCAATTATTAATATATTGTGCTTTTAAAACACGTTTATGTAATTAACCTGACTTTGAGCAGTTCAGTGCTGTTATAATATCTGAGATATTTAAATTTGTCACAAAATTATGTATTCGTTACTACACAGAATGATAAAAAATTAGTAACGTTGAATATACGTTAAAAACACAATTTAAAGATGACCGAATAAGACTAGAAAAGAAGGAAACAGGAATATCACAAGTTTACTAGACCGAAATCTTGTAATTTTCGATGATAAGGGACAACTAATAACTTATTACTATTGAAAACCATCCACATAAAGAATGTAAAAGACAATATCTGTAAACCTTACATATAGTTGCGAAGGATTTTAATTTAATCTTCATGCAAATTGTGGCAATTTGCTTGACGTAATAACTATGCCTTTAACTTCACGAATAAGACACATGTGAAAGTTGACCAACTGTATTTATTTGTAAAGTAATTAATTACCTTCCAAACACAGCAAACCTCTGTGAATATTTCATAGTCCTGCGGCTATTAATATAGCAGGATTCTAAGGACATCTTGGAAAGAAGAACTTTAAAGTGATAGTTAACCTCTCAAAATTCCACTTCCCTGATATACATATGTATTACATGTCCTGATGGAACTATTCCCCATGTTCTTCATTACAATTTCCCAAGTTTTCAGGGAAAAGGTCGAGATGGCTAGGATGCAGCTTGATAATCATATTACAATCTAAATTTGTCAGAGCCATGAACATATCTTCCACAAATTTATTGTAATCTGGGTGATTTCTGTTCTCCAAAGAACCATTTATCACATTCTTGAATATCCTAGCCAGCTATTCTTTCTTCTTCGTAAGTCATCAGATTCTCAAATCGTGCATCTGTGATTAGATTCCCTATCTGTGGTTCTACGAAGACTTCTTTCAGTTTAGGAACAAGAATTTCTGACAGATATACTTTCTTTATTCAGTTCCTTTACTATCTGTTTCATGATCCCAAGTTTTATGTGGAGAGTGTGCAGTTTTATGTGTAGAATGATTTTCCTTCATTTCACCAAACTTGTTTTTATAACATGCTTGTCCTCTGTAGGCTGTATGCAGATTTGTTTTAGCTAGTCAAGATTTTCTAACCCAGTGTAAATCACGTCCACGGCTATCCCATAGGCAGCGGAAGCAGGGATATTGTGTGTAGCATTCTGTTGTCCAAGAAGCATTCCTTGTACTTGACATATAAGCGCGAGGATATGGTATTACCACATGAAATAATTCATCTCACAAACTGTGACAGAGGCACGGTAAATTCAAATCAAAGAATTCCTAGATACGTAGCAAACCCACTACGTATATACAGTATCCAGGAGCCGTACATCACACTACCTTCACCCAAGCTGCGACTAATCTACTCCAATCTCTACTCCAAACCGTGCTACAATCCCACATCAACGTGCTTTCCAACATTCTTCGTCAAACGTCGAAAATACCGAAGTTGGTACTTAAGTTCAGTGTCTTCCAAAGATGTCACACGAAGATTTTCAAGAAAAGCCCTCTTACCCCAAAATGTCCTTTACGAAGGAGAGCGTTGATTTTGTTATTTCGATTTAGTAGAAGCTTAACCTTATTAAAATATTAAACGCACGGAGTAAAATTTGTCTGTGGCGATTTCCGGTAAATGCGTGCTTTCGTTAGGTATCTAGTTAGTTATCTGAAAGAAAAACTTCTTCCTTCTGCGTCAGTTTAAAAGATAAATATTTTGCAACGTATGCAAACACTTGCGACCTACTGTGAAAACGTTATCTTGCTAGTTAATTGCAAGCAATTTCGAAAGAAGTTGGCATCTTAACGGCACAACTTTTGTTTATTTTCAATTCCAAAATAAAATACAGAAATTGGCTACATTTCTATTTGCTAGTGCGTTTTTAGAATATCGTCTGAACTTAGAGCAAGTTAATGTTAAAAATGGGGCTTTTTTGCTTTCCCTGTCATATATAAATACATACATGTCCTTATAGATAGAGGAGTATTGTATTCCATTCAAAAATTTGATACCGAGATTTCACTGAAAGTATGAGTTTGAGAACCCCTGAATCCAAGAATAAGCATTTGTAGAAAAAATTCAATGTGTGTTATGTGTATGCACGTTTCCCGAGACAGAGCTCAGCAAGGGGACCCCAGAATACCAACCAAACGTCAGGTAGAAACTTCTCCAAAGCACACAATCTACCGTCCTGCTGCAGCACACCTAATGCCGTCGCCTGGTCCTTGAACCCTGAAACAGACAAAAGGTAACTGTGGGGACAGAAAATAATGAACAGGATTTTTACTGAAACTGTCCACTGCCTATGGTGCTGTAAACATATAATAAAGGAAAAACGAAGCTTGGCACTCAGTTGTGTTAAAGAACGTGACATTTAACATGAATATATTTTTTTATAGATACTCATTAAAGTAAGAACATATTACCACAAAAATAAGTAAAATGACATTCGAATTTTTCATCCCTAAACTATGTAATCTTTTAAAAGCGAATCTCGGTATAATTTTATAGGTCCTTATTTATTTGTCTCACTAAATGGTTATGAAAATCTGCATCTCTTAAATACGCGAGCTTAAGCTTTAATTGTTTGAGAAACTTTGTATACACTTTTGTGCTATTTTATTTTTTTCATGTTATGAAATAAAAAAAACTGGTCGCTTTATTTAATTATTACTAGTACATATTCTACACCACAAGCTAAATAAAAGTTTGAAATTGTGTTGACAATAGACTATTATTATTATTTGTTAATCTCTGCATGTGAATATAAACAAAAGGAAAGCAAAAAGGGACATGAAAAGTGAAATAATATGAAGAAATCTGCTAAAATAAGCGGGAAAATCAAAATCTGATAAGTATTTAGAAAATTGTAATGTTAGTGATATACGAAATGTGTACGACATATTAAGGCACGTACGACATATTTTCCACGTTTTTTAATTATGCATTTTGTCTATCATTCGTGAAAACTGTGCTCTCATAGAGATAATGGCATGCATATGCTTTCTGGTTATAACAAACTAAATTAGCAGAATAGAATCCGTTAACCTAAGGCGAAGAGCACTGCCTGAAACAAGCATATTTTAGGCACTGGCGCCGCCAGAAAACAAAACAAAAATCCCTGCTCCAGACCGAGCGGAAACCACTCCAGTACAGTGGCTGGAAGGTCTATAACCCTCGTCCCTACGTCTTAGGAATGCGTGTATACTGCACCAGTTTTAAAATCGTGGCACCTAGCCAAGGGAATGAATGGTGTTCTGGCCACGAGTATGAGGGAGCCAATGGGAGTACGCGAACGTGACACACCCGCATGGTCGACCAATGATCGGGTCCGTTACATGGGTCGAGCCTCCAAGACGCCGCGGGCACGCTTACTTAACGCGGTACTCGACACGGCCTGGCTTTACTCAAATGTTGTGTTGTCGGTAGCGAGTGTGTTTTGTCTTTTCGCACCATTACTGCTGTCCAGCTGTTGTGGTGCCTTGGTGCGTGTGACAAGAGAAGACTGACTTTTATTTCAATAGACAATACGGAGAAATGCCTTACATTAAGAGATCGGTGAGTTAATTAAGAAACATATACTTTTTGTATAATTACTTCCTATGAAAATCTGTGGTTTAGTTAAATCTTCTATTGCTTTATAATATGACACGTCATGTTTTCTTTCTTGCTTCATATTCCCTATCACCTTTCATTAGAATGCCATTAATTAATAATCCTCACATCCAAATTTCAGTGCAAAACATTAATGTATTCCGCATGACTATATTTTCTTCCACGCTTATATTGTTGCTTGTCTGTCTGTCCTCTGTTAAGCACATTTTCAAGTCCTGAAACTCTAAGTAGTTAATAGGCCTATATTTTCTTATCAGTTAATATAAATCCTGACTATTCTTTGAGATCGTACATGTTTGCGCCAAGCGTCTTCATAAATTTTATTGGTGTTTAAAATAGATCTTGTGTAGCAGCTGCTGCCAATTTCAGTTCTCACCCCCCACCTTTAAGATATCACATCTTTAAAAGAACACGTGAGCACTAAACCAACATTAATCGCTGCACGTCATTAATACGCATGCATTTGGTATTATATGGACCCTTATTTTAATACGTTCCTTTTATACCGAGCTCCTGTCGCATAGCGTAATATTTATCTGCGTGCGTGAAATATTCTTATGGTATTGTTTTGTACCCTTAAAATGGAATCAAAATAATCTATGAGGTAGTTTACAATTTCCATAGTAAACAAAGCTAAAAAAACAAAGAAACAAAATGGAATCATATGTATAATTCCAAATAGCAGCATTATTTTTTCACATTTATCTAATCTCTCGTATAAGTTCAATAGATGTAACTTTTAGATTAATGCTTTCTACCTAGTTCTTTGAATATTCTATAAATGCAAGTAATACTATCAATTAGTGCATTTAATTTTGAAACCGCATGCTTTAAAACATAAATAGATACATGTTAAATTTACATTTGACTGATGCATGTGGATTTATGCTAACGATAAGTGGTGGAAGGGAAGAAAATATGACATGCAGGTTTTTTCCACGAGGCTGTCGTTAAGTGATCATCAGGCTATCTGCCAGAGCTACACGCATGAAAGAAACAACTGCAACGATCAATAACACACTGGCGTTCTTTCCTACGGCTACTCCTATAAATTGAAAACATACGATCAGGTCTGTTAGTTTCAATTAACTCATCGCCAGGCACTCACTGAAATTGATACAACTGTTAAGTGTGATATATCCTTCGTGTATCCTATAAATACTTCTACTAAGAATGTTAGCAAAATATGCATTTTGTTTAATGGATTTATGAACGAATTAGCAGTATTACTGACCTATGTGCACATATATATTTTGTAAGCTCTTTTCATCCTTTTAAATAATTTTCTTTTTCGAATTAAAAACAAAGAAACAGAATTAATAGTTTTAAATATTAAATACATATACCTACTACAAAATAAGTTATATAAAGTAGAACATCGCCCAGCTCAAATGAGGGAGCTCTGAAATTAGCTTAAAATAAATATAAGAAGTCATAGAATGAACCATAGCTTTATGCCGAGATTACGATGAACTTTACTTAACGCAATGAGACGAGACGTGAAGTAAGGAACTACTAAGGAACTCTACTAGGATGCACTTGACGTAATGGGAATGATTCTGATTGGTTATTCTTCTACTCGTCAGACATGGCAGATATTCGATTTTCTAATCACAGGTTATGTTTTCCAAAAAATGAAAAGAAAGAGAATACGAAAATATCAAGTAAACATTTTTAAACGGCCAATAAAGTACTACTGAGATGGCCATGACCTACTTTAGAAGCTAAACAAAAGAAACAGAGAAACAGTTTTGATGCAAATAGTTTACACGGAGAAGCAAAGTTTATTCCTGCATGGCACTACTGGCCGATTGGTTCAAACAGTCGCGTTGTCACGTTAAGTCGACCCTAAATAGTTCTATTTAATATGTGTTACACTTTCCCGTTACGTCCCGTGGCATTAAGTGACATTACATTAAGTTCATCATAATTCATGCATAAAGAGGTTTCTGGTCCTAATATTAAAATTATAAAATTTGGAACCAGTTAATCATGTTAGAACAACTGCGGTCTGTGGAAGAAACCTTACTATCAAACGCAGTAAGGAAGTCCAAAAGTTAGTAATCCCGGAAGAATAAGTCATGTTTTATTAAATAAAAGAAAAGGGAAGAAAGGAAGACAAGATAAGAGAAAGAGTCTCTAGTTTACTGATAATAGTTTCACGGGAGATCAGCCGTGTCAATATAATAAAATTGTTAAAACTGGAGCTTTCGGCCATTTGAAGTTCTGTAGCCTTCCTTAGCCGTTAAAACTTAGTCTTATAATCTCAAGGTTAATTAAACCAGGGGACCTGTCTGCGCCATACTTTAAATGCATGCAGACAGTGCAATGCTTAACACAAGCTTTTATTCCCACAGAGAAATTAAATGTGGCTCATAGCCAACTTTTTGAGAAACGAAGCCGATTGACCGCCCAGTCTAAAGGAAAATATTCAAACAAAATTAGAAAATTTGGTTATGGATTTTAAGATGTTGCGTATTTCTAGACCAGATCAATCTTTGGCAACCTGCTATAAATAACAGGACCCACCTGTAATCGGCTGAATACAAAAACAATATTTGAACAATCCACTTCTGTAGCGTTGGGGTAGTGTGTCTGCCTCACATGCAAGAGGTCCGGAGTTCGAATCTCGGTTAGAGTGAGTAATCCGGATAAGGTTTTTCCTTATCCTGAGAAGACGAAGTTCGGGTAACTCCAATCTTGAGAAATCCCGGACATGTTTGAGCAAAATTCCATTCACTATTCATCGTCTGATATGGCCTATCACGTTAAAAGATATATTTAAAAAATTCTGAGGCGCATTCACATACATCCGTTAAGTATTACAACATCCATATAACACGCGATTCTTCTATCCATTACCCTATTCACGATATATTTTTACTCAGGAAGAAATTCAATACGAACACTAGTTACAGCATTTGGAAACAGCATTCAAATATTTAAAGGCAGTAACGAGCTCATACCATGGAAAGAAAGAGAGAAAAAATACAATCGCAAGCATTCAAAAACTTCTGTCAGATGACACTTTGGAAAATGTAAAATTGCAGCATGGAATACTTCGAACACGAAGAAATGTATCTTAAATTGTGGATTTTAATGAGCTGTTTCCCGCAGTAAGCTTTTTCTATCTACTATTTCTCAGTTACACAAAATTGCATAAAATTTAGTCGGTATAAAGAAGAGTTCATAGGCTTCTGACAGAAAATGCAACATATGTCAGTTTGCAACACTAATATTTCAAATTTGTTTTACTCAAAATCTTTGTCTTTTTTGGTAAAATGGAATGCAAAAATACTTTTTCACTTCAAACTATGGCTAGGAGTGTTCTTTCATAAAGTTCTTCACATAGTAAGCCTAATTCAAACATGGAGATTGGTATTTATCCGAGTTTTCATTTTTGAGCAAACACCTGCATGCCCGCAACTTTCGTAAAAATCCTTTTATTTCTGGTTCAATGGATCTTAAAACTTGTATTTACAATGAAATATCAATACCAAATGTCTTAGTGGACTGCAATACTTCTTAAAAGACACTCTATGACTTATGTAACGCCATAAGTAATTTACAATTCCTCTAGAGAAGTTTAAAAACCACGAATGAAGTGTAAAGTTTCCAGATCTATTTTGTCATCCTAACATGGCCGCGCCGTACACGTAGTTGTCGAAAAGTTCTTGGGGGAGCTCATTATCTATACTGTTCAGCCTTATCTCATAGTGGCTGGCGTAGAGGGCTTTTAATGAGTTTTCCTGCATTCAGTGGTGTTATCACTTTCAGTTTTTCTTTCAGTATGACACGAGACATAAACATTCTGACGTAGAATGTGTGGCATGAACGTCACTAACACTTGGCTCACTAAGGTTAAGCCACGAGTAAGGCCTATGAACTGGCTTTTGTACTGTAATTGCTTAACAGAAAGGTCTAACTCTCGTCTCCCCAAGATCTTTGTACTTCGGTTCAAAACAGCTTCAAATGATAATAAAGAGCGACGTATGCAAAATATTTACTGTATTGTTGTTTATATATTTTAGCATTCAAAGATAACAAAAGCTGGTTACTCCTCTGAATAGCGCGAATATCGACGTATGCAAATATATATTGTATTGCTGTTTATAAATATCTTAGTATTCAAAAACAGCGGTGTTCAACATTTTTTTCTTCGCGTATTCCCAGAGACAATTTTCCAGTCCAGCCTGTTCCATTCCAGCTAGCCCAGAGTTATTCTTAATTCAAATTATAGATAACCATATCTAAAATAAAACGTTATAATGTATTAAATATTACAAAACGGAGGATTGTGCCATAAATGTATAAAATAAATACAGGCATTAGGTTACAGATAGCACATACACAAAAAGTATAGGGAGTTGTATATGTTTCTGACCTGGTTAAAAGATGGCTGAGATTGTTTTCCGAATATCAGCTCCTCTATTTGTGAATGAATCTTCATTACTGCTAGTATCAATGGTGATTCTGGATTCAAGTGATTTCTTTGTTTCGTTTGATTGCCGTCAACGCAGAGAAAACTTGCTCACACAAATACCTAGGGGGATGGAAGAAGGCAGATCACTAAGTTTAGTGTACTCTTTGACGCAGCTTAATACAGATTGACATGTTTTAATTAGGGGTAAAGGGTACAGACACAGAGGGGGACACCTCGCTCACGTCGACCTACACAGATCTATTGTAGCTACCACCCCCCAGGAGGCAAGGGTGAAACGAGGGAACCCAAGGCGCCATACAGAGTCGCAGTTAGACAGGCCACAGAGACGCGCGGAAGTCCCTAGCAAGTACTGATCTCTTCATCCCGGCGCCAGGCCCCGCCAAGCAGCCATAACACCACAGGTCCGGTGTCGCCCTGAGCGTCCCCCCCCCCCTTCCCCGAAAGAAGACAAGGGCCGGCCAAACGCTGCCTAGCGCCTAGAACTACAGTTACCATGTGCAATCATCCATGTCATCTGTTTGGCACTGCTAACATTACACGCTTGAAAGTACATATGAAAGATGATAAGGAAATGAAATGAAGGGAAATGGTGGAAAGGAAACCGTGATATTAATAATGCACCTTAGCATTCACCTAAGTGACATGGGGAAACCACGGAAAAACCCATGTCAGAGTGCGCGGCCAAGGGGATCGAACCCGCGACCTTCCGAATACGGACCACATGCGTTACCGCCTGAGTCATCCTGAGATTTTGTAGGTGGAATTTGATTATTTCCAAAAATCCATCACCAATACTAACCGGTATAGTAAACAAAATGGATTCTTGACAGTGGGCAATTCAAATCTCTCTGGCTGAAATATTTTTCGTTGTTTGTGACCATTCAGTAAACATATTATACTGGCTATATGCCTATTTTAAATGTTTTGTACCTAAGAAGTCATCACGTACCCCAGGTTGAATGTCTCTGGCCTAGCATATAGAAAATAGCTACGCTCGCTGAATGTTGCGAATATCGATGTATGCAAAAATAGTTACTATTTTCGAACTTACAAAAGATTTCCGCGTGCAATTTATGGATCTAGAAACTCGTGCAAACTTTGACTTACGCATACGGCTGCACTGTGGTCTTGCCTATGCTGCGTTACATTAGCATTTCCTGTTTCTTTAGTATGAACCGAGCCTCGTGATGCAATGTCACAATTTCAAGTATGTTAAGGCAAGGTTCATTTGAAAACGGACGCTTCAGATAGCTATTCATTTATTTAAGAAAGCCTGTCCTTCGAAAACGCTGTAAGGGAATTAGAGTTAACACGTTTCGTTATTAAGTGCGCGCTAATTACAAACATGCCATCATATTAGCAGAGGAATAATAACGACATAGCCAGTAGTTAACCTTTGCCACAGCTCACTAAAAAGAGCTGTTACTCATTGCTATAAAACGCCACAAGTGACATCTGATTGGAAGGAATAATCGTAGCCAGAGAAGTGCTTGTTGCATGGTGAGCTAAAGAAATAGTGATAATTATTAATATATAATTATAATATAATTATAATATAATTATAGATCACTAACAATTAGGAAAACAATAATTTTCTTAGTCGCATCTGCCACTAGGTATATAATGTATGTTGAAATGTGAAATGTCACAATAAAGATGTATATTATCCGTCGATGAGAAGGAAAGAATCCTTAAGTAGACTGTTATTTAACTGAAATGCTTTAGGGTACACAAGCAAAGAATCTTATTTTTAAAAACAGCTTTTTTTTATGATACATAATGCGTTAGTGTTATATACTGTTCTATTAGTTATGATAAATGTGTTTATAAAAATGAGTATGGAACCTGTATTTAGTTAGCTGCCGAACTACAGTCCTGAAATAGCCAAATTGGTCATAAGCATAACAATCGAAACACACCCAAGCACATTTGTATTCACACAGAGGGGGAGGCCCCAGGCGTAAGGTCTGTGGCCTGCATTCGGAGGTTGTGGGTTCGATTCCCGTGCCCGACCTTCCTGACCTTCGGTTTTACGAGGGTTGTCCCAGGTAACTCAGTGGAATGCTAGGAAGGATATTTACCTTGCATCCCCCGTTTCACTTCCATTCATTTCATTCTGTGTATCCAGTCTTTCCAGTTAAGAGTCCGCGGATTTTCCGGCGAGCTACGCTACGGTGGTGCTTGCGCTCTGAAAAGACGGTGCTTGGCTGAGGGGAGGCGCCGTAGACGGCCGGTCGTTATCTCAGGAGGACTGAATGCTCAGCCAGAAGTGGCTGGTGATGGGCTCTCTGTGGTGACCTGGAACTGCATCGGGCTGAAGAACTTGCCTGCATCTGTTAGGACCCACCGTACATAGTTACAGTTCCACCTGTGATGACCGCCTGTAGGGTACTTTCATATCATCCTTGCTCCCAGGGCACAATAAGCCATCGGTTGACTTACCGGAATCCCTACAGTGAGGGACAGACTGACAGATACCTATGAGACATGTCTGTCTTGTTGCGGAGGGAATTTCGGAACGTCTGCTGATGGCATATTGTGCGTCAGACCCCGTGAGGAAGGATGAATGAGACTACCTTATAGGGAACCAGAGCGCATCGCAAGCAGAGCTACCACAGTGGGTTCCTAACAGATGCATGCAGTTCTTCAGCTTGAGTTCCAGACCACCCCGCAAGGCGCGCCACCATCCAGGTCCGGCTGAGCAGATAGTCCCCTTAGTGGCGGCTACCCGCCCGGAGCACCTCCCCTCAGCCGAATACCGTATTTCCAGAGCGCAACCGCCACCGCAGTGCATCCTACTGGCGACCTTGCTGACGTTTTCAAGGCCGGATAGAGAGAATAAAATGAAAGGGAATGAAGCTCAGGGGCTTGAGGTAAATATCATTCCCAGCATCAGGAAGTTCGGCCACGGGAATCGAACTCATGACCTCTCAGACGTTACCGTTTAAGCCATCCCGCTCGGTATATATCCATACATTCTTGAACATACCAAGAAAACCCCATCAAAGATCGAACCCAAGAAACATCTGGACGTCAACACCAGTTACTGAAATTCAGGTTGTTGGAGCCAAGAACAGCATTACAGAGCGCTTGCTATTAGTAACTCGTATCTCTACTTCTAATTTTCTGATACTTTTGCTTGTAATGTACTTTAAAGTTTACACTAGACCAACAAAGTAGGCAAACAGGCCTCGCACCGGATGTCCGTTGCACTATCAACTCAGAATATATCTTCTACATACAAGGACTTCCATTGTTAACAGCAACAAACGACATACGTTGCCGTGTCGTCCAATTTGTAGCAGTTGAGAAAGTATAAGTACATAAAATAATTCACGTGCAGGTATAGCATGAGCGTGCACGTTTGAAGAGAATAGTTCAAAAACCAAAGTTTGATTGAATGGCAACTTAATATTTAAGTCAGACACAGTTTAAGGATGTAGGCGAAAATGTCCAAGGAATTCCGTCTACCTTAACCTTTTATACGGAAAATGGCAGTTACATTTCCCCCAAAATGACACAAAGAATTCGATTATCTTCATAATTATGCTTAAAGGTTTCAAAATGGGAAAAAAAACACACACATATACCCGGAATTTTCTGGCTAAGGCTTCTGAAATACTCTTCATATTGAATTGCACATTACTGCTAAACCTAATGAGAAAGCGTACGTCAGGAAACTGTAGATCTCATTAAAACACAAGTCAATATAAAATAAAAATGTTGCGAAATATTCGCAGTTATTTGTCTAAATGTTTTAGTTGAAGTACATATATGCTATAAGCAGGAAGCGGGGTTTTAGTAAGTAGCCATAGGAATAAGATTAACAACACGGAGTATAGAGCCGGCAGGTAGCGTGAGGGCTGTACTGCCTTTCACTCTGCATGGTCGCCGGCGCTTCCACTTCCCGTTGTAAGTGCACGGTTAACTTGATGGATTTCGCACTAAAACCCAGCTCCCTGGTTATAAGACTTATATTCCTTCTGTCATTTCGAAATAGCTTACATAGTTAATGCGCTGGCCGCAAGAAATCAACGCTAGAGATATGATTATATCCTGAGTAATACATCCCAGTGTCATGTCGGTTGCCTGTTCCTGGTACTTGGACAAGGAAAACATTTTAGTCGTTCTTGTATTACATGAACAAAGCTGTGAAAAACGTGAAATATGTTACTGCAGTCCGCGCGCGAACTCCGGCGAAGGCCAGTTCGTATAGAAAAGTTGAAGGTCGACATGGAATATGAATCTAAAACAATAACCGGTTGGGCACCAGCTCCGTGTTGGTGTTAAATGCTCGCACTACTAGAATGACATGACATTCTTTTGTTTTTTTGAGTGTGAATGATAATGTGCCAGAAAATAGAATGGGTAGCTTTACAAACGAAGCCAAGCATTAAAGTGTAACATTTGCTGTAAACCGTAAGCAAACCAGTTTTTCAAGTGGTGCTACCTTGTATGCTGCCCTTGTAATCAACATCCATAACTAAATTCTATCTGACACACGTGCATCATCATGCGACAGGACAGGATACATCCTTGAGCCACTTTTTAGCCTCCAATTTGAGAGTTATATTTTTATCGTGGGTATTTGAAATGGAAAGTGGACTCAATTGATATCCATTTCTAAACTTAGTTCTGGTATTATGCAATGTACACATTAATCTTAAAGGTAACCGAAGACAAAATTAAGACTGCTATGCCTATTTTAACTCGGAAACGAAACATAGCCTCTGATTTAGGTAGTAAGTCAACGGAAAATAAATTATTTCGTAGCGCAGAAAAATCGTCATATACGAATACTTTCTAGTATTACTAGACATTAATGCAGACATTAATGCAAAAACGTATTTTAAACAACTAGAAACATTAACCGTTCCATTGGAATACATGCACAATCTTCTTTTAACGCATCGTTTCATCGAGAGAGAGAGAGAGAGAGGTAGAGAGAGAGAGAGAACGCACACATTGTCAATTCGTTGCGTTTATCCGTATTTTATTCCACACTTACCAAAGTATCTGTAACTGTCACTAAGCAAAATTTCTCAATGACTGAGTTCTTAAAAATGAGTTAAAACAATATTGAGTCTCCCTTCAAATTATAAAACTAATAGTTTGTAAGCATAATATATCAAACGTTACCTTCAGAATTAATTGCTTCAACATTCTGTTATAATGGGTTGCATAGTTATGAATAGGTACTAGATATGTTAAATTTGCAGATTAATTATGGATTTTTGTCCATAACAGTAGATAAAAACTGCGAGGTAAAACTGTTCGAAGTTTTGTGCAGTTTTATTTCATATGAAATGGTCCAAAAGATACTTGATAAAATGAGTTGTTCCTCATGTGTTTGAGGCTTGGATTGTATAAAAGATATTGTCCTCTTGAAAGAGTCGAGGCGTGTTCTCCTAGTAACCATGACGACACGACTTGCAGACGTCAGGTTTAGAGCATGGCTGGCCAGTAGATCAATAGGTATCAGCATTTTAAACGTATTCTTAAGACAAGAACGATTACAAATGCTATATTAGAGCCATTTGCTACACTTCTATTTTGAAAGTACTTTGTACTAATGAAATGTTTTAAGTAGCTCAACTACATCTTAATATGTCATATTTTACCTTATTAAGATTGAGTCAGGCACCCATCGCAGACTTATCAATGGACCAAGCACGCTTACATTAAGCTACAGAAATCGAATGTCAAAATACAACTTAGAAGGTATCTGCACATGTTGTGAATTAATTTGTTTAACCTAGATCTAGGCTCTAGGTTAAATTCTAGGTTTAATTTTAACTGAGGTTATCTTTCTGGTATGATCAGCGAGACTTTTCAAAATGTGTTTAGAATATTTGAGTAAAGATATTGTGTTATTAGCAGCTCAACATAGAGTTTACTGTAATTGAGTATTATAGTTTTAGGCGACAACTGTAGGTATTCATTTAAAAAATAATTAAACTGTGAGGCCCTCAGAAACTTAAAAAGAGCTATAGTTATATACCCAGTTAAAAGTATCATATGAACTTGATCATGATATCATTGTCATTTTTCTATAGCCATCTAATTTGGAATATACCAGACATTTTTCCCTTCAACTTGAAATAATAAAATCCTATATCTGGATAAAGTCCATCAATTAGCACGAAATTATGCAAATAACTTGATGGTGTTGCGGTTTTCTCATAGTTATTGTGGCCCTATTTAATTTCAAAAAATATCTTCCTTTGTTTATCTACAAGTTTTGTTTAGATGGGGTATCTCTCTTTTGCCATTGCAAAAATATTCTGCTCTCTGCATACATTCAATCTATTAGATTTATAGAAAACTGCGAATATTTCCTGTTTTATAATTTTAGTGATTTAGAAGATGAATCTATTTATGGGTACATTTTGCATCATTGAATCCAAAAGAGTATACCAGTTGTTAGCTATCGGCTCTGTTTTTCGGAGGGAGCACTAAGTCACCATAGATGCTGGCGTGTAGAAACATTTAATAGTGAACTATATACTCATACTTACAGAAATCTACACGTGGATTTCTTTATGTATGTACAACCAAGTATGTTTTCCCATTATTTTCATTAGTCCTTATTTGTGATACACGAAACCTAGATAAGCTAGATAAAACCTTCCTCTAGTTGTCAGAACCAGTTCTGCATACATTTGCACGAATGTATAGCCACAAATTTTGCCAAAAGAACTAAATAGTGTGTGTGCAAAACTGCAACCATAGATATGACCGTATGTCAATTCCGTGTATGCAAGATGTAGTATCTCAAATGACTCATATGTCACTGCCCTACGTTAATTCTGTGTGTGCAAGATGTAGTATGTCAAGTGACTCGTATGCCATTGATACATATGTTAATTGTGTGAATACAAGATGTAGTATATCAATGACTGACACCCATTTAGAACGTTAATGAACTATATGGGTTCCTAATAATACCAGAAAACAAGATTGTTTTGTTGTAAACTGAATAAATATCATCGCTTCCTCAAGAAGAAAATGTTGAACCATCCAGAAGTATTGATTTGTGTTAATACATTTTGAAAGGAAATAATAAACCTACTTCTTAGTTTGTGAAGAGGGCGTAACTTGCTTATTCTCACGTCAAGCTGGGAAAGTATGATAAGATAAATGTGAGTTCCCGTGTTAGAAGCACGGAATGAGCGAAGCATATGCAACGATGGACAAAGGAGCTGTTTGAAAATTGGTATTCCAATGATTTGGAGAGATTCAAAGAACTGTTACTTTTACTTCGTCAACACCTAGATTCTTCAACAGGACCCGTACCACATTCTGATACACTCATTCCATCTTTCAACCTTATACCAGAGCTTTCAGAGGATCTATGTCCGACGTAGAGCAGAAGTGGAGTAAATGAGAGTAGTTTTGTAGAAGTTCGGCAAGTTTTGAGCCTTTCAATCAACATGAATTGAATGACCACACCAGAGGTATGAATCTCTCAAATGACTTTCCAATTGCTTGACTCCAAGTTGAATGATAAAGACTTCTGGAACCGAAATAACTTTGATCGCACCCAAGGAAAGCGTTTGCTGTAAATAATACTTTGTCTGCAGTGATGTTAAAGGCTTGCTGAAGGGAATGTGTCTATCAGAATTCAATCCAATTGAATGACTCTTTATACTGATAGCTCCAAGCGCGATTTGAAATGTGTTCTTTTACGAAACGGTAACAAAAATATATCAATCACTCTACCATTATGAAGGAGATATGATGCTTAGTTTCTATGAAATTGGAAAAGATAAATTATCAAGAATATTAACGCGTGAGGTGCTAGACCTGCAGATGGTTAACTTTATCCTTAGACAATAAACTGGTTGCACAAAATACTCCTTTTTATGTCTTTGGAGTAGTAGAGTTAAACATGAGCAATGGACAAGAAAGAAGTGGTCCTTGAGGAAATACATGGAGATTGGAGAGCAAACATTATGAATGAGCCTTTGGTTGAGAGAGAGAGAGAGCAAAATCATCCTTCCACCATTAAACAAGCTGTGTTTGACGCAGTACATGAAACACAGATGGTTTGTATTTTGGTTTTCATCAAGTAAATTTCCAGAACTGAGTAAGGAAAAGTTGAGAACAGGAATTTTTTATACTCCCTAGATTAGAGAGCTTATTAACGATGCTTTTAAATTATTTTATGAACATCTTTGAGTGTTGTGATGGTACTCTTGTGTTCTACAAAACTTCCTTGGGAAAAATAATGCGGTCAGCTATTCTAAATTAGCAAAGGAAAAGTTCTGCAGAATTCATAGGTTTGGCTGTAATATAAACTTAAAGGCCAATTGCCTACAATATGCAGTCATTTACATTGTTTTTCTGACGGCTAAGCAAAGAGCAAGGAGAACGCTTTCACCAGGATATAAAAACCATGGAAGCGAGATACCTAGATCGGTGCATGCCCACACGGTGGCCTTCTGGAACTTCCAGAGAAATTGCTCTGGTATATTTCACTCCAGAAAGTTCTACAAAAGGGCCTTTCTGCATGCTGAATAACTACACTCCCTTATGTTCAACATAAATTTAGCCAGTAATAGATCTGATCTCTTGTTCAAAAGCATGTAATTGTTGTTCAATTACAGTGTTCTACTAAACTTCCTTGAGAAAAATGCGGCCAACTTGTTTAAATTAGCAGAGGAAACGCTCTCCAGTATTCATAGGTCACACTGTAATATATACATAAGGATCATATGACTGAATTAGCATATAAACTGGCTTAGCTCCACCTAACAAACTAGATATGACCAGTATTGTTTATGCTTCGTCTAGCTGGGTATATTCTCAGAATTCATTTGCAATCACTTAACTTCACTTTATTTTGCTATGAATCGCTTGAGTTTATGCACGGAAAATGACATCTAAAACAGAAGACGGATTATTTGCTTCTATCCTAAGGAACATCATACGAATAAATGAAAGCAACTTATGATTATTTAATTAAAGGGTTCTCTACATATTCAAATTTAAGTTATTTTCAATAATAGTTTGCCATTTTAGAATGTTGCTTATTTTAATTGCATCCTTGACAGTTTGAAAGATTCTATTGCTACGAGTACAATAGAACGACTTGTCCGCAATTCTTCCAAGAGCTTAATTTTTCCTCTCGTACTCCCCCTCTCTCACTCTCTTCTCTGTACAATGTAATATTTCACGGTACTTCGATAACGGAGGGTGATAAAGCTATATTTTCTGGGGTGATGATACAAATTAAAGCAAGCTGTGAGACAATCGGTCTTTGGTAACTAAATGGAACCTAACGAATGGCTCTCATTGTTTAAATGTGGGTTAGTAAAAAGTGTAAAGCGCCAAGGGTTCAGTAAAACATGACTGAGAAAAACAAGAGAGAGGTATTTTACTATCATTAGAGTTGGCGAGGACAGCTCGTCAATAAGGAAGCTGCAGATAGGGCCAGAATGAGATAATTGACATCCTCCATTAAAGACACAGCTCTCACAGAAACAGAACACTGCCTATAACAGGGTTTGTCAAACTACGAACCTGGCCCGCGAGCTGCTTTTGTTTGGCCCGCCCACAAACGTCAAAAAATACAATGAAAGAAACGATGCGATTAAGGATATTAATTTGGTTGATGTTTAGAACTGTCTGCCGACTGACACATTTTTTCTTTTGAAACACTTTGCACGAGGATTAAAACTAGTGTTTGCGTCAACGTATATATGAAGAGATTTTCAAAAATAAAATATTTCAAATCTAAATATGAGTCTGCAATGACCGATGAACATTTAGAGTCCGTTTTGACGATAGACAGCACAAATATAAAACCACACAAAATACCTATCTGCAATTTTATAGTACAGAAAAGCTATCAATGAATGAGCTGCCATTAACATAAAAATACTTCATCCAATGTTAGTATATGTTAGCATGTGTTACATTGTCTTGAGACTATGAATAAAAGCTGACCATTTAAGCGCGGGTTTAATTATATCCGTTATAGATTTTAGTTCAATTCAGTTTATTATTCCTTTCTTAAACTTTTGCGGCTTGCTTACTTTGACGGTTATTGTGGCTTTCGTTAAGAAAAGTTTGCCAAACCCTGGCCTATGTGGTCGTATGCTGACCTTTCAATTCAGAGGCATCGTTTTGGCTGTCCAGTTGTAGGGAAAATTTGCCTTTAATTTTAACATTCACTATTGAGCGCGGGCGCGCCCTCGGGTCCACAGGTTTAAATGTAGATTAGCTACCCTCATAGCTCCTACAGGTGCCTGTCAATTAATACGTATTTTATTTGTTTTCAGGGTTTTAATGGGCGACTCGTATTCGCCATTGCTGCGGCGGCGCTGGGGTCTTCGTTTCAACATGGTTACAACACTGGAGTTGTCAATGCCCCACAGAAGGTAAGTTAGTCAAAAATTATCAAAATAAGTTTTAAATGTGTAAATAATAATAATAATAATAATAATAATAATAATAATAATAATAATAATAATAATAATAATAATAATAATAATAATAATAATAATAATAATAATAATAATAATAATAATAATAATAATAATAATAATAATAATAATAATAATAATAATAATAATAATAATAATAATAATAATAATAATAATAATAATAATAATAATAATAATAATTTGTGATAATTTATGATAATTTCAGAGGTGCAGTCGAATGATATACACTGAGCCTTTTATGGTATCTTTTTTATGCGTTCATGAGTTATTCTCGTCAATTGTACCTATATTAGTTTTCACCGAAAGATTTCCCACCGTAACGGGATACATACTGGGGACTTTCTCTATGCCATTTATCAGCGGCCTTGCCTCGGAAAAGAAGTATGTATCTTTAAACTATTCGTCGGTCTGGGTGGATCAGTTGGTTAGACGCTGGCCTACTGATCCCAAGGTTGCGGGTTCAAATCCGGCCCAGACCAATGATTTTTAAGTTTCCAGCACACCGGCGACGCTGATGTGATCCTAGCAACTGACAGCGTCGTTTATATATTTAAAAAAAAAAAAAAAAAAAAAAAAACTATTCACCTTGCTCTCTTATGTTTCCGTAAGCGGAGCACCTGTTACTGTCACCCTGATCCTCCGTTTATCTGTATGTACATACGAAATACTCATAACCGCTCCACACAGTAGAAGAGTGTGAAGAAAATGCATCAACGCATTTCAGCTTTGATTGAGATCGATCTATTATTAAGGGTAGCTTTAATGGACAGCCACTAATTACCATTTTCAGGTAAACCGCTTGGAAATGTGTATCCGTTTGAAGAAAACATGTTGAGATATTTAAAATATGTATGAAATCTACGCGGAATTAAGCGTCGTTTATATGCAGAGCTCAAAGTTGTTTACCAAGTTATATTAACATTAAATATTTAGAATATTGACACTCGCACCGAAATGCAGCTTTAAAATTGCAATACCAGAGACGTTGTAGTTCAAAAATGAAACTACTGGAAAAGAGATGACAATAAATAAGTCAAAGCATTTCAAATTCGACTTGTAGCGTTATTCAATTATTCTCTTCTTATATTCAACTTAGAGTAACCTCATAGTGGCCGATGTACACTGGAAACCACGCTGGCAATGTCTAAATATAGTGCGATAGGCCGAGAAATTAGACTACCTAAAGTACGCGAGGTTGTTAAGAGCTACCAAAAGTGTAAGCTCTAAAACAAATGACACGGCTGGTACTTCCGGGCAGAGAGTGCGACTAATAATAATTTTAAAAAACACCAAAACCTAAGGCATTTTGGCAATATTCTGTAATTTTCTATATATGCAAAGAAATACTTAAAAACATTTACATTGTTTACCTATTATAGATTTGGCGAATTTGAACGTATTTATTCTTTACTGCCTTTTTAAGCCATAAAAGGGAATATTTTCTTTATTGATTTATTTAAACACACGTAGACACCATTTTTAACTCAAAAAGGTAACATGGACGGAAAATAAGGGCGTATGATAAACCTTTTCTGATTCCATAATCGGTAATTTCCGCACTAGTGCATTTAACTAACACTTTCACATTACTTCCAGAAAAAAGGGGGGGAAAAAAAAACATTGAAATTTAGCGCTATATACCTACAGTTATGATTGGGACTAGGATTTGAATGACTTTGCATCTGTTTTTGGTAAGTCTAATTCATTAATGAGTTGTATATAAATGCGTTTCAGAGTAAAAGAAGTTAAACCAACTATATTTATTACAGCATTTTTTTTTTTTTTGCATTTTTCGCTAATTTTGTGGTACATGACATTTTTTAGGGTTTTTGTTGCATTAATGTGCATTTTTATATACTTCCGGCAGTTTTATTGCATACTTATGCATTTTTAAATAATCGTAGGTACATTTTGTCGTTTTTGTTTTCAGGATCAGAGGAACATTTCTATTCTTTACATTTGATTTCTTAGTAATATCATATAGGGGGACCTGGAGTAACTTAGAAAATGTGAATGGGAATATGGGGAAGGTTGTAGCGAACAAATTAATGATCATTTTGAATAAAAATAAAGGGTTTGCTACATTGTCTTCAATTGCAGATGTACTGCGGGTGTGAACTTTTCTTTTGGGGAGTTACCACAAGACTTGGAAGCAAGTGACAGTTTACTTTATGCTCGTCTAGTATCAGTAAAAGTGGAAAGGAGCTTTGTTAGCAGATAATTGGCAGTCGTTTTCCTTTGGAAATATACAAATGGTGTTTGTTCTGCATTCCAATTCAGGGCTGATGAAACGAACACTTAGTATTTTCTTGCAAAATAAATCAATTACTTATAGAATATCCTGTTTTTCTTGGTTTAACACCATTAGTTTATATTGTGTAGTTTTTAATTTCCCTTACACTGATATTAAAATAAAAATTTTCAATTTTAAGGGCATTTTTTAATATTTTTAGGTCTTAATTGCATTTTTAAAGTACATTTTTAGTATTTTACATTAAAATCCTAGCCCTAGTTATAACTTCACTAATTTAAATATTTCTGTAATTTCTATTTGTCCCCAAAGGCAAAATGGAAGAAGAGGAAAGCATAGTAATAAAGATAGCAGCATTCGCTCAGAATTGAGGTCAGACAGAATTAGGAAAAAGTACAGCTGTTATAGGCGACGTAAGTTAGCAGACTTCTTGACACTTTCGCGCTGCCAAAAATGCTTTGTTGTTGCCGTATGTTGTGATTTAATGAGAACAATCCAAAGCAGAATGGTGCTAACAGATAAACAGATGAAGACTAAGTGACTTCTTGTACTGCTGCATGCTTAATACATTCTCATATCTCTGAGAGATCTAAACGATAAGGATTGGCATGCTTTGTTGATGTGAATCGCACACCATATAGAATACGCGTAGACACTTCTTCAGCTACAGATTTGTAAACCGTTTTAGCCTTTTGACCTTGGTCTAGACATTAAGACGCTACTACCTGGATCAATGCCAGTCACGGTTATTTAACAAATGCTTAAAGCTTTGCGGGTTTACGCGTTTGATGAAGTGTATGATTATATATGTATGTAGATCTACTTGTTACTCGCTTCGGATATTTAATACATACAATGTATCGCGGCCATTAATTCCCGGATTCGGTTTGGAATTAAATTTAAAAGTTCTTCCCATTTGTTGCTCTACCCAATTTGCATGCTGCAATGTTCACCAGGTTATATTGCTGCATCATCATTTAACGAATAACATCAGCAAATGGAGCATAATTTAAAATACGTAATAGATGTCTACTATCACACCCATGTGTTTTTGCTTTGCGTATGTCCCCATCAAGCTTTAAGCGCAGGATATGGACAAATATGAGGCTTTAAGATGGCAGTTATAAATTTAATTGGTGTGTTCGAAAGGATGTAAAAGTACTCCAGTGTTACCTGGTGTGCACGCAAGCCATAAGGGAATCCCTTTGCTGCCTAATGCGTAAGTTTGGGGGTTATAATCCTCCAGATATTTAACCAGGGCACTTTGATGCTGTGGTAAACTTCATACAATTTTGCGAAAAGAAAGGAGTATCTTGCAATGAATGTTTCTGAGCTGGAACTTAAACTAATTGAAAATTTTCTTGGAATGCAAATCGTTCATCGTAAAAACAGCTATGTGAGTTATTCGCTACGCCTCTGACCAATAGAGACATTTGTTGTTCACTTGTTCATGTTCAGAATCAGATTTGTTCACCATAAGAAATCATACAGATTTATCGGTTTCGTCCCTAATAGAGTCTGTATGCATATACAATAATACAATCGTATAATGGTGCTTCGAGATAAACTTAAAACAACGTACCCAACATTTGCTTTAGTGGCTGAGGAAAGCCTTGGAAAAACCTTAGAACAGAATAAATATTAACATTTTATGATAAATTTGATTCGAATATTAAATCCGATGGAGAACCATCGTGGTCTTGAAGGCAATCATCAAGCATCCTCTTGAGCCGAAGTGCATCCCTCAGGTGAACAGGACCCACGCACAAACACACCACACACACACACACACACACACACACACACACACACACACACACACACACACACACACACACACACACACACACACACACACACACACACATTCCAGCCGTCTTTCTTGATGGGTAAACTGCGTTGACTCGCTATAAAAATTCTTATGCATTTCATTCACATGACTTTCTCTACTCTCGTACTACTTTTGCGAACTCTTATTCCTCTATCTCTACATGTAATCGAAATAAGCATTTGCAGAAATTATCTTATTGCTTATTTCCTTGTAGGTGCAAGGGGAATATGGGAATACAGTAGGCTTTGTGCGATAATCAAATCTCTTAAAGCTTCGAAATTGCATTCTCTTTGCACGACTAAGATATAAAATGTGAATAACGATCTTCCATTTGACGGTAGCTTATTCCAAAATTCTTACAAATAACAAGGAATATTTCCGAAATGGTTCACTCTACAAAAAAATTTTATTTGGACATAAATTGTGTTCTAGCAAGATATGCATTTTTAGTATTGTAAAACTTGCTCTATCTCTTGCGGTTTACCAATTATGCAAAACTCATCCAGAGTAAACAGGACTACTTAAGCTATAGCCAGAAAATTCAAAATATATATTTCATTTGCCATAAAAATATCTTAAACATATGACATTTTAATCAAAATCGTAAGAGCCATTTTTCAAAAATAAAAATTTTGCATGTAAAGGGTAGTTTAAGGTGGAGGAATTCTCTTCAAAATCTTCGTGTCGCATGTTTGAGAGATATTAAACTTAAATGCCAACTTAAGCTGTTCACAGATATAGACAGAGACACACATATGTTGTTAGCTAATGCTGGATTTCTGACAATGAAGTCATTAATCCTCTTGCTGCCCAATATTTAATATATTGATAGAGCAATAGCAGTATAGTAACCGCTTTTTAGAGAGCACCACATTTTTGTTTTGGCGGTCACATCGCTCTCTCACAACCCCCAGAATGTTTGGAGGACCACACCTGTTGTTGGTTTACGGGTCTCACCGACCTGACCGGGAGAATTAACAAAATAAATTCACTGACCATATCCTCTGATTACCAATCAGAGGACGTATTACATGCCATGACAGGTCAGCATGTTAGGGGTTAATATTTTATAGAGAAATGGAGAGGTTGGAAAAATAAAGACTCCCTAGCCCTCGGGAACCCTAATAGCATCGGGGTCGGAAGAGAACAAGAGATGACCAAGGTAAGGTCAGATAGAAAAGTTACACTGAGGAGCAAAACACCAGTAAGTGGAAGTAATGTTCTGCTCAGCTTGGGTACCTTGTGGTCGCTATTCACATATCCCCTAGACGGAGACCCCTGAGTATAGAGACACACATATACACACGTAGACCTTTTTGTAAAACTGATCTTTTTTTATTCAGGGGATCCCAAAACACATTTCCGGTGAAATCTCGACATCGAAAATTTGGGTAGAATACAATACTTCCCCTAGTTACTATACGTAGTAAAGAACGTAAAAAGGAATTCCTCGTGATGTTTTTTCAATGAAACAATTATGTCTTTTTCCACCGATAGAAGAGTTAAGTTGCTCGAATGAAATTTTTTGTAGTGTTTAACCCGCTTTTACTTCTACGGCATCGCAGGCGGTGACACTGATGATACATGGAATGAAGATGGAGCACCGGTGGATTGATATGGCGGGGAAAACCGGAGAACGCGGAGGAAACCCGCCCCAGCGCCGCTTCGTCCACCACAAATCCCACATGGCTTTGCCTGGAATCGAACCCGGGCCACTTTGGTGAGAAGCAAATGGTCTCACCACTCGGCTACGGCGCGGCCTCGGATGAATTTGTCCTTGTGTTGCCCATAAATAAGATTTTATTCCTTTCAAGGCTGAAAAATTTCTTTCTGCACTTGTGGTAGAGGAAGGAAATGTTCACATTGTTTATAGACTTAACTGTACATTAATCAATTTGATTGCATACAATTTGCAATGATTTGAACGGACTTGTTTGAAAATTTTTGAAGCGAATATAACACTTTCAGTTCGTTTTTCAAAGACAGTATATCGAAATAGGAAACATAGTTCTCTCAATTTGCATAATAGATATGTTGGAAAATTTTTATCGTAATTTGCAAAATGTTTCGAATCCAGAAATGCTAGAAATTTCAACTGTTCCTGTGAATCAAACCTTAATTTAGTTTGAGTTATTAATGTGTCAAGGACTTTATAGAAAATCCTTAAGTATGAAGAATGGGTTTCATCTTCATGACAATTTCTCTTTCTAGGCCATTCTTTGTCCTCTTTATTAGCAATACTCATAACTTCTGACCATATTTCTTCAAATGCTATGTTTCTAATTGTTTATCTCTTATGTTTATCGAAAGCTGTGATTACATGCACTAAAATTGCAAAGCACATTGTATTTCAAGGCATTTTCTCAGTTGCAAACAACAAGCATGGCCAGCAATAAAGCTTATTTAATTTGCATAAACTAGTTAGCCATGCATACTTATTGTAATTGTTTATATTAAAATATCTTTTCTAAGGATTCTTATTCTTTCCTTCTGCTTACACTGCAAGTACGTAAAAGCTGGAGTAGACCTTCCCTGTTTATCACCAACTTATCCTCATATTTCAACTGCATGGTCGTTTTACTAATTGTTTTATTACACATTGTTCATCCATTTCGAAGAATTAGTAATAGCAACTGTCTTGGTACACTATACACTGTGAAAAAAAATACCAATACAACTATTGAGGACAGTAACAATCATACAATATTAAAAACACACTCTTTTCTTGCTAACTCAGGAGTCATGTTCATGTGGCACATTTTGGAAACGCTTGTGTGAGTAAAGTGGCACAGGATTCTGAAGCCCTGATGTGCTTATTCTTGAGTCCCTCTTTACTCATATCATAGTGAAGGTTGTGGCAGCCAGCATCCAAAGCCCCATTCTCCCCTCTGTTCAATGGTAGAGAATGAGATATATTCCATCCTACGCACTAATTCTTCATGAGGGAAATTGACTGGCATTGTAATTATTATTAATATTACTTGTCAATTTCTAGATTACTTTAGGTATTGACTTCAGTGATAGCTTTGATAGCCCACAACATATGCCACTGCTTTACCCCTGAGTTATGCTAACAAGATAACTAAATAGTAGTAATAGTAGTCCTGATCACTCTGCGGGGAAGCATAGGACCTTCAATAAGATACCTAAATGGACATAAAAGACCTTTTATCTGATCTATGCATCCCAGTGAACCTCCAAGTGTTCTGGTTATGTAAGTATAAAGTAGTAGTTATTGATTACAATTTTAAATTAACACTAGAGGTCAGACATACAATAAGCACTTATAGCACTGCAAGTTTTTGACTACTCTTAGAAAAATAATGCTCGTATATTAATGACAATAAAGTTCCAGACAGTAAGGCAAGGATAGTATGTCCTAGATTCAATATATGTATCTTCATTATAGGAATTATGGTAATATAAAACATATTACACTAATCAGAAATACTGTGTATAATATTTTGTTGCATGATTGGTGCTTAGGCTAAACTAAATACATGAAACAAAAATATTATTGCTGATACATTTTTTTGCTGCTCTTCAGAGTTACTGACTTAACTGTACCTTAAAAACTATCTGGATAGCAATTAGTTTTCAGGAAATTAGATGCTATGAAATATTTAAAAAGAGTAATTAATTTGATTACCAGTAGCAGTTCTGATACTTCTTTTGTATTTAATATAAACAGTTACTGTTTATTCACTGTTAGAATTTATTTCTCCTTGTTATTACCGCTATGTCATACAACATTTTATTGCCTTGATAAAACTCATGGAATGTGACAAAAAGACCAACCTTAAGCACACATTAAAGTTAATCACATACGGATTCCTTATTGATCAGAGCAACTCTGTGTTTATAAGTCAGGGATTATGTAATATTAGCTGTGTACAAGGTTAGTTTATTGTTCTACTAGTTTAAAAGGATGAAAGTATACTTAGCATATTTGCCATTTCTCGAACCATTGTTAATAAGATCTAAAACAATGTAGAATATTCATAAGCATCTTTCAGGACTTCTAGCTATTTAAATCTTCCAAATATTTTCAGTCTTTGGGAACCAAGTTGTTAGAAGGAAGTAACTCATTGGCTTCTTTGTGACCCAGTTAGGTGCACTGACTTTGAAATGACCTTTTATGCCCACGGTCAGTTATTGTTTTGACTATTCCAGTCTCTCTTTCTTGAGGACAAAGCATATATTTGCAATTAAAGTAGTGCATGCAGCATTTATATTCAAATATAAGCAGCATATATGCCTTAAAAAAGATCTAAAGGAAATTTAAATGTATGCAACAAGGAAAAACACCATGAGAAGTAATGGATGCTATAATTTGTTTGTTTTTCTACCCTTTAGCCATTGTCATCATCATTATCCAAATCATCTTGTGGTTATTGTTATCATCATCACCATAATTATCATTACCATCAAAAGAAAGCACATAATTATTAGTTTAAACAAAGCTATCTTATAGAAATATTTTATGCATAGGAGGTATAACAAACTGTTCAAATGAAATTCACTTGTAGTTGAAATATAATGTAAATAAACTGATGCTCATTTTACTTAAGCTATTTAAATTTGATCATTGCCTAAGAGGATATAAAAACATAAAAATTGAAACATGTGTCATAAAATTCTTTGCTGCGTTATGAACATATAGGTATATTATACACAGGTTTAACGGATAAGTTTAGATGCAGTGAAGTGCAGTCATAATACAAAGAACCACAATTTCCCATAAGAACTAAAAAATACAGAGAACTAAATATCTTAGCGGTCCCTTTTTTTGATCTTCTTGAAAACATTATCTTTTATACACGTATGTAGCTAATACTCTGGAATCAACAATGAAGTCATTCTCCTTCTTACTTCCCAATACTTAGATGTTATATCTTGATAATTTTGTAAAGCTGTTCAGTTTTGTAGATGTTCTCTATCCATATCTATATCTTGAGAGCACAGTACACAATTTGGAGAAGTTAGTATACCAATTCCATGGAGATGTTTTGCCAGGCAATCATGTCCTATAGCAAACCTCATCATGCAACAGCAGATTTACGTGGCAATTCAGGAATTACAGAGGGACTAATCTTTTATGCACAGAAACAGATGTATATTCAAAGCAAATATATGTATCATTCACTCTATACCAGAACATTAAATCGCAGAGTACATTAGATCACAAACATTTTTTATTCAAGCATTTAAAGATTTAAATCTATGAGTTCAAACATAAGTAATACCTTTGATATCACATTTATTCTTGATATTTTTGTATATGCATTTGTATGATAGTCATAGATATTAATGAACTTGATAAAGCCATTCTCTATGTATAACTTTTACAGTTAGTGTAGTTTATAAACTATTGCACAACATATACAGTTTATTCTTCAAGAATATAAGTATGTACAACCTCTATGAAGCTATTCTCTTGACCAACAATTGTATTTGTTGCAGCTCATTGAAGATTGGATCAGAAATGTGGATTCCAACAGAACAGGAGAAATCACACCTCAGACAAAGGTGACAATGATCTGGTCTATTGCTGTATCCATCTTTTGTGTGGGTGGTATGATTGGTGGCTCAATCACTGGTATTGTGGCAGAGCGATTTGGTCGCAAAGGTGGCCTGCTTCTCAATAACATTCTGGTCATGCTATCTGGTCTTTTTCAAGGTAAGTACATAGTATATTGTTTATAAGCATTAGAAATTAAATCATACCACAATTTTATGAGGTATCCCATGATATTAATGGGACAACATTTTGGCCAGAGAGAAATAATTTCTGCATTATATTTCATGTGCTGTAGTATTTTTATGTAACCAAATTCAATCCTGATTATAATGGACATTGGAAATCAAATAGAAAGTCTCCCTGTAACTTTTGTAACTTGAATCAATAGACAGTTAATATTTGTTCATTAAACTTTACCATCTATCTAGTTATGGAGTGAACCAGTTCATTTTTATGTATTACTTGAGTCATTCACAGTCATTACAGTTGTTCAAATGAAGTGTTCATCATGAAATATTAAAACCTGTAAAGGTTTATGAACTTTGTAAAAAATAGAGTGTGGAATCAAACACAGTTGATTCCAATTCTTATTTTTTTCAACTGTTGGTGATTTCACTGTATAAAGCTCCTTTTCAAGTTACTTACTTATAAACATATTTGTGACTAAATTCATAAATAATGAATATTGAAATGATGTAGCACTCCAAAGTTTGGAAAGAAATTAATTCTGTGAAACATTTACACTCCAAAAACCTTGCATTCATAGACAGTAATTGTTGTAATTTGCATTTTTCACAGTAGTGAATAGTATAATGATAGTATAGCAGCTGTCTCAGTAATAATAATAATATACCACATTATTTTTTAAAGTTAGATGCTAGAGTGAATATTAAAGTATGTATTGCTGCAGACAGATCATCTCTTAAAATCTTTTATCAATGAAAGCACGTTATTATATGGTTACTTGTTTCATCTTTTCCAGGTTGTGCAAAAGCAGCTTCCTCTTTTGAAATGATCATCCTAGGTCGATTTCTAATAGGTATAAATTCTGGATTAAATGCTGGTTTGGCACCTATGTATCTAGCAGAGATCTCACCAATGCATCTTAGAGGAGCAGTGAGTACAGCTTAAAGCATATTTATCCAATTTCTGATGTAATCTCTATCCTAGAATTTGACTAGCTCTTTTAGAGTTCACTATTCATTTACCTGTATTATGATTCACAGATTGAAGTGATAAAACAGAAAAATAGAACAACCTCTGCTAATTCCTAAATGACATGCCACAAATAATACTAGATTTTCTAGGCTCACACAAAAGTTATTTGAAAATTCTAGTGTGTTAAAATAAAGGTACTATAAAACAGAAGGTAAAACATGTATTATATGGAGGGCTGTTTCCGATCCTTAACAATGAATGGCAAATGTGATTGCTGTATTTCTGTGTGCACAGCAAAGTGAAGTGCTTGTGAGACAAACATACCAGTTTCTGTATGGCTGTCATATGCCTAAGCAAACTGAACCATATTGGGAAGACTACATTACCGCCCTTTCTGATGCACAGTATAGTTATTCTGCTATTATTGAAGCATGTGAGATGCAAAATTTTGTTGTGTCAAAGTACAGGATTATCTCAGTGTTGAATAAAAAGGGAAAGAGATGCATGGGTTTAATTCCAAAAGAAAAAAAAAAACCAGCCAAACCCATGACCTGCCACTGCATGTTCTCCAGAGGTGATAAAGCAAGGTCAGGGACCTCATCTCTGGCAGTAATTGAGCCACACAATGGGCCATTGCAAACAAATTGGGAATATCCCTCAAAACTGTTAGCATAATTATAAATAAAAATTTAAATATGGAGAAACACCACAAGGACGAGTTCATAGGTTGTTGCCATGTCATCTCAGAACATTGCATCAACATCAGGAAGCTCTATGAGAAGCACCTGTAAGAGGAAGATGGAAATTTGTGTTTACATTGGAGGAGGCATATGTATACTTTAGTGACTGCAACAAACCCTGCGCAATTTACTATCGACCAAGGGGCACAAAAAATGTTCAAAAATGGTTTGCAGAATGCAAAAGAGGTTTCTCAAGTGCATTGTCATCACTGATTACTGCTACAATGGAAAACAGATAGTACATATCAAAAAATTGAATCAAAGTATTATCAGTAGGGCTAGGAAGTTCATGCATTTGCATGTTTTTTTACAGGGGTTAAAAAGCATGCTTTTACATTATGTGCACAACTTAATTACACGAGTTAACTTATTTTGTTTCATTTCTGTTAATTGTATTGTGATTTTATTTTATCCTGCTTAAGTGGAGGGCACTTACATTTCTATTCTTTTTGCCAGCCTCCACTGGGTTCCAAGTCTGGTGGAGGCTAGTCACCTGGATAAGTCTGTATCCAAATTTTCTCCAATCTGAGAGGGTGAATATCACGTGAATTGTTATTAAGAAAGAAGGTATAACTATATTTATAATTTGGGAGAGGTCTCAGGGGTCTCCGTCTAGGGGATATGTGAATAGCGACCACAAGGTACCCAAGCTGAGCAGAACATTACTTCCACTTACTGGTGTTTTGCTCCTCACTGTAACTTTTCTATCTGACCTTACCTTGGTCATCTCTTGTTCTCATCTGACCCCGATGCTATTAGGGTTCCCGAGGGCTAGGGAGTCTTTATTTTTCCAACCTCTCCATTTCTCTATAAAATCTTAACCCCTAACATGCTGACCTGTCATGGCATGTAATACGTCCTCTGATTGGTGATCAGAGGATATGGTCGGTGAATTTATTTTGATAAGTCTCCCGGTCAGGTCAGTGAGACCCGTAAACCAACGACAGGTGTGGTCCTCCAGACATTCTGGGGGTTGTGAGAGAGCAATGTGACCGCCAAAACATAAAAATATGGTGCTCTCTAAAAAGCGGTTACTATTACTGCTATTGCTCTCTTCAATATTTATTGGAGAGCAAGAGGGTTAATGACTTCATTGTCAGAAATCCAGCATTAGCTAACAACATTATGTGCACAAATTATGGAATTTTCAGTTATTTGGACATGATTTTATGGTGCGTATAACTGATTATTTTCTTGATTTTGATAAATGCATAATATTTCAATATTATAGCCCCTATATTGCATATTTTAATTATGGGTTTTTATTATTTTTTCCCATCTGGATAATATTTTTCATATTGGTAGTATTGCGCATGATGATGCAACTCATGAAGATTTCAATATTATAGCCCCTATATTGCATATTTTAATGATTTTTATGACTTTTTATTATTTTTTCCATGTGTATAATACTTTTCATATTGGTAGTATTGCACATGTTGATGCAACTCGCAAGGTGAGTCATGTTGTGATGCAGTGAACCCCTGTTTCCATCCCTTCATTATATGTATGTGTGTAGAGAATAATCAGTGCGTTATCTGAGAGGTTTATATTAACAAAGATAAAGTGCAGGTCAACATTTTGAGCAGCACGATTATTCAACGCTTGCCTGACCTCCAATATTTGTGCCATGGTCTTCAAGCGTAACAGTGTTGTGAACTGGTTCCCACCAAATTAAATTAGGCGTATAAAATGTTAAAAAGCTCTTCAAATGCGTAAGTAAAACCAACTTCGAGTGCTAGATTAATTAGTTTACAGAAAGAGTTTTCGAGTGATTTAATATCTACAGATAATAGGGTACTGTATTGTGGAGTGTGTGAGAAAAATGTAGGGAGTGAGAAAAGATTTCAAATAGTTCAGCACATAAACACAGCAAAACATAAGGAGAATTTAATCAGAAAACTTGCAAACAGAGAACCTGTTCAAAAACAGCTAGTAGAGTATTATTTATTTATGCGAACTGGCTTGAGAATTTAATGCCATTCTGGCAGTTTGTCACAATAGCTCAGTGGTTAGAGCGTCCGCCCGGCAAGCGGAAGGTCTGTGGTTCAAATCCCAGTTATGGCATTGAATTTTTAAGTTCCAGTTCTACCTCTTAAAGCTAGTAGAGTGTTTAGGAAGTAGCGTTAATGAATTTTCCTATGAATTATGCCAAGCATTTTTAGCTGCTGATACTCCCTTGTTCAAAATTAATAATCCGACATTTAAAAACTTTCTTGCCAAGTACACTCGACAACATGTGCCTGAAGAAAGTGCACTGCGCAAGACTTAGGTCGGACATTGTTACAATAACGTACTGTCAAATATACAAAATGGATTAGCAGATCAGTTTGTGTGGTTGTCTGTTGATGAAACCCGTGATTCTGAGCGCCGTTCTATTGCTAATATAATCGTGGGTGCTTTAAATAATGAACAAAAGACTACACCTGCAAATGTGTGCAAATTGTCGGCCACTGACAATGTACCTGCATACCAGTTTATGATGGACTCTTTGAAATTACTATGGCCATGTTGAACCAAATACGACCGGTTACTTTTATTTGTTACTGATGCAGGTCCTTATATGGTAAAACCAGGACAAACTCTGAAAGGTATTTTTCCTAACATAATTCATATAACTTGTTTGATGCACGCTCTTCATCACATTTCTGAGACAATACGCGATTCTTTCCCATTGATAGATTTGTATCCTGTACAAAGAGAATTTTTGTTAAATCTCCTAAAAGAGTTAAGTTGTTTAGATCAACAGCACCTAATATCCGACTTCCTCCTGCACCAGTGTTAACTCGATGGGGAACATGGTCAATGCAGTTTTATATTATGCTGAGCACATAGAAATAGTCAAAGAGGTTGTTAATTCATTGGACTTGAAAGATGCTTCATCAATAGAAACTGTGCAAAATACTGGGTTAAAAGAGGATCTTAGTTTCATATCTGCCCATTTTTCTTTCTTACCAACAGCCATAAAGGCATTGGAAGCTGTGGGATCTCCTTCGCATGAATCACTTATTGTCTTTGAAAAAACAATGTGATCTAAGTTCGGTTCCTGGGGTATAGGAAAAAAAGTAAAAGGGAAAGTGAATTATGTAATTTCAAAAAATTCTGGTTATAAACAGATGTGCGATATTCGAGACATCCTTGAAAGAAAACCATCTGTTACACCAAGAGACTTGACTCTATTTGTGAAGCAGTTAACATCATTTAAATATGTCACGATAACATCTTGTGATGTGGAGAGAAGTTTTTCACGCTACAAAAGTGTTTTGCAAGACAACAGACGATGTTTTACAGTTGAAAATTAGTGCAAAGTTTTGGTTGTGAACTGCAATATAGCAGTTAATACTAGCAGCGGGACCACTTCTGTTTCAACCTCTAAGGAATAAGGTAATTTTATTATTTATACTAACTTGCCTTGTCTACTGCAAAGGGGCATTGTTTTAATTCAATAGTGCATATTTCTTGGCATATTTTCAAGTTTTTAAGAGCATATTTCAGTGTTTTTTAGGGCATGAACTTCCGAGCCCTAATTATCAAGATGAAGTTTTCACCCCAATTTACCACACTGAAATCCCAGCTCTCTATGGGAGAGGCCACTGGGTGCACCAATATAGGGTGTCCAGTTACACCTCTGTTTTGACTCTTGCACTCTTATCCAATGGATTTTTGCACCTTTAGACTCTTGAAAAGCTCATCTGGAAGCAGCACCCTCGAACAATTGATGATCTTTGGAAAGTCTGTAAAGAGGAGTGGAAAATTCTAAACATGACTGCACCAAGGAGGAGCTTTCTCCAGTGGAAACCGAGGTGCAGAGCAATTAAGGACAACAAATAGAGCATGACTGATGGTGGAGACATGGCTTTTTGTAAGATAGGAACAAAGTCAAACTTGTTATCAGAGATAGGAAACAACCCTCTGTATAATAATTTAAACGACTGAAGAGTCCACAGAGTCTGCAGAGTGAGAGAGAAAATCATGAATTCTGTCCCAAAAAAGCATTTACTAGGCTAAATAGAAAATTGCTTGCGTGTGATTATATACTGCATGCATTGTAGAGTAATGAAATGAATAACATTCATCAATAATTTAAAATATAACATTTAAATGACATATAAATCAACAATAACCCAAGAACTAAGAGAAAAAAGACAATGAATTCTGTTCCAAAGAAACATTTACTAGGCTGAAATATACTTAAGTGACAGATGAATCAATAATAACTCACAAACTAAGAGAAAAAACCATGAATTCAGTTCCAAAGAAGCCTTCACTTGGCTGAATAGTTCTTGTGATTGCTTATTCAATCTTCTGACAGCCTAGGCAAAGTGCTGAGGTATTCTTACCACATATTCTGCTATCATGACATCATAATAGCAACCTGTGAGATACAGAGAAATGCATGCACCGTATGTTAGAGTATTCAGGATTCAAACTGTGTTTGGTGAGTACATTTCAGTGAATTTTTCCACTGAATATTCAAAGTATAGATGATTCTGAAAGTGATGTTATATTAAACATATTTAATAAAACTTTTGAGTCATGTTCGTTCAATGATAAATTAGATAGTTAAAAAAAGAGACCTACTCCCAAATTAAAACTTAAGATAGAGAACAGAGTGAAAAACTTTGTCTTTACGTTTAACTCTTTACTTCATAGGAAGTTCATATACAGCTCTGGAACTTTGTGTAACCTCTTCTCCTGGCCATGTTTGTTGCTCAGAAAAGATAAATTTCCTTGAAACAGTAAAGATTGGGGTGATTCACATATAATGTAGGTATATAATTCCTGTTTCATGGTGTGTGCCTTTGCAAAATTTTCAGGATACGCCATTAAGGCCACCTTCATTCAGGCCACTTATATTTTGGCTTTGTCTTATTTTCTCTGTGCTCACCCTAGAGCCCCCTCAATTTGGAAGTTCTGGTGCTGCTACTGCTTGTATTATACTATTGTAAAATATTCATTTAGGAAAAACATTAAACATGTCAGTCCCCATTATTTACATTCAAATATGTTATTAATTTGTTCATTCCAGTTCAAATCCAACACTGTTTATTAATTTTGTTTTCAGGTAGGCACAGTGTATCAGCTGGTGATTACTATCTCCATCTTAGTATCACAAATCCTAGGACTAGAATCAGTCCTAGGTACTCCAGACAGCTGGCCAATCCTCTTGGCTATCACTGTTATACCTGGATTCTTCCAGCTTTTCACTCTGCCTGTCTGTCCAGAGTCACCAAAGTACCTGTTGCTTAGTAAAGGCAAGGAGCTAGAAGCCCAGAGAGGTAAGTCTCTTTGTTTTATTTTGGCTCTGAAATGAATATTGCCAAAACTAAACAGGAAAAGAATTTAAACATGTGGGTTTCTGAATACGTAGGTATTTATTTTCTACATGACAACGCCTATGCCAGATTTGTTTTACATAGATACTGAAACAAAGGACACAGGAGTAAATAATGCTGATTGACATTCCTGCCAAAATTAACTTGGAGCATGTAAATAGTGCTACTCAAAGAAAACCTCACTTTCTATACAGAGAAAATGTGTGTGTGTGTGTGTGTGTGTGTGTGTGTGTGTGTGTGTGTGTGTGTGTGTGTGTGTGTGTGTGTGTGTGTGTGTGTGTGTGTGTGCGTGCGCGCGTATACATACGCAAACATTATTCAAGGACAAAAAGTGAGATAAATTCAAAATGTCCTACTTGAATTACATACAATTTATGCATACCAGGCAAAAATGTTCAAGAAACTCCCCATCCTTAAGTTACACTTTTCATGACAAGATTTTTCTAATTTTTATTTTGCCAAAAATAGCTCTAATTATTTTGATTATGTGTAAAATATGCCTGTCGCTAATGTTGCAAATTAAAAGCATATCATCAGTTTTGGTGAATAGCCTGTGAAGTCGTCTTCTTAGTGGCTGCATTTTGTACAGTTTTGTACAACTGCTAACTTGAAGGAGATAGACAAAAACTTCATATAGGGAAAATATAAAGATTGAAATACATACTTATATCAACATAGTATTTTTCATATCATTAACTGTTTCCAAATTATGTTTTGTTGTATGTTTACACTTTCTTAAGTATGTCATCTAACAGATGCTGTGTCTGAATGTTCCTATCTAAGTCTTCAGTGTTTAATTTGAAAACATTCCTAGGTAAAATATACACTGTGCACAACATAATAGGTATAGTTAGAAGAAATTTTTATATGCATATGTACAATAATATGTACTTAGTAGAGGTTTGTAAATTTGTCCTGGAGAGAGAAAGTAGTGTGTGTTCACATACAATTATTTTACTTCTCTTCCTGTGTTATGTGCTTTTAATTATCTCTTCTGAGTTAAACAAGGATGTTATTTGTAGATTAGAGGTGTTTGTAAATATTACAGAGAGTCCTTTTCCCTTTTAGCTCTAACCTGGTTAAGAGGTACCATTGAAGTGCATGATGAAATGGAAGACATGAGAACAGAGTATGAGGCTACTAAACTTGTACCAAAGGTGACCATGAAGGAAATGTTCGTTAATGCATCACTACGCATCCCTCTTATGATCTCAATGATGGTTATGATCAGCCAGCAGTTGTCAGGAATCAATGCTGTAAGTTAATAATTGTACCAAAAAGAAAACCAAACGAAAGAAAAAAAATCCATAATGCATTTATGGGGTGCCAAAATTAACACTTTTATTTGAATGATTTACAATTTTGATCAAATTGTATAACATGGGTTGGCACATTTGTACCAGCTAATGATATGATGTAATACCACAGTCGGGTAAAACAATACTTCTACAGCTTCAACCCTCCCTCCTTCAAACAAATGGCATTCAAATGTAAACACGCAGTGGTGTACACTGCATCGATACAACATGGCTCTTTCAAAAGCATGAAAATGCAAAGAGCCTTTCTACAGAAATATGTAGGTATGTTAGGAAAGTTAAAAAGGCATTCAAAGACAAAAGGTTTCATGATTTCAATACAATGAACCATGATTTTCAACTTTTTGCAAATTCTTTCACATGGGCATTCATACAGTAAAACCACAATTGCGAATTGCAATTGACAATTTACAAATACAATTTTGAAATCACAATTACAACATCAGGCTGATTTAGATTTATTTAGAGAACTGGATATGGGAACATTTGTGCCTCTCCATTCTTTTGCTGTGCATATTAGTGCTATGCTTATGTGAGTAGTTCCTTTCTTTCTTTCTTTCTTCTTTCTTTCCTTTCTTTCTTCTTTCTTTTTAACTGAGGATTATAAAATCTAAAACCCACTCATTATTGACAGATAAAAATGTATGTGCTTTGTTGTATGTTAATACTTGTGACTTAATATTAGATATATGCAAAAGTGTAATGCTGTAGATAAAGCAAAGAATTAGCTGAAAAATTAATGTATGTCTGTATATATATATATATATATATTAAGCTCCCGGCACTACAGCCCATGAAGACCCAAGTCTTACCGCCCAGCCACTGCATCCTCCACCTCAGTCCACTACAGGCATCATTGGTGGGGTGCAGTATTGGAGGGTGGTACGTGATCAGCATCCCGATCCCTCCTAGCCAGTTATGCAGTCTTCACGACCTAGGGCCGCTACTTTTATATCAAGTAGCTCCTCAATTGGTCCCGCTGGGACCTAACGAGGCTGAGTTCACCCCGTGTCAGACCTCCCAAAGAGGATAAAATCCCCATGCTGGTATCGAGGATCAAATCTGTGTCCTCCACGCCAGAGGCAAGCGATATATATATTAAGCATACATAAAATCAAATGTGGATTAGAGAAGTTCCTACACCACCACTGCAGCTCTGGAATCATATGTTATGTGCTTGCCAGGTTGCATTCTGTGATATAATGATTTCTGCAATCACGATGACCATTTTGCCAACTCCTGATATATAATATAGTATAAATGTAATATATAAAATATTTTTGAGCTATGTTCCCTCTCCTTTATTAACATATAAATATGTTTATTCTTAATTTGACTACTTATATGGCAAAAAACTAGTGTCATATGGCTTACTCAACATTTTATGTTACCGTTCAGAAACCATTTAATATAAAGAAAATCATATACAAGTTGTTAAAATTGTAATGGAGTTATGAAAGGTAGAGACGCTTGGAAAACATTTTTTAAATTTAATATCTCAAAAACTGTGACAGGAAATGAAGCAATGAAAGATGTAAAGAAATCGTTTTTAGAAAAATAACATTTAAAACCCTAAGTATTTGCAAGTACAAACAAAAGTATTTAATGACCATGCAGAGCTTGAAATTAATAATCAAAATCACTGAATGAAAGGTATGAGGTACGATGTAAACCCCTAACTTTTCATTATTTTTCACATGTGTATGGCCTTAAAATAATTCAAAAGTCTTGTTGTTAAAATGCACACAAATTGAATTTCCAATCTGAGCAATCAAATCAAAAATCCCCAAAACTATATCATTATTTCCTTTCATATACATTCTGTTCTACTTTTGCATATCATAATTTTGGTTCATGTTTCTGTTGTAAATATTCTTATAATGTATGCACATCTTAGCTTATGATGTATACACATATACATAAAAAATAATATGTGTTAATAAGTTTTACTACCAATAAAACCATTAATAAAAATATTTTTAAATTTAAAGAAAATTGATGCTCTACTGGTTATTGCAGAAGTTAACTTTTATTTGTATTTTTGCACAGGTTATGTTCTTCTCAACAAAGATCTTCATAATGGCGCAACTTGATGAAACAAGTGCTCAGTATGCCACACTGGGTATGGGCACTGTGAATGTGATCATGACACTAGTATCAATGGTAGTGGTAGAGAAGGCTGGACGAAAGACTTTACTTTTGCTTGGTTTCTCAGGCATGTGTGTAACAACTGTATTCCTCACCATTTGCATGAATTATGCAGTAAGTATATTTGTATTTGTATGCATGCTGTACAATGAAAGCCAATTGCTATTTCCCCTGTTAATTTAGCAGCAAACAAATTGTTAGGGTAGTAGAAAATTAAAATTATACTTAAAATTCTGTCATTACTGTTGAAGGTGCAGCACCTTCAGCTTAAAAAAAATCATACAAAGAAAATAAAGAGAATTAAATAAGATGAACATATGTTTTAAACCTTAATAATCTAATGCAAACTTATTAAGTCATTATTGCTGATAACAGAATGTGACATAACATACCATGACATAAATGTGACATGACATAACAAGATATGAAGTTAAGGAAGGATGCTCAACTAAAAGTGTGACTAGTAAGCACTTAAATGAACTTAATGATATATAATTATTATCAGTATTGCTATAATATTTAGTAGACATACCTATGAGGTTTGTCCATAAAATAAAGTCCCAATTTTTTTTCACAATGAAAAACATATTTACTGGCATTGAGTAATATATCTTTCGAAAGCTTAGACTTTCTCCTATTTTTTGGCATAGTTGCCATTCTGATCAATGCATTTTTGTATGTGGTGTACCATCTTTTGTATGCCTGCATCGTAGAACTCTCCCGCTGCACAGCAATGATAGCTTAAATCAGTTTCTTTCAGTTCCTCTCTGGTTCGGAAATGCCTCCCATACAGGTATTTCTTCAAGTCGGGGAAGAGATGGTAGTCACTTGTGACTAGGTCTGGGCTGTAAGCAGGGTGTGTGACAGTATCCCATCCAAATTTGTTGATGAGATTGGACGAGCATTGTCCTGATGGAAATGCACTCCCTTCGTGTGCATGCCTCCACTCACTTTGGTACACCCTAAATGATTGGTTAAAATTTTGTGAATATAGGTCTTGCCGACATCAAGAATCATCTCGCAGGTCTCCCAAACCCTTCGATCTTTCAGCATTGCTTCTTCTACTTTCACAATCATTTTGTGTGAAACTGATGGCTATCCAGAACACTGGTTATCCTGGACGTCTGTAAGTCCATCTTTGAATTTTCCGCACCATTTGCACATGTATTGTATGCTCATACATTGCTCTCCATACTCTCACATAGTTGGGAACGAATGTCCACCAGTGCAGTCTTTTTGTGCACACAAAGTGCATCACAAAGTGTAATTTGCACCTGGTGGGAGAAGCGAGTGGAAGCTCCACTTCTAACAGCTGCCAAGCCATGACTGTCACAGACAGCTCGCAGGGCAGGGTACTGGGAGAGGAAGAACTAAGCTACCAGATTTGCTGTAACAGCGTTTCTTGAGACTGCAGATCCTTGGGAACCCTATTTTACAGGCAACCCTCATATTATTCAGAAAACCTGTTATTACATTACTCTTTTTCTATTCAGTGTACATCTATAGTTTATTTTTTTATCAAAAATAAAAAGATGAAGTTTGAAAATGTGAAATTAAATATTTTTATTGTAGTATTTGAGCTTCTTTCCTGAAAGTTGTTTACAATATAAAAGAATAGAAGAAAAACAGCACTGAAACTTCATATTAAGGGGATAAATTATTGGCATTTACAAACTTTGAAATTGCATTAAGCAAAGTCAGCCTTCACATCATTTTATATTCAGTGTATTGCAATCCTGGTTTCTTATCAGTATATTCACAGGAAAATTTTGGAAACAATAAATACAATATGCCATATTTTATGGCGTAATCATTACCATCACATAATAGTGGTCCTTCTCAGCTTACAGAATGTTCTATATCAATTAAGCAAATTTAAAAAAGATGTATATAATATTATCTGATTCTAAAGCAGCTATAATATCCACAGCATCTGTTACAACAGTGAAATACCTAAATGTCATAGAATGTTGCAACATTATAAAACAACTAATCAATTTAAACAAAACAGTAGTACTTTAATGGATACTAGTACACTGTGGAATACTAGGTGAAAGAACAGCTGATTTTCTGGCCAAGAAAAGAAATAAAATTACATAAAAATCATGTGTCACTGCCTTATCACTTATATCAATGTGTTGCCTTATGATTATACCAACACAGAATACGATTAAACACAAAAAAATCTATCATAAACAAAGAGAAAAACAACGGGACAACCTACATAAGAACTACTACACAACCAAGATAATCTTTTCAAGCAGTTTTTAGAGTACTAATAGAACATGATTGCCTCAACAAATATCTACACAGGAATCTCCTATAGGCTCTTTCTGTGAACTTGAACAACACATTGAAAGCAACCACTTACTCCATTGCCCAGCCTTAAATCAATATACCAATATTCATCAAAATACTTGAGGGCAATAGAGCAAATGGCTTCATTGTCAATGTCGGTCTGGGTGGCTCAGTTGGTTAGACGCTGGCCTACTGATCCCAAGGTTGTGGGTTCAAACCCGGCCCAGGCCCATGGTTTTTAAGTGTGCTTAAAAACGACACCTCCATGTCAGTAGATTTACTGGCATGTAAAAGAACTCCTGTGGGACGAAATTCCGGCACACCGGCGACGCTGATGTGATTCTGGCAATTGACAGCGTCGTTAAATAACAAAACAATTTTAATTTTTTTTCATTGTCAATTGTTCGATATGAGATATTAAACAACCAACCATACAAGGGTGTATCAATAAATAACCTAATTAGTTTTGTAATTAACTCATAATGGCTTTCTTTCATTCTAATTTCTTTACAAACTTTTGAAGAATTCTCTCTGATGAAATAAAATTATTCCAACGATTTACCCATTGTTCTTAACACTGAACCCCATTTTTGACAGCCTGTTCAGAATATCCTTGACAACATTTTCAATTCATTATCACTTTGAAAGTGGTGACTGTGAAGCTCCTTTTCCACTTTAGGAAAGAGGTGAATATCGCAAGGTACAAAATCTGAAGAATATGATGGATTAAGCATGATCTCAATAGCTAATTGTGCAATGACATCTTGAGTTACACAAGCTTGATGAGCAGGCACATTGGCTTGGTGCAAGATCCATCCTGTCCTGGCAAGATCTGGTTGCTTCTTGGTGATTTGTTTCTTTTTCATGTTATGCTATGATCTTCTTGTACAATTGATTCAATTGGGTTCATGACTTACATTTTTGCTGTTACTGGTCTTCCAGGGTGCGGAAAATCATTAACCCTCTTTGAAACGTTTGTGCCACTCAAAGACTAAAGCATGGTCTTTATATGCTTGCTACACCATTCCAAAGGTTTCTGTAGGAGTTTTGCCTAAAAGAACACAACTTTTTTGATGCACATTGCTATAGTTTCAGTTTCATGTTGGGTACAGTGAACATTAGCAGTAATTGTCATCCAGGGTGGTTTGTTTAAATACAATTAAATTAGATCCGTTATTTATTGATACAACCTTATGTGTATTAGAGCCATTTCACACTTCCTTAATTGCAGGTAATAATAAATCTGATTGTTATAAACCAATGAACAATATTTAAAAATTTAATCTTAAGAATAATCTAAAAAATATCGCCTAGACACATGGTTTTATGTTACTATATTGGTTTCAGTTATTGGAAATCACATTATATTAAACTATTCTGTAATATAAGATTTATCAATATATATTATCAATATTATGCATTATCAGTATATGTCTCTTTGCACTTTCTGTCACAAAATACATGCCTAGAAGTGTTCTGTAAAAGTTAAAAGTATTTTTATATTCCTCATTAATATCCTGTACGTACATGCTTCCTATTAAATTATTTTGAATAAAACTTGCAAGAAAAATCTGATGTGTTGCACTCACATGACTCTCTACTTTTATACTAACCATTCGTATAAACTCTTATTCCTATATCTTCTTTGTGTTAGTTGAGGTAAACATTTACTGAAATTATCTTATTGCTTATTTCCTTGTAGGTGCAAGGGGAATATTAGAATATTTGAGCAATAGTCAAATCTTTTAAAGCTTTGAGATCCCGTTCTCTTTGCACACTTAACATATAAAAAAACTGAACAACGATGCTCTGTTTCACGAAAATTTATTTTCCAAAACTGCCACAAATAACAAGGAATATCTCTGAAATGGTTCACTCTACAAAAAAATTTATTTGGACTTAAATTGTGTTTTAATGAGATCTACATTTTTTCTATAGTAAGATCTCGTTTATCTCTTACAGTTTACGAGTTATTCAAAAGTCATCCAGAGTAAGGACTACATAGGTTATAGTCAGAAAATTCAAAATATACATTTCATTTCTCACACAAATATCTTAAACATATGGCATTTTAATTTGCCACTTTCAAGAAAATCAAAAGTACAAACAATTTTCCATGTAAAGGGTAATTTAGGGTGGGGCTATTTTCTTCAAAATCTTCGTGTCACATCCTTGAAACATATTAAACTCAAATACCAACTTTGTTTTTTAACCAACTTTTCATTTTTGAGTTATGCTGTTCACAATCTGACAGGCAGACACACACACACACAGACCTTTTTTGGGTTCAGGGGGTCTCAAAACATATTTCCGGTGAAATCTCCACATCAAATTTTTGGGTGGAATACAATACCTACTTCCTCTACTTACCAGTAGAGAAAGTAAAAGTGAGTCAGAAACTTATTTTCGAGAGACAGAATCAGGACTGAAAATCAATGCCATAGCTGGGACTATGGATCTTCTGCTTCATGTGCAGAACCACTGAGCTACCATCGCAACTTGCCAGTATGATATTAAATTCCCCAACTGATTAGTATTATCCTGGCTGGGGAATTTCATGTCATACTGACAATTTGCCATGGTTAGCTCCCTGGTTAGAGCAGCCGGACATGAAGCAGAGGATCCATGATTCAAATTCCAGCTATTGCATTGAATTTTTCAGTCCTAATTCTACCTCTCAAACACTGCCCACACATGGCTTGTGTGTTTAAAACTTACAGTAAGTTGGTTGGCATAAAATAAAAATTATTTTATTTATTGGCTATTGGAATTTATATAATATAAATGTTACAAGATATAAGAGTATTTTTTCAAAATATTCTTATACATGAATATTTTCTGAAGATAATGAGTACTAGTTATACTAGGTTGCAAATGACTGATTATTTTATGTCTTTCTAGACATCTGCACTATGGGTATCATATTTATGCATTCTTCTGGTGATGCTGTTTGTGGTGATGTTTGCAATTGGACCCGGCTCCATTCCATGGTTCCTTGTATCTGAGCTGTTTAACCAGTCTGCTCGAGGTACAGCTACTAGTATTGCAGTTGCAGTAAATTGGACTGCAAACTTCATTGTTGGTATTGGCTTCCTTCCTCTACAGGTATGTAAAAATGTAATTCTGTCAGTTGAATATACTACACCAGATGGTTCATCAGTCCCTTATAATGTTATGAAACTGAAATTTAACAGAGAAACTACACTTCTCAGTCAGTAACTACAGAAGGCAGGCTTGAGCGGGTGCCTTAGAAGTAATGTTACTATATTTTTACATTCAATAAAACTGTTTTTATAATTATATGAGGTGATGTTGATGAGCTTTTGACTCTTTCGTTATCTCGGGTCATGGTACTGGATGGAATGAACATACACTCGGTGTTAACTTTAGTGAAATATTTTATTTGCACCTTCTTGTTCACAGTATTTAAATCGTATTACAGTTACAAGTCTTTTACTTCAGTGGATCGACTTCCCTAGCATCGCCGAGATTTAATGTCTGAAAATTTAGCGATATTTCGCTAAATGTGTTTTCTTTCACTTTACACTTCGTCTATTTTACATCCTTTCATTTAATTGCACACTTCGTATTAACTAACTTGTTAAAGTTAGCCAATGTTTCACTTTTTTTACTCAAACTAACAATCTTTAAACACTTAGTAATAAATTTACTTTCACTATTTTATGACGCACACACATAAAAATGTGTCCATCTATACCAAAGACACGGACGCTATTATCAAATTCTTCTGGTTGCGAGTCTAAGATTCTGACTGCTATGTGTACATCCGCGTGTGCGTTCATCAAATAGTTCCTGCATTGTTAGGGAAGCGATCCTTAACCATTCTCTCTTTGCTTTCAATATTGAACACATATAATTCTTTTATTTATACATATATATTAAAATTAAATATGGAAATATTTATGACGTCTTTAAACAAACTTAATTGTTTGTAACAATGAACATTAGTAACACGTTTTCGTCATTTAACCAACTCATACCAACACCAAAAACAAATTACACTCTTAACAAATATTCACATAAACAATTTTCTTTTGGTGTCTTACAATATCCTGTCTCACATGCCCCTTGTTTTGTTTTTCAAGTTGTCACCTACATTTACAATCTTGAAACACAATACAACACTTCTCCCTATTTCTCTAATACTAAATACTTTGTACAATACCCTTTTTTCTTTACAGTCTTCTTTGCTGTATGTTTTTGTCTTTTGTTTTGGCGTGACACAGCAAGTCTTTATAAATTTTACATATTCAGTTACCACACAATACAACAGCAAGAATATTCCTAAGTTTTTACATTTGTGAGAAATCCAGCATTAGCTAACAACAACATTTGATATTGACACAAATATTTGTTAAGTGTATTATGGCTTGTTGTGTGCCTTTTGACTTATGTTCCTTGTTATGAGGAGAGAAAAACAGGATACAAATCTTGAGCTAATGATTATGATCATATTTATGGCAATTTTATTCAGTTCTTTGTCCTCTGTCTTGCAAACTTATTATGTATAGGCAGGTCGTTGAGTCAATTCTTAAACTCTGATGTTACTAATGATACTATTATGACATTGGGTTCTTATTCACTATTGTTTAGTTCCACATTTCTTCAAGCTTAACATTGGCTATATCCATCTTAATTCATGGACATTGCTTTTCTGACTATGGATTTTCTTACTTCACTAATTGTCACCTCTTTATCTCTTATCTCTATAAGAGAAAACTTCTATATTTATAATTATTCTGCAACTATATTATTTTTCTTCTTAATTCACCCTCGACACCCTTGTGTCAAAAATATTTTCTCTTTGTCATCACAATTGATTCCTTTTTATTTTTGTCCCTGACATCCTTATGTCAAAAACACATTTTTTTGGTCGTTATAATTCACTTCTCTAATGACAATCAGTATTCTCATCTGTCCTTGTTGACAATACTCTTGGTGGTCATTATAACCAATGACTATGTTGATTTTCTTTCCTGTTGCAATATCCAAACTGTATATAATTTTCTATAAGAAACCCATTAAAAATTATTTTTCATCATCTCTACTGTTCCTGCCTTACATGTTTGTTGGCAAAAACTATTTGGTCCTTTCTTTGTATGGTTTTAATTTGTTTTTATGGTATCTTCCTACCAACTTGCCATTTGTATTCTCTAGCTCATATGTATGGTCGCCCAGCTGTTTTGTTATGACCAGTGGTTCAGTATACAGTAGTTCCATTTTCCCTTTGTGTGGCCATCCTGGTGTCGATGTCAATTGTCAATTGCTTAGATTTTGTGTTGATCATCAATTCGATTGGGGCAAACTTAGACATGGTAATTTCCCTGAGTGTTGGTGGTGGTTGTTATTTCTGTATTCTGTGCAACATCTGCCCTATTTGGCACATTTTCATCTACTTCCTGCTGTCTTATGTTACCAGTGTTCCATTGGTTTCTGCCCCTTTGGCGTGAACCCCTATTGTATGACAACCTTTGACTATTTAAGTATTCCCTACAGAATCTTATGTGATTCACTTGATGGGTATGGTCTCCTGGTCTCCCCCAATCATACCTATGTGTTCGGTATCTCGATTCACCCCTTGGTATCGTGTCATGGTACCGCTGTCTCTCGTTCTCCATCCTTTCGCCATGATTGTGTGGTTGTGGGAAATGGTTTGCCCCTCTCCCCCTGTCATGGGTACTCCTAGTATTTCTATCTCATTCTGGTTGTTTGTAGTCACGCTCCTGTTTAAGATAGGTGAGTTTGGGTGACCGTTCCTATTTATATGCTCATTAGGCCGACCATTTTGCATTTCAAAGGCTGTTAGTAATTCTATCATGTCTGCAAAATCTACTGGCCTTGCAACAATTAACCCTGTTCTCACTGTGCCTGGGAAATGTCTTGTCTTTCATTTAATTGCACATTTTGTATTAACTAACTTGTTCAAGTTTCACTTATTTTACTCAAACTAACGGTCTTTAAACACTTAGTAAATTTACTTTCACTATTTTATGATGCACACACATAAAAATGCATCCATCTATACCAAAGACGCGGACGCTATTATCAAATTCTTTTGGTTGCGAGTCTAAGATTCCAACTGCCATGTGTACATCCGCGTATGCGTTCATCAAATAGTTGCCACATTGTTAGGGAAGTGATCCTTAACCATTCTCTCTTTGCTTTCAATATTGAACACATATAATTCTTTTATTTATACATATATATTAAAATTAAATATGGAAATATTTATAACGCCTTTAAACAAACTTAATTGTTTGTAACAATGAACTTTAGTAACACATTTTCGTCATTTAACCAACTCATACCAACACATAAAACAAATTACACTCTTAACAAATATTCACATAAACGATTTTCTTTTGGGGTCTTACAATATCCTGTTAACCCCTAAAACACACAAATACAAGCAATAAACCTTGGTAATGTTGCCAAATACAGGCTTCTTTATGCACAATGTCGCTGAACCATGCCAACCTGACATGAAAAATACACTATTGGACAGAGAGATTGGCAATTACGAATCAGCAAGTAATGGGTAATGAAAAAGAAGCTAAGTCTGAAACTTGGAATATAAGCATGAAATAAATAGTGGAATAATGCAAACTGGGAGATGTAACATTATCAGAAAGTGTTACGAAGTAGAGAGTTCCTTTTTCCTCATACCTTTTAGCTGTTATTATTCATGGAAATCGGCATTTCAGCAATGTTGTAATTACCAGCGACAATTATTTCCAGTAAAATGTGATGTTTAAAGTATTCCGTTTGTCAGGCATCTGCCACATGTAAAACTCATTACTTGTTTTATAAGCATACATTATGAAATAAATTAATATTTTATGGTTATCTACCCATGGAAAAACTGCATACATTTATGATTTCCTTCATGGTTATTTGAGGTTATACAGTTTGTGCCTCTAAAACGCAACTGTGTATTTCTTTCATAAACATATATTTACGAAATATATGCCCATTTAAGGCTATCTACCTATCGCACAATTGCATGAGCTTATAATTTCATAGTTATTTCATGTTATGTGATTCATAAACTAAGTTGTTTCATAGCAATATGAAGAGATCCTCATTTATTCTGTAATTGTGGTGCTAAGTGTTACATTTGTGAGATCTTGTGGGTTAAATTGGGGAATGTGTGTGTGCCTAAGTAAAATAGCTTCCCATCATCTAGTTAACCAAATTTGTCATTTTGAATGAGAATAGAGTTCCCCATCTTCTTCGTAACTACATCACCTGTGTATATGCCTGTGGTATATGCATTGCCGTCAGTTACCTCCTTTCATCTTTAGGCATTACCAACTATACAATTCCAACGTCACTCAAATAATACTCTACTAACACTAGGTACTTTCATTTCTCATACGTTGGCACTCTGTATAACATGGTCCCTAGGCCCCTAATCAGCAATAATGTATGGGTCCTCAACTGCCCTCCTATTCTCAAGCTGTGTAAGTTGAAGATGTCAATGCAACTGCAAGTTCAAATTCTCTGCATGTTTATTTGCTTTGTCTACTTGTTAATTGTTAAACAAAGGCTTCTTATAACCAAGAAGGCAAAAATAAGAGTGAAATATGCGCATTTGATTGTTCATCTTACTTTAATTTCTGTAATTATATTTTAACTTTCTCTGCCACATACAGTAAATAGAGAAATATTGCATTTCACCCAAAAATTTGACATCCAGATTTCACCAGAAATACATGGGGAGCCCCCTGAATCTAAAAAAAAGATATCTTTAGAAAAATATGTTTGTGTGTTAGTGTGTGCGTGCTGTGCATGCTCATATGTGAAAGTGAGTGAGTGGGCACGCAGGCGTGTGTATGAAAGAGAGAGAAAGACAGTGAGCGAGAGAGAACTGCATGACTCAAAAATGAAAAGTTGGTTAAATAAGTTCAGTTTTCCAAGGATGCAACACAATTATCTTCAAGAAAATACCCCATCCCAAATTACCCTTTAGATGAAACATTTTTGATACCGAAATTTAGATTTCCGATCGAATGGGCTTTTGAAAAAGACACGTTTTAATTTAATTGCCGGATATGAGATTTGCGATAAGTGTTAAGTAATAACATAAATAGATAATAGAGCAGGAAGTGTTGTAAGGTGAGCAAGATATGAGTAAATAATAGTCGTTAAATTTGTAGTATAAACGCATTATTGGTTTGAAATTAGCGAGTCATGACGTCATACCACATAGTTTAAATACACGTTCGAAAGTCAGTTCTACAAACCTTAAAAGTCGCGCGATATATTTAAGAAAATATAAAGTAAACATCGTTTAATCCTAAAAAGGTAATTATATATTCGAAATTCATAAAAGAACATGTTATAATAGAAAGGGACATTTCTAAATTGCGGGAAAAGGAAATAGCATTTTGGATACGAGGCTTTCTTGGATGACATCATGACATTCAAATGGGAAGAGAACGGTCTTCTTAGCGTGGGTAAGAGAGAAAGCGTCATTACTCAACCAGAGACCAGTACGGGAGGTCGTGCTGCGCGGATGTGAGGGCGATTCCTCTACAGATACAAATATTTTCGGCATAACTCCCGAAAATATTTAATAGACAATAAAATGATATGCAAAGTTGTTCTTGGGTTGTCCATTACACTTACGCAAACCCGAGATAAAGAGATCTCTTGCAGAACTAGCCGGGGCGAGCTACATCGAAGGGCAACGTCACGTCACCAACGACTTCAGCTTCAAATGGCGATCCAATAACTAGGACACAACGATTATTTAGCTTCAAATTGGCTGCCCAACGTGTGGCGTCGAAAGAATGGACCAAACCCCCAAGACGACCGAGCCAGCATCGAACCAGCAGACAAGAAGGTGCCCAGCGTGTCAACATCTGTGAAACGTGTAGTGAACAAGTTTAAGTGCAGTTAAAGTGAAATAGTGAAAATATTGAAAATTTTGGTGAGTAGAAAAACACATGTAAATAGCTTAGAAATGGAAGACAGTGACACCGATTTTATAGGTTTTGAAAGTCCGGAAATTGAGAAAAGTGTAAGTAGGATGGAAGAATTTAATCAGAATGTAATTGGTAGCAGAATATGCCAAGAATTAGAAGATCAGAACGTTAGAGAAACACCTAGAGGTAGCTCAGAAATGTTTAGTAATTCAGAAAGGCCAGCAATTATGTCAGAAATAGAGAATATGTTTCAAAAGATAATGAAAAAGATGAGTACAGAGTTAAGTCAAAAGATAGATGAAAATAGTAAAGAGTTAGGACAGAAATTAGAGAAGGGACAACAGGAATTGGGAATGCAATTGGAAAATCAGAAGAGAGCTTTCGAAACCTTTAGGGAAGAAGTTAGGGAGGAAATTAATAAAGTTAGTAGTGAAGTAAAAGAAAATAGAGAACAGGTTAAGGGAGAATTAGAGACAATAAGGCAAGAAGTAAAGAATTCTGAAAAGAAATTAGGTCAACAAGTTAGTGAAAAATTAGAGAAAGAAAGGGAAAGAGTAACATATAAATTAGACAAACAAAGGGAAGAGGTAGTACAAAGGTTAGATAAAGACAGGGAAGAAATTAGAGAAGAGCTACAGGGGTGTAAAGTTAGAATGGAAAGATCTGATGTAGAAAGTGAAAGGCAGGCTAGAAATTTGGAGGATGTTACAGACAAAATAAAAGGGGTAGTAACAGAAATTACTCAGGTAAAAGAGGCCTTAGAAAATTTGAAATTAAATGAAAATGCATGTAATCACAACAATCTTAGTGATGAAGTTGCAAGAAACGAGGCAATACCAGGTGTATCAGCTGACATTTCGATGCAAAATAGAGGTAACAGTAATTCTCATTCTGATCTCAGAAATAGTGCAGGGACAGGTGACAATTCAAATTTACATTGGCCTAACCATGTCTTAAATGAAATGACACCTCCAGTTTTTGAAAATGAAGATTCAGATGATCCTAAAGCCTTTTTAGAAGGGTTACAAGAGTACTTCACGGTGAAACGTATACCAGAGGAGTACAAGATGGTGATAGTAAGAAAATGTCTAAAGGGTAATGCTGCCAATTGGCTAGGCCTTTCTATGGGTAACAATAATGACTACAGGACCTTTAGGAACATCTTTTTAACCAGATATTGGGGAGCTAGTAGGCAGGCTAATATTAGAGTTGAATTAAGCAATGGAAAATTTAATCCTAGATCGGAGGAATCAATGGTCAACTATTTTATGAGAATAGCGAGAAAATCGAAGATGTTGGATCCTCCCTTAGACGAAAAAGATCTAATAAATATAGTTACTCCACATTTTCCGGAAACACTTCAACATTACCTAATCATAGCCCGACCCGATAGCATTGCAGCTATGATAGAATTATTATCAGCCTTAGAAGTCAATAAGCCAAAACACGCATTTGGAAATAAATATGAAGAAAAAGAAACTGTAAATTCTTTCGGGCAAGGGGCACAGTATTATCAGAATAGAAGTGAGATTAGGGAAAGATATAAAGGACCAGTACCAAGGATGGAATCATTCCGGTGGGAAAATCAAGGTAGATATAACCAGGAAGGGCGTCACCAAAATAGAAATGGTAATCAAAGGGGAAGAAATATAAGGGTGAATTATATGAATACAAATAGATTTGATCGAGGTAGACGGGGACGTTATTTTGGACATAGTAGAAATTCAAATGATGGGTATTGGACAAACGGAGATAATGAGTTTAGACCGAGGTCACCAAGACAGGAAGAAAGGTATTCTAATGGACGAAATTCCCCCGAAAATGCGGAAATGGTTGAGGCCATTAACACGGTCAAAAACATGGTAGGAAGTAACCCCGATTTAATGCAGGAAAACAGAAGTAACAATTTGGGAAATAGTACAGGAGCAATACATAAAAATCAGGGAAACGCCAGACCCGGTCAAACGCGCCTTCAGTGAGAACTGGGTATCCTAGTAATGATTGTGATAAGTACTCGGAAATAAATAGTCCTGGAAGGCAAATGATGATACAAAAGAAAAGAGAATGGAAAAATAGAATTGACGAAAACGAAAAAGTAGGAGATCCACCTAAAATCAAAATTGGAGTAAATGGAAAACAATACAATGCAATTATAGATACAGGATCAAATAGCACAGTATGCTCACAAAATTTTTATGATAATTTACAAAGTAGTGGCTTTAAAGTAATGTCTTTACCAGTTAATGGGATATATTGCTCGCTAGCTGTGGGAAAACGAAAAGAGAGAGTAAAATTTCAAGCAATGATAAATATTGAAATAAATGGGAGAATACTTGGAATTTTATTTCTGATTGTAGGAAGACTTGTTACAGATATTATAATAGGTTGTGATTGTCTTTATGCCTGGGAAGCTGTGGTGAATTTTAAAAACATGATTCTAGAAATGAAAGTTGAAGATGAGACCATTATAGTGCCTTTTGTGGAAGATAGTAGTTCAGAAACTATTGTACGAGAAAAAGAGGAAGAAGAAATCCAAGGGGATACATTCTTTGTAGAATATGTTAAAGTAGGAGCTATGGAATTAACTGAAGTAAATGTCAAAGAGTACAGAGTCGATAATAAAGAAAATGTAGAATGGGATAAAAATGATTTCATAGACAATTTGAGGGTTTCTGATGCAACTAGGTACTATGATAGGGAGAGTAGTGAAGACTTAGAAGAATTGTTGAGGGAAAAAGTAACTCAGGCTGATCAACTAAATGAACAACAGAGGGATAAACTGTTTGAAATATTAATCCGAAATAAAGAAGTATTCTCTGAGAAACCTGGTAAATGTAATATTTATACTCATTCGTTTGAGATGATACCCATCAAACCTTTTACACATAAAGCGAGAGCTATCCCTAGTACAATAAGAGAAGAGGTAGATGCAGTTATAAAGTCAATGTTAGAAGATGAGGTTATTGAGATTTCGAATTCAGAATTTGTGAATCCCCTATGTATTGTAAATAAGGCCAATGAAAGATTAGGGTGACATTAGACGCAAGAAAACTAAATTATTGTTCCTCATACTTTCCATCAGGGAATCCAACAGAACGTGTCCTCCGAGATATAGGAATTTATTTACGTGTACTTACACATCATAATCACAAGGATTGGGTGAAATATTGTCCAGTGATAGAAAAGATTATCAATCACACCATTAATGTAACTACTGGGTTTGCACCAATAAAATTAATGTTAGGAATTGAACCAGAACCAATATTGATCGGGGTACCAAAAACACTGAAAATTAATGACATTCAGTTAAGTGAAGAAGAAAGAGCGAAAATTGCTTTTGAACGAATCAAGAAAAAGGCAGAGAAGCGAAAATTAAAGAAAAAGAGTAGAAAACATAAATGGGAACCTAAGATAGGCGATTGGGTACTAGTTAAAGACCATAAGTTATCAAGTGCCTTGAGAGGTAGGAACAAAAGGATGGAATTGTTATATAAAGGTCCTGCAGAAATTATATCAAAATTTGGTTATCATACTGAGACGGAATATTGACTAATAGAAAGTTGTTCATGTAAATATTTTTGTAAGAGTGTGTAAATTTCCAATTCTTTTAATTTGGGTGTATCAGGGACTTATTTCTTTTGATAATACTCAAAATAGACAATGTCTTCTCAACTGTTTGAGTTCGACCAATGAGAACTGTTGCGCGGATGAATACATAAGAATGGCGGTGTTGCGTCATACCCACGCTCAGAAACTACTTTCATTAGCGTCGGTGAACTCAAAGTGAACGGACGTATAATTGTTGATGGCGTGTGAATATGTGAATTACACACAAACTTTTAACCGGCATGGACGCTATCCAATTTTAAAAGTTATTAACCAACCGTAATAGTGATGTAAAGTGTATATAAAACGAATAAATGTGTTTCTAATAAAAGTACGTTGGTTTATGCATTCCATTCTACGACCACCTCCCCTGCAGATAGGAATCGCGTCTGCTCTAACAAACTTTCCACCTTTTAGCAAGAACAGTGCTCCATATGCTGCTATATCCACGCTAATAAGTGTTAACCAATAATAATAAAACCCCGCCATAGACGCTGTCGAAATCTAAGAGTTGTTAACTAATTGCTTTGTGAAAAGAAGTGTAAATAACTAATAAATGTGTTTGTGATAAAAGAACGTTGGCTTTTGCATTCCATTCTACGACCACATCCCCTGCAGAAAAGAGTGGCGTCTGCTCTAACAAACTTTCCACCTTTTAGCAAAAACAGTGCTCCATTTGCTGCTATATTCACGCTAATGTATGAACATCTTTTATAATAAAACCCCGCCACAAATGGCGCCCAACGTGGGGCGCGAATTTAGAATGGAATGCAAAATTACGAGAATAAAGTGCTAATATCAAAAGGACGCTATCTTATCGTGCAGGAGAAAGACGCCATTAGACCATCGTCTGATATCAACAAAACATCGATACACGGAGAATCAACGTGGGAAAAACACCGGAGATCATCTAGCGAAGCCAACTACCCAGGAGACGTAAATAACCGGACGAAGAACCAGCAGAAAAGAAAGTAGGATCAAAACTTTTTATTTTTTTTTACATACATTTTCTTTCCATTTTCCATGTTATTGAGAAACAGCAAAGTAGTGGGACTTTTAACCAAAAGTGAATCGGATAAAGAAAATAAAATGTCGCGAAAAGAGATAGAAACAGGAGTGGGGGAAGGGGCAGATAGGCCTAGTTATCAGGAAGGATTAGAAGATGAACAGGCGGAAATAAGCAAAGATCAAAGGTTAATGATGATGATGTTTGAAAGACTAGAACAAAAAATGGAACAGAATAAGGCAGAATTAAAACATGACATAGAACAAAGTTTAGGTCAGAGTATAGAACAAAAACTGGAACAAAACAAAGTAGAATTAGGTCAGAAAATAGAGGAAGTGAGAAAAGACTTAGAACAGAAAATGGAATTAGGTAGACAGAACTTAGAACAGCAAATGGAATTAGGTAGACAGAACCTAGAACAGAAAATAGAATTAGGAAGACAGGAGTGTAAAGAAAATATGAAAGTAATGGAAACTAATTTAAAATTAGTACATAAAAACTTAAATGAAACAAAGGAAGCCTTAGAAGCTAGGATAGAAATTGTAGGAGATAGGATGGGAAAGATAGAATCAGAGATGAGGGAGAATAAAATTGTGTTAGAAGAAGAAATTGCTAGATGTAGGGATGAAATAACAGAATGTAATACAAGTGTAGACTGCAAGATAACAAATGTAAAAGCAGAAATAACTGAGGAATTAAGAAAAGAGATTGAGGTAGTAAAGAAAGACATTGTTAATGAAACAGTAGAACAAATTGTAATTCCTAAAATTAAGACAATGAATGATGTGATGCTTTCACAACAGGATGCTATAAATGATATGAAACAAAGCCACTTAGAAATAAAGAATGATTTAAAATCAATCTGTGAAGAAATGAAAAAAGGGAAAGAAAATTTGGCTAATGTAAATGATGTTGTGAAGGCATTACAAAGACAAGATGATTTAGATGTAAGTAATGTACAAGATGAGAGTTATTTGAGTAATGTACAAAATGTTGACTCACCATACAGAGAAAGAGGTTCACAACCAAACAATGACACAACACATAACACATGTTACACCAACAGCATATTACATGAAATCACACCACCTACATTTGACGAGGAGAAGGGAGACGATCCAAAACTCTTTGTTAAAGAGATGGAAGAATACTTTAAAGTGAAAAGGATACCAAACGAGCTTAGAATGATGATAGTTAAGAAAAGCTTAAAGAACAAGGCATTAGAATGGCTCAGGTTAACACTAGCTGGTCACGAGTCTTATAGCTCATTCAGAAATTTATTCCTATCAAGATATTGGGGCCCAGCTAAACAAAACCAAACTAGGGTAGAGCTAGCGACAGGTAGGTACGATCCAACCAAAGGGTTGTCGCTAGTAGATTACTTTATGAAAGTAGCCAACAAAGGAAAGCTATTGGACCCCAACTTGTCGGAGGCAGAACTAATTGCCAGCATAACGAGACATTTCCCAGACACGGTGAGAACAGGATTAATTGTTGCGAGGCCAGTGGATTTCGCAGATATGATAGAACTGCTGACAGCCTTCGAAACACAAAATGGTCGGCCGAGTGAGCATAGACATAGGAACGGTCACCCAAACTCACCCATCCTAAACCGGAACACGGCTACGAACAACCAGAGCGAAGGAGAACATACAAATACTAGGAGTACCCATGAAAGGGGGAGAGGGGCACACCATTTCCCACAACCGCATAATCATGGCGAGAGGATGGAGAACACAAGACAGCGGTACCACGACACAATACCGAGGGGTGAAACGAGACACCAAACATATACATATGATCGTGGAAGACCAGGAGACCATACCCATCAAGTGAATCACATACGATTCAGTAGGGAACACTCGAACAACCACAGACCGTCATATGACAGAGGTTCACGCCAAAGGGGCAGAGACCAATGGTACACTAACAACACAAGACAGCAGGAAGTAGAAGAAGATGTGCCAAATAGGGCAGATACTACACAGAATACAGAGACAACCACCACCAACACTCAGGGAAATTACAACAACTAAGTTCGTCCCAACCGAGTGAATGACAAACAACAAAATCTCGGCAACTTACAATTGACATCGACACCATGATGACTACACGAAGAGGAAGATGGAACCACTGGTCATAACAAAACAGCTGGGTGACCACACGTATGAGCTACAGAATACAAATGGCAAGTTGGTAGGAAGATACCACAAAAATAAATTGAAGCCATACAAAGAAAGAACCAAATAGCCTTCGTCAACGAATGTGTAAGGCAGGAATAATAGAGATGAAAGAAGATAACAATTTTGATGGGTTACTTATAGGAAATTACGTTCAGATTAGGATTACAACAAGGAAGAAAATCAACATAGTCATTGGCTATATCGACCACAAAGAGCATTGTCAACAAAGACAGATGAGGACACTGATTGTCATTAAATAAATGAATCATAGCGACGGAAGATAATATGTTTTTGACATAAGGATGTCAGGGACAAAAAAATAAAAATGAATTAATTATGATGAAAAAGATATAATATTTCGACACAAAGATGTCGAGGGTAAATTGAGAAGAAAAATAATACAATTACAGAATAATTGTAAGTATAGAAGTTTCCTCTTATAAAAATAAGAGACAAAGAAATGACAATTAGTGAAGTGAGGAAAACCATAATCAGAAAAACAATGCCCATGAATTGAGATGAATATAGCCAATGCTAAGCTCGAAGAAATGTTGAACCAAACAACAATGAATAATAACCCAATTAAGAAAATTAGTACCATTAGTAACATCAGAGTTTAAGAACCGACTCAATAACCTGCCTATACATGAGCTTATAAGACAAAGAAGGCAAAGAACTGAATAAAATATTGCCATAAACATGATCATAATCATTAGCTCAAAATTTGTATCCTGTTTTTCTCTCCTTATAGCAATGAATACAAGTCAAAAACCACATGAAACACTTAAATTATATTTGTGTCAATGTCAAATGTACAATAACTGAGTATGTGTTGTATAAGAACTGAATATGTGTTGTACAATAACTGAATATGTATTGTATGATAACTGGATATATTGTGTAATAACTGAATATGTTGAGTAATAACTAAATGTGTTATGCAAAAACTGAATGTGTATTGTGTAATAACTGAATATGTATTGCATAATAACAGAACATATGTGATGTGATAGCAGGATATATTGTGCAATAACTGAATATATATTGTATAATAACTGGATATATTGTGTAATAACTGAATATGTGGAGTAATAACTAAATGTGTTATGCAAAAACTGAATGTGTATTGTGTAATAACTGGATATGTATTGCATAATAACAGAACATATGTGATGTGATAGCAGGATATATTGTACAATAACTGAATATGTATTGTGTAATAATTGGACATGTTGTGTAGTAATCAAATGTGTTGTACAATAACTGAATATGTATTGTATAATGACTGAAGGTGTATTGTATAATAACAACATATGTGATATGATAACTGGGTATATTGTACAATGACTGAATATGTATTGTGTAATAATTGGACATATTGTGTAACAACTAAATGTGTTGTACAATAACTGGATATGTATTGTATAATAACCGAATACATTGTGTAGTAACCAAATATGTGAAACTTATAAAGACATGTTGTATTATATCAAAACGAAGGACAAAGACAAACAGTGAAGAAGACTGTAAAGAAAAAAAAAAAAAAAAAATATTGTACAAAGTGATTGAATCATAGAAGTAGGGAGAAGTATTGTATTGTGTTTCAAGATTGTAAATAAGGTGACAACTTGAAAAACAAAACAAGGGGCATATGAGACGGAATATTGACTAATAGAAAGTTGTTCATGTAAATATTTTTGTAAGAGTGTGTAAATTTCCAATTCTTTTAATTTGGGTGTATCAGGGACTTATTTCTTTTGATAATACTCAAAATAGACAATGTCTTCTCAACTGTTTGAGTTCGACCAATGAGAACTGTTGCGCGGATGAATACATAAGAATGGCGGTGTTGCGTCATACCCACGCTCAGAAACTACTTTCATTAGCGTCGGTGAACTCAAAGTGAACGGACGTATAATTGTTGATGGCGTGTGAATATGTGAATTACACCCAAACTTTTAACCAGCGTAGACGCTGTCGAAATCTAAGAGTTGTTAACTAATTGCTTTGTGAAAAGAAGTGTAAATAACTAATAAATGTGTTTGTGATAAAAGAACGTTGGCTTTTGCATTCCATTCTACGACCACATCCCCTGCAGAAAAGAGTGGCGTCTGCTCTAACAAACTTTCCACCTTTTAGCAAAAACAGTGCTCCATTTGCTGCTATATTCACGCTAATGTATGAACATCTTTTATAATAAAACCCCGCCACAATACCTATGAATTAAAAGATGTTAAAAATGAAAAATGTCTGGGAAGATGGCATAAACAACTCCTTCGACCATACAAGAAACCGTGTGGTGCCTTGGAACCTTGATTTAATGTAAAAAAAAAAAAAAAAAAATTGGAAGTGTCATTTGTCTATTGGCGCCCAATCAGCTTTGAGATAAAATGTAAATGTTAGCTTACTTGAAAATCATATATTGGTCAGGTACTTACATATTCATGAAAAATGCAGAATGTGAATTGCTATCTACTACCAAGAGCTTAAAAATATATTGTATAGAGCTCACAATAACAGCTTCAGAAAGATTGTTAAAATGTTCATCTCCGCATAGAGAGAAAACAGAATATTTACTTTGTAAACATTTGTTAAAATATTTAGATGTATAGATAATTATCACAGCAAGACAAAGAAAGAACTTGTCTGAAGAGTGTAATGGATTTATATAAATATATGTACATTTTAGTGCTTAAAGGATATAGTACAGATATGTGTTACAATAACAAAAGTAAAAAAATCACAGTGCAAGTGATAGTGAGAGCGAAGTGAGCAAACATGAACTAAAAGAAGGAAGTATAAAGAAAGACTCTTGAAATTTAACCTTTATATAAAAGCTTCACAGAAGAAACCATAACATATTGTAATTAGTATTTATGGATTAATGTTAAGTCAAGTGTATAATTGTTTGTCATGTTAAAAAGATTAATGAGAAAATATGTTAATAACCAATTTCAAAAACAGTGTAATTGAAAATTGTATATAATGGGAGTGTTGCCGATTATTCAAAATACAGGAGTAAATTTTAATTTTTCTTTCGGGCAAGACATTTACATTATTTTATTATGAAATAATAAAATAATATAAATGGGGGCATTTGATACCGAAATTTAGATTTCCGATCGAATGGGCTTTTGAAAAAGACACGTATTAATTTAATTGCCGGATATGAGATTTGCGATAAGTGTTAAGTAATAACATAAATAGATAATAGAGCAGGAAGTGTTGTAAGGTGAGCAAGATATGAGTAAATAATAGTCGTTAAATTTGTAGTATAAACGCATTATTGGTTTGAAATTAGCGAGTCATGACGTCATACCACATAGTTTAAATACACGTTCGAAAGTCAGTTCTACAAACCTTAAAAGTCGCGCGATATATTTAAGAAAATATAAAGTAAACATCGTTTAATCCTAAAAAGGTAATTATATATTCGAAATTCATAAAAGAACATGTTATAATAGAAAGGGACATTTCTAAATTGCGGGAAAAGGAAATAGCATTTTGGATACGAGGCTTTCTTGGATGACATCATGACATTCAAATGGGAAGAGAACGGTCTTCTTAGCGTGGGTAAGAGAGAAAGCGTCATTACTCAACCAGAGACCAGTACGGGAGGTCGTGCTGCGCGGATGTGAGGGCGATTCCTCTACAGATACAAATATTTTCGGCATAACTCCCGAAAATATTTAATAGACAATAAAATAATATGCAAAGTTGTTCTTGGGTTGTCCATTACACTTACGCAAACCCAAGATAAAGAGATTTCTTGCAGAACTAGCCGGAGCGAGCTACATCTAAGGGCTACATCACGTCACCAACGACTACAGCTTCAAATGGCGATCCAATAACTAGGACACAACGACTTATACAGCTTCATTTTTCTTAATTTTTATTTTCTGAAAAATGGCTTTAATAGTTTTAATTGAAACATCCTATATTTAAGATATTTGCAAGATACATAAAATGTATAACTTGAACTTTATGGAAACAGCTTTGTGAAGTCCTGTTCATTCCGAATGCTTTTTGTACAAATGGTAAATCATCAGAAGTAGACAAAATTGTACTATACAAAAATAGCATATCTCATTAAAGCATTAAATTTATGACATATATGATTTTTGTGACATTAACCATTTCAAGGTATTCTTTGTTATTGGTTTGAACCTTCATATTATATTTTCTTGAAGTGTTAAGTCATTTATCACCTTCTCATACTCGTACAAAGAGCATGGTATTACAAAACCAATACATCTCGCAACCCATGTTTTAAAAATCTGACTTACCACTTTAGTTCACTGTATGCTTCTTTTATCTACAATAAAATGTGTAAATTATAATGAAAGTTTATCTTAATTGACAAGAATTAGAAGGAGTTTGTAGGTATTCACAAAAATTCAAGAAATACATTTTATTTCTTATGCAAATGTATCACACATTTGACACTTTAACAAAAATCGTTAGAGCTGATTTTCAGAAAATAAAAAATAACATTTTTCCATGTGAAGGTTTGTTTAGGGAGGAGGGGATTTTCTTGAAAATCTTTTTGTCACATTCTTGGAAGATGCTGTCTTAAATATCAATATTCATATCAATATCAGTGATATTCATCCAGCTTTTTGTTTATGAGTTATGTTTCTCTCTCTCTCCCTACCACACCCGCGCATGCACACACACACACACACTTGCAGATGGATGACAAATATTTTTCTAAAAATGCTTTCTGGATTCTGGATTCAAAACATCTATTTCTAGTGAAATCTCAATATCAAATTGTTGGATGTAATGCAATATTTCCTCTATCTACTATATATATAGGTGATAAAGTGAAAATATCTCAGAAATAGTTTAAAGTATCTCATTAAAATGTTATATCTTCTATTTGTTTTAAGTTCTACATGTACAGCAAAATATTTCAAGTTAATTGAAAGAAGAGTGCATAATTTTGATTTTTCACAGGGGAATTCCTGTAAACTATAATGTTTCATATTTTAACCTAACTGAAAGCCATAGGTACATATTATTTCAATTTCATGTTTCAGGTTGCTTTGGGCAGCAATGTGTTCATCATTTTTGCAATACTTTTGGCATTATTTGTTTTGTTTGTGTACAAGAAAGTACCAGAAACAAGAAACAAGACAATAGAGGAGATCAGTTCAATGTTCAGACAAATTTCATACCAGTGAGGACAGGATCCATCCTCATTACATGGAAGTAAATGATGGTATAAGACAAAATAGTGGCTTTTCTTTGATAACCGAAGATTTGTCTTAACTTTCATTTGGTGAGATAGCTTTCAACAGATGGTTTGTCTTTTATAATTTTCACTCTGCAATAAATCATTCTTGTCGTTACAAAGCTGAACAAACTGTAATAAACAGTAAACTTTGTTTACTTCAGAATTTATTGACATAGATTTCACTAAGCATACAAATAAACACAATAGCCATTATCACAAAACTCTTTCATAGTGCTTTTCAATCTATTGAAAGTTGTATCCAAATGGAAAACAAGACTGCTGTGTTCAGTATTTTAAACAGTTGCACAACACAAAGAAATATGGATGAGATCAGTACATATATGTACATCTCTCTGTGCTGTTTTAGAAGAATACAATAGACTGCTTACAATGCACATTCATGCCAAATGATGTAGTCAACATTTTTCTCGGAAGGCTATTTTGTCATCAATGTCCACTTTGCATATAGATGTAAATAGATGGACATGCCAGAAGAGTAATTCCTTCTGAAAAGGCTATTTAGTCTTTTCTTTGTATGTATATATGAATCTGTTTTGTGCACATGTGCAAATATTTGTGAATGTGTATGCATGTGCATGTGTGTGAATGTTACCATTCTAGTAGTACTGTGATAGTGTATGACAAATTATTTTGTGAAAAGAATATTTTACCAAATTTCAGAAATGTGAAAACAGAATCTGAAGGTGTAGAATATATTTTTTGTACGTTGGTATGATGTAGTAAGTTTTAAGTTTTATTAGCAGAAACAATGTATTTTGAATAATTTAAGAGCATTAGTGAAATAGCTTATGTATTAAGAAACATTAACGGAAGAATCATAAATATGTATGAACATTTCGCCAAAGTATTAGCATGTTTTTTAAATAAATAATTGGCTATAGCAGAAACATCATATAACTGCATATGAGCATTTCATCCATGCTACAGCAAGTATCATATTGGTTAACACCTTTCAATGATTATTTCTAATAAGGTTTCATTCTAAATACTAAAATATAAATTCTTGAGACCAATGTTCAGAAATTTGTAAAAAACCAACATCATAGTATAAATGAGCAATGCTTGAATAAAACTGCTTTCGTTTCTTAGAAACTGTAAGAGAAGCAAATGTGTGATACTCATAAGCATAAAGCCATATCAAAGCAATTTGAAGAAAGGATCTTTATAGCTGTATAAAAAATGTGATAAAGAATTATCTGTACAGTATAATTTTAATGTTATTAATTATAAAAATAGCTGTTTTAATTATATTAGGAAAAAATTTGATGTTACTGCTTTGTTTTAACTCTCTTAAGTGCTAGATATGGTAGTAATTTGATAGAATACAAAGGACATTAAAATTATATTTGTTGGTTTTGGTGTACATACAGAAGATAATATTTTTATCCATAAATAAAAATACTCAATTTAACTTTAGGATGAGCTAGTTTTTATGGATTTATAACAATTTATTCTATTAATTTTGCTTTATTTTGTTTTAATCTAAAAAACTGGTATTACAGATGAACTGTAAGCTAGTAAATCACTGTAGATGGAATTGGTGAATGCTAAATATTTTACTTTACCAGAAAATTTAAGCAAGGAATGGGAATGAAAATAAAAGGAATTTACAGGCTTAATAATTTCAGATAGCTTAGATTCAGAAAAGTTCTATATTGGGTGAGGTAACTTTTATGTATCTGAGTCACCTAGTCAGTGAAGTCAGCAATACTTCTAATAGTATTCTGAATTTAACCCCTTTGCTATTATGGGAAAATTTATTCTGCCAACTTGTCCTGCCTTCCACACTTTATTTATATAATGGTTCCTTTTATAGATAGATGAAAACCACAAATACTATCAACTGCAGCTTGCAGAAAATAATATTGTAGCTTTGAGATGGGAAAAAAAAGAAAAAGTAGAACATTACTAGTAATGTAATGAAATATACATAGGAAAAAGCAAAAGAAATTTAGAAATCAGATCCAAGGAACACGTTAGAAACATTAAGAGTAAACAATTAGAAAAATCAGCAGTTGCATTTCACTTTTGGACAAAAAATCATGACATAAAGCTAGAACCGAAACTTCTCAAACACATAACCGGAAAACAAGAACTGTCCACATGGGAACAAATCTTTATTTTAAAAAATAGAAACCGAGTATTTAATTTTGACATTCCTCAGAGTGACATTTTCAGTAAATTCATTGAACCGTTACCAGAAGAAACATCAGAAGAAGCATCACCATCCACACCATGAAACACCATGGAAACCCAGTTATTGTCCGGTTGATAATGGAGGAAAGTTAACCTTTGAAACGCGTCCCGGAAAAATATTTTGTAAGTGTTGTTCAGTGTTATTAATTAACTCACCCTTTAAATTAAATCACTATTAAGTTTGTGGAAGAACACAGCATATGCAGAAACACTATTGATTACTGCATTTATATTGATGTCACAAAAAATTTTCTATAATTGAATGCTAGTATATCTCACTCTGTAACTATGAAAAATCGTAGGTATTCAGTCTCCTGAGACAAAAATGTCTTAGCCTTCATTTCTATCTACCTACAAAGAAGTAAAGATACAAATCTGCTTTTTGCAGTAGTAAAAGTAAATCAAAATCATTTCAGAGCTAAAAGTACAACAGTGACTTTGCTTAGGTACCTTGTTAAATTAACCCCAAGCTCAACAGCCCTTCATGGGCCAAGGCTTACTGCCCAGCCACTGCATCTCCCACCTCTGCACTACAAGCATCATGACTGGGGTGCAGAACTGGAGGGTGGGATGTGGTTAGCACCCTGATACCTCCTGGCTGGTTATGTGGCCTTTGCAACCTGGGGTCACTAACTTCTTTATCTCCTCAATTGGCCCCTCAGGGACCCAACAAGATTGAGTGTATCCCATGCCAGACCTCTCAGTGGGGGAAAATCCCCACGCTGGTACTGAGGATGGAACCCAGGTCCTTTGCACCAGAGGCAAGGTGCACTACCCCTGCATTAGCTACCTAGTACCTTTATATATTTTCTTATAGATTTTTTGTCATTATGTTTCTTCTTTTCACTAAAATCTCTTGAATTTGATAACACCCAAATTTACATCACTAACTAGCCAATACCGGCTGATACACTGCTATGGCTCAGACATTTAAATGTCTGGTAGCAAAGGGGTTAAACATCAGAGGGTTTCTGTCACAAATTGCTATAAATGAATATTAGAAAAGTTATTTCCTTATGTATATGAAGAAAGTGTTTTGCAAAGTGTGTCTTATTCAGGTCATCATACTTAATTTAATCCCCTGTGAGTATTATCTAAGTCACTTAAGGAAGAAGCATGCAAGATAAATCTACATGTTCTGTATGAACCAAAAAACATGCATAGAAAAACTTTGTCCATTTCTCTGTGGTAAATACAAAGAGCAATAAATAATTTTTACAAACATATCTAAAAAATGTTGAGAATATTAAACTACTGTATTAATTCTTTGCTTTGCACAGTGAGCAATTACTTTTTAATACAATGTAAAAATGAAAAAAGTAAACGAGTAGTTTAAGCTTTTATTAATTATAATTATTGACAGAAACCCTCTGGTGCTTTAAATGTACTACAGTGCAAACATACTGGTATCATTAATCACTGAATTGGCACAATATCTTGAACTTCAGAAGGTTGTGAAATTGGATGCATAAAGGATTGCTCAACATTGTACTGGGTGTTCAAATAGTTTACAGACTTGCTTATACTTGTAGGCCTAGGGTGAGTTTCACTATAAGTATATGACAAAGACAATGAATTATTAATTATATATGCTATTTAAGAACAGGACAGAATAAAGTTTTGCTGCCATGAAGAAAAAAGAACAACAGTTATGTAAGTCCATCTATTATCATAAATAAATGAAAAGCAATAAAATAAATGTGATTGTAGCAGGCATAAGAAACAATTTAACTAAAAAGGGAGAATTTTATCATAGTTAATAAAAGCAATACTATTTAAAGTTGTACTATGATCACCAGATAAATGCAGTGCTTAAAAGCATCCTATAGGTTGCATATTTATAGAAAGTAAAATTGAAAACACAAAATATAACTTAATATATAAGACAATGCCTTCATAAATAGTCTGCAGTAATTCTACAGTGATTTTACAAAATAAACTGCCCCAACTGCTCCGAGAATGTTAGGGCATTTTGTAAATATCTACTCTTTCATATCCATTTAAGTTTCATTGAACAAATTTGCCTCAATAACTCAGATAAATTGCTTAGCTTCAGTAGCAAAGGAAACATAAAATTGTGAAAAAATAATTTAAATAAAATTCAATAACAGTAACAAGCCCTTTGATCAAGCTATGGATCCTACATATGGCCAAGCAAAGATTCACTGGCAGAGAATGATAACAGGAAGAACCCAAATATACTTGAACACCCAGTATTGTCATATTGCTAAAATATCCATAGGAAAATTTTTTTAACTTTTCACAAATTATAATGATTAGATATTTTAGAAGCAAAATGTAGTTTTTTAAAACCCAATACAACATTTAGGAGAGAGCTTCAACATTATAAAAATTCAGGAGTTTTTAAATATGTCAAAAACCACTACAGACTAGAAGAGAAAATTAAAAGAACATGTTCACTAGCGTAGTATACTATCTTAAAAACTACAAGTGCTTCTGTAACCGCTTTTGAAGATATTGTTTGTTAAAGAAATTAAACTTATAATTTGAAAAATATAAAGCATTTCAAATGACTTAGAATATTGGGATTTATAATAAACATTGGATCTTGTGGCGCACTGATGCTGCAGTGATTTATATATTTTCTTCAGTATTCTAAAATAGATCTTATTGGCACATTATATAATGTTATATCATCCATGGTACTCTATTTTCCTCTAAATATAAAGGCTTTGGTATAGGTGAAAGGATTCTATGGCAGACCAAAATTTAATGGCAGCCGTAGTTGACCATTCCTGTTGTGCAAATACATTTTGTGGTGGCAAATGATATGTATATGCTCACAGCATGATGTAATGGCACATTTAGCTATACAAGGTATGGCAAGCCTCTGATTGGATGTTGGGTTGAGCCACCCACCATTAAATTTTGTGTCAGCCATAATAATCATCTGCTGGTCCAACAGAGAAGGTACCAGAATCCACAAATAATAAGAACAGATATGGCATTTACCTCAAAGACAAACCAATGCCACTAAATAACATTGTTTGTCTTAAAAATATAATGTGTTTGAATTAGAAGAACTAAAATGCAAATGTATAATTATCAAAGAGTTGTACACACTTAAGTGATTTTACAGGTTTTATGTTTGGACTTTTAATGTGCATGTAGTATAGTTCAACTGTGAGATGAATACACCTCTGTCTTGAAAAAAAGAAAAGAAAACAAACAAATGCAAATTAAATTAATATTTCAACTTGACTATGGCTAATAATTATTTACAAACCTCATACATTATTCTTTTCCATCTAAAGTCCTAAGCCTACAAAGCCACTTAACATTTTCATATCAGTGACCCAAGTAGTCAGTATTCTAGCTTCCTAACCCAGAGGTCATGGGTTTGATTTCTAGCTGGGACAGGGGAGCTTGTCATTAATTAGAATCTTGCCCTATCCTTCACAGATTCTGAAAGTACATGGGACTGAATATTAGTATGCATTAAGACTTGATTAAAACCCGACATTAAATAACATACACATAACAAATTGTTTTTTAAGTCAGGGCTTGCAATATGACCATAGGAGTCAAAGAGGATTATACAAACAAACAAATAAAACAAAAAGAAAAGAAGAAAAAAAGCTATTTCAATGCCATGGGCATTGGCAGACCTTTTTTCTGGGAAGCTGCATGTTGGAAGTTTTCAATCAAACACTATTAATTTATTATTCTGTACTCAAGAGTTATTGTATTTGTTGTGGATAACCATATTAATCTGTGCTAAATAAAAATTGTTCTTCACATCAAAATTAAAACAATAGTCCAATAGTACTTGACTACACATTAAATTCATTAATTTATAATGGAAGAGGCCACAGCCCCTCCTGCCCTCCTTTGCAATGCCCAGGTTCAATGATTACTAGGGCTAGGATATTTATGACCTAAAAATCACCAGAATATATACCAAGAAATATGCTGTTATGACCTAACAATATTAAAATGAGGTAAAATTTCTATTGTAAAATATATTAGTAAGTCAGTTCTGATAATGAACTATTTATTTTAGAATAAAATGCACATGAGAAGCAAGCTTAACTATGCAATTTCACATTCCAGTTGTAACGGGTTTGTGACGTTGGGCGCCATTTGTAACGGGTTTGGGTGCCGGATTTAGGTAGGCATGAGAGGATGTTTCTCAGGCGTGAGGTTAGATGACAACACAACACAGACGTTTACTAAGTTTATTCTTCACCACTTCTTTGCCTCGAAGTGCTGACCTGAGCAAGCTTCTGGTGTTTCGTTCTAAGGTTGCTATTGCTTTACTTTACGCTAATCACTGTCGCCTTTCATTTCCTTGACGTTTCTTTTGGCGCGAAGCTATACTTATTCAGCAGCAATACGAGGCTCACCCTCGTCGCGACATCGCAACACAGACCCAACTGTAAGCTTCCAAGTTTCCTCTTTATATTTCACCCCCGCACTTTCTCTCTAGTCCCGTTATGGAGGAGGGGTGTATTTTCCCCAGCTGTGTCCTTGGACTTCTGGCAAATGTCCCTCGGCTTGGGATGACAAAAGGGGGTTTTGTCATCTGTCCTTCAGAAATGGGCTCAGGTCAACCTACTTCCAAGAGGCAGCTTCATTGCACAATACAAAATTATACTTATATCTAAAAGTCTTATACATATGTACGTTCATAATCTAAAATTACAAATATATACATAGAAGTTCCCGTCTCAAATGCGCCGGATTTTGTAACAAGAAAACAGGAAGAACTTTGAGAGATTTCTCCTTTTTTTCTTGATTACCAAATTCTATTTTCCTCCTAAGTCCTGACTTCAGCTTAACTTACACATGAGAATTTCCACTTCCTCGTAGCATACCTTTACTTTCAATTAGCTACCTGTCTTGGACTTTCACTTTCTTCCCTTACACTATCACACATATAGGTCACTGACACAGGTTCTCCTTGTCTACATGGCCAACGTAAACACAAGGGTTCAATGTCTTCCAGGGTCCCTCAATTCTTAACCAGCGTTTCACATAATGACATTTTGTACTGCTAATCTAATCACACTTACGAGCTACTAATTTTACACTTTTTTTTTTTAATTCTTAACCAGTGTTTCACATAATGACATTTTGTACTGCTAATCTAATCACACTTACGAGCTACTAATTTTACACTTATTTCTACCTATCTTCACCTATATCCTTCCAAGTTTACCATTGTTCCTTCATCTGTCTTTTTAAACTTATATACCGCTTCGCGCGTATTTTAAAACATTATTTTTATTTCAATTGTTGCTTGTTATTGTTTCCCGGATCTTCGGTCTCCCTCTGATAAGTAATTAGATCAAATTTACAATTACTGTATGATACAGTTTACACTTTTAATATCATTTCTGTAATTTCTGTCATAGCCGTAATCAATCTGTGATTTCCTTCCATTTTTCATTTAATAAGTACTACAACGAGTTATAACGTTCCAGCAATTAGGACTCTGATCCGGTTTTAGCATTTTTCTACCTTTCTCGCCTTGTGCGTCGCTTTGCATTGGTCTACTTTTGTTTTTATCTAGGTTTATTTATTTTCATGGTCAACTTTATCATTTTTATCTCAACATACTTTTCGGCAGCGTCTACATCAATTGTTCTTTTATAAGTTCGCGCATGTCAACATACTTTCGGCAGCTTCTACTTCAATTATCCTTTCTTAAGTTCGCGCATCTCAGCTTACTATTCGGCAGCATCCACATAAATTATTTGTTCATAAGTTCGCGCATCTCAGCTTACTTTTCGGCAGCACCTACATAAATTATTCTTTCATAAGTTCGCGCATCTCAGCTTACTCTTCGGCAGCATCTACATAAATTGTTCTTTTATAAGTTCACGCATCTCAGCTTACTTTTCGGCAGCACCTACATAAATTATTCTTTCATAAATTTGCGCCCACTGTGTTAATGAATTTGATCTCCACTATTCTATCGGTTCGAATCCCCTTTTGTTATATCTATTCCACGGTCAACTTTATATATATATATATATATATTCTCAGCCTCTTTTCACGCCGGGTACTTAAGTCAATTGTTTTGAAGTTATTTAGTAAAGTAGGTAAATAAATGTTTCCTTGGTACTCTCTACCGTTTTCAATCCCGTAACTTGGTTCATTGACAGTAAATACAGCTGGTTCGGTTGCCCTTCGTCCCTTTTGCCTTGGTGTGGTCACAATGAGGACCGTGGCTATCCGCCTGCCCCTTATTTCCTTTTTGATCTTATGATTTCCCTCGTCTTTGTCGGCTTTCTTTTTCACTCGTTCCGCGGCCAATTTCCTAAACATTAATTTTATCTTGCTTTGTGTAGTCGCATCCCAGTACATATTAATAAAAATTTGCTTGGAAGGCTCATAAAAGCAATTTTCTCCCAAAATAAGCTTCAACCACGTCAGAGATCTCTTTTTCAGAGCCTTACGTACAACAAACATTTTGAGCTGTTTCGTTATATCCTCTTTCTCGAAATAGTGGTATAAGTTGGTAAGGGATTGCTTGTGATTTATGGCATTAGACTCGTCAAAAATGGGAACAGACACTTCATTCAGTAGTTGCCCATATTGACTAAGACCATTTCCTGTATTAGACGGGTTCACGCGGAAGGAGCTAGGTGTTACATTCTCCATAGCGGCAGCCTCATGCTGTGCACTATTTACAATTGAGTTATCATTCCCATTACTATCAACTGCGCTAGTCGCATTACCATAATTAATATTTCTTAATTGTATTTCCATTCTCTCTACAGATCCCTGAAATTCCACTATCTTACTCTCATTCTGTTTCGAACGGTTATCTACCTCTAGATGAGCTGATAGCTGTCTCACATTCTTTTCCCTAAGTTCACTAATTTCTAGTCCCTCAGCTTCTAATTCAGCGTGTACTACCTGCAAAGTTTCATTTACCTCCCCATGCACTGCGTTTTTAATAGCTATTAGCTCATCCGTCAGCATTTTCATAGTTTCTACATTTTTTCTTTCACACGTCTCTTTCATACGTTCTAAATTTTCGTCCACGTTAATTCTAAAGGAATTTAACCCTTCCTGGATTTCGGGAGTGCTCACCTGCTGTGTATTTAATTTCTCCCTCATTCTCTCCTCAAACTCCTGGTGCTTGTGATCTAAATGTTCTTTAAGCTTTGATTCTTGGGTCCTAAATCCTTCGTCTAAGAGTTCTTTAACTTGACCACTAATTTTACTCTCCAACCTATCACCCATTTCGTTTAGTTCTTTAACCTGACCACTAATTTTACTTTCCAACCTATCACCCATTTCGTTTAGTTCTTTAACCTGACCACTAATTTTACTCTTTCCAACCTATCACCCATTTCGTTTAGTTCTTTAACCTGACCACTAATTTTACTTTCCAACCTATCACCCCTTTCGTTTAGTTCTTTAACCTGACCACCCATATTCTCTAATCTACCACTCATTTCGTTTAGTTCTTTAACCTGACCACTAATTTTACTCTCCAACCTATCACCCATTTCGTTTATTTTTTCCAAGAGTATCTTAAAGTAATCACCCTAAATATTCCCTACCACGTCGCTGCTCCCAGCACTGTTTTCTTTATTCTGTTCTAATGACTCCAGTTTGGTATGTCTACCTAACTTTCCGCTACGAAGGAGCATCTATTTAAAATTTACCCTATTCTAATCTTCCCCACTCAGCCATACAGTATATAATATCTTCTCATTCTTGCACACATTTATTTTCATGCATCTACTATTATAACTATGATATATATTGTCTTTACATAGGATTGTTTTTAAAACTCTGACCTTTCGGTGACTTGCGTTGCTGGGTTGATTTAGTCGTCCACTGATGTTGGTTGGTCTCGCTTGTTGAAACAGCACCTTGTGCGCCTTTCCTCCGAAATCTTGAGGTTGTTTCTTTTTGCTCGTGATATTACTTGCGGTCGTCGTCTCCTTTTCGCCTCCACGGCGTCTACTGTTGTCCCTGGGTTGAAGTTCACTCTCTTCCTACGCATCGGTTTATTCTCGCCGAGTCAACTGCTTCCATCGGCGATCCTCTGGTTGTCATCCTTTGTCGAGCCGCCACGTTGGAACGCCATTTGTAACGGGTTTGTGACGTTGGGCGCCATTTGTAACGGGTTTGGGTGCCGGATTTAGGTAGGCATGAGAGGATGTTTCTCAGGCGCGAGGTTAGATGACAACACAACACAGACGTTTACTAAGTTTATTCTTCATCACTTCTTTGCCTCGAAGTGCCGACCTGAGCAAGTTTCTGGTGTTTCGTTCTAAGATTGCTATTGCTTTACTTTACGCTAATCACTGTCGCCTTTCATTTCCTTGACGTTTCTTTTGGCGCGAAGCTGTACTTATTCAGCAATACGAGGCTCACCCTCGTCGCGACATCGCAACACAGACCCAACTGTAAGCTTCCAAGTTTCCTCTTTATATTTCACCCCCGCACTTTCTCTCTAGTCCCGTTATGGAGGAGGGGTGTATTTTCCCCAGCTGTGTCCTTGGACTTCTGGCAAATGTCCCTCGGCTTGGGATGACAAAAGGGGGTTTTGTCATCTGTCCAGAAATGGGCTCAGGTCAACCCACTTCCAAGAGGCAGCTTCATTGTACAATACAAAATTATACGTATATCTAAAAGTCTTATACATATGTACGTTCATAATCTAAAATTACAAATATATACATAGAAGTTCCCGTCTCACAGTGTAATTTTTATTAACATTATAGGAACATAGTTAACCTATGTGCTTTTTACACCGTCATTATATTTCATTTAAGCTCTGAGTTGCAATACACAATGAATACCTTGTGCAAATTTTCAAATAAAAAAGATTTCCTATTGTCAGCCAGCAAAATCTTATACTTCGAAAAGCTCCTTTCTACCTCAGGTGACACAAGAGGAGCATATTTAAAATGAACAATATCATTTGAATCTAAATCTGAATGATTAAGAGAGAACTTTTCACCCAATAAAATCATTGAAATGGAACACAGTGTATGGTACACTTCGTTTTTTTCTAACACCTTTTCCATTTTCTTTGAAATTTCTTTTCCCACTTTACCACAAACACTCTCTAATTTATTCACAACTTTTTTCACATGTTCTATCTGCTTCACCAGTGGCACTTCTGATTCCTTCAAAGCAGTTATGACAGCAGAAATAAATCCAAAATTTGATTTTATGTATGAAAGTTTGCCTGAAATTTCACCATTAGACATCAACTCTTGGGCTGGTCCAATTGAAGTAGATTCACTGCTATCAAATGAATCTATTATGCTTTTCACAACGTTAAAGTTCTGGCAGTAATAGTTGGAAGCATCAATCCAGGACCCCATTTTGTCAAAATGGGGGATGGTGGCAAGGGAATGTCTGGAACTAATAACTTAAATGCTGCAACACGTGAAGGGGCTTTCAAAAATGCCTTTTTGACACACCCAATAAATTTGTCAATGTCACTGAATTTACTACGAATCTCCTCTGCAACTTGGTGAAAGGCGTGAGCTAAACAAGACACATGAACCATTTTACTGTACAATGCTTCTAGAGAATTGGCAACTTTCACCACATAAGGGCAGCATCCGTTACATACATTGTCCTGCTTAACACCTTCAGGCCATATGGCACCCATAGATCAATCAAACAACTTAGAAATGGTGGAAAAATTTACTTTTTCTAAATGTTCAAAGTTTATTATAAACTTTTCGCCTGGACCATCTCCTTCCAAAGTTCCCACAATGACATTTGCAATATGTGTTCCCAAAGAGTCTGTGGTTTCATCAGTTGATACCCAAATTTTTTTATTTACAAGCTGTTGTCTGATTTGTTGTATTGTTGTTGTTGTTGGTTTTTTTTTTTTTTTTTTTTTTTTTTTTTTTTTTGTAGCTTCAGCTGACAAAGTTCTTTCTTAATGTGGAAGAATTAGGAAATGATTTGCCTGTGTATTTTTCTAAGAATTCATGAAATTTTGGATGTTATAGTTTACTTAAGGGAATATTAGCACAAAGGAAAGCTGTACAAAGTTCTTCGGAGAATGGTGAACAAGACTGGTGGGATACCTCTAGGAGTATTTTGCTGTAGTGTTGTTTTCATTTTCAATCCATTGTACTCCATGTTTGTGTTTATCTGTTACCACATGCTGCTGAACGTTAAATGACTTCTCCGCAGTCACTCTTACGTCACACAGTTTCAATATAGTATTTTGCCATAACTTGAAAATACTTTCTCACCATATTGAGATACAAACCTTGTTAGTTTTACTTGAACATTTTGCTTCACTTTAGGCATTTTTTTCTGAACTGTACTGCACACGCTTGCAACTTATATAAGGCTGAATAACACAATGAGTGAATCAGACACTTGTCTGCACTCCAGAGTCCAGAATGACTTAATCAGTTACCTGCTCATAGAGCAACAATAGCTTACACAAACTCACTGATGTGTAAGCGTGAAGTCCATTTAGTGAACTCAAAGGAAACAGGGAAGGAAGGTAGCTACTTGCCATTTTCCAGGAAACAAAATGAGGTGCGCAGTCCTGAGAAAAGTAACATGGAAAAAATAAATTGCATGAGAAAGTTCTTTTCTTCTTGAAAGAGTGAAAATATGATGAATATGACCATTTACTTACTAAAATATGCTCTATCACAGAGAAATGGCCATATATGCAAAAATATGACTTAACAACTTAGGTTAATTCATTTTGCTGTTTTATAAGAAGCATTTATATGTATTTAAGGAGCATGTCAGTCCTACCAAAAAATATATGCCCTTTCATAAAAATCCTAGCTCTAATGATTTTTAGAGAAAGAATGAAACAATGTATATAATTGCTTCAAACCTTATTATTTCACAAGTATATAACTTTGTTTGCATGTAAATAACATATGGAATTTTTCAAAGTATTAATTTAACTTTATGGGGACCACAAATTTTCATTTCAAGCTAGTAACATTAAAGTGCAAGAATCAAATTACAAACTGACTGTTTTTCAGTCAGTTTGTAATATAATTGGTTTTAACCCCTCTGCCATTATGCATGAAACAGTTCTGCAACTTGCACATGCCCTTTACTTGTTATCAATAGAGTGGTTCTGTGTGCAGATTAGCTTACTATTTTGCTGTTCAATGTAGCTATAAAGAGGTGCAACGTAATGAAGTGATGCAAAAGATTGAGACGGGAACTTCTATGTATATATATTGCCTAAAGTCCAAGGACACAGCTGGGGAAAATACACCCCTCCCCCATAACGGGACTAGAGAGAAAGTGCGGGGGTGAGATATATAAATAGGAAAAATTGGAAGAGAACGGGACTGACGGGCTGTTTGTTGCGAGGTTGCTACGAGGGTGAACCTGTATCGCGAATATGTATAGTTTCGCGCCAAAAACGTCGATGTGTGAAAGGCGAGAGTGATTAGCGTAAGGTGAAGTAAATAGCTATCGTACGACGAAATACCAGAAACTCGCTCAGGTCAGCACTCCGAGGCAATGACGTGGTGGAGAATAAAATCAGAAAACGTCTGTGCTGTATATGTCATCTAACCTCGCGCCTGAGAAATATCCTACTCATGCCTACCTAATCCCAAACAAGATCAACGCAGCGGCTCACAGCGGAGAGGCAGCTACTGCACCGGATGAGCTACCGAGTATTTCATGTGACAGGAAAGAGACTGTCACAAAAGTGGCAGCCAACGTACACTGTAACCACAGTGACTGTAACAAGTGACTTCACAACCCCATTACAAGATGTAGTTTCATTGATCCCAAAGTTCGAAATTAACCTCAGCCTGCCCACATACAAGAAGTTTGCCTGCTCACTCTGTTTATAAGGCAATGGCACAGCTCCACCTTAAACCTCTTGCTTAGAATGTGATTTTGAACTGCTAATAAGAATCAACTAGGACCTCATGTTTATGTTTCACATTATGAGTAAGGGTATACATTTTAATAAGAAGAGGTAATTGTCAGCACTTCCATCTCTTGTATGAATGCAAAACTAAGATGTGATATTGTCCTCAGAGAATTGAGAGCATTTTCTTCATCTTCCTCCTTTCTCCCTCCAACTCTACGTGTTGAGGTGATCAGATTTTAGTGACACATAAGAATACAAGCTCATTGGATGTTATAAAAACCACAGAAAGAAACAGGAAAATGAGTGAAACATTCCTTGGAAACCCTGATCTACAGGCTAAACTGTAAATGCTGTGTAGAATGAAGTGCTCAAACAATTTTGCAATAGGACACAACAGTTCATTAAAGAGCAGTTTGAGTGATAAAATAACAAAATGCAAATTTCATCTTTATGGGAGGTGATGATAACATTAAAAAAAAAATAATGATAATAATAATAATAATAATAATAATAATAATAATAATAATAATAATAATAATAATAATAATAATAATAATAATAATAGTAGTAGTAGTAGTAGTAGTAGTAGTAGTAGTAGTAGTAGTAGTAGTAGTAGTAGTAGTAGTAGTAGTAGTAGTAGTAGTAGTAGTAGTAGTAGTAATAATAGTAATAATAATAATAATAATAATAATAATAATAATAATAATAATAATAATAATAATAATAATAATAATAATAATAATAATAATAATAATAATAATAATAATAATAATAATAATAATAATAATAATAATAATAATAATAATAATAATAATAATAATAATAATAATAATAATAATAGTAATAGTAATAGTAGTAGTAATACTAGTAATAATAGTAATAATATTAATAATAATATAATAATAATAATACTAATAATAATAATCATAGTAATCATAGTAATAATAGTAATAATAGTAATAATAGTAATAATAGTAATAATAGTAATAATAATAATAATAATAATAATAATAATAATAATAATAATAATAATAATAATAATAATAATAATAATAATAATAATAATAACAATAAATATAACAATAACAAGAATAATAACAAGAACAAGAACAACAACAATAACAACAATTACAACAATAACAACAACACTAACATAAATAACAATAACAACAAGAATAACAACAACAACAACAACAACAACAATAATAATAATAATAATAATAATAATAATAATAATAATAATAATAATAATAATAATAATAATAATAATAATAATAATAATAATAATAATAATAATAAAAATTGTAATAATAATAAGAAGAATAACAATAATAACAATAACAATTAAAACAACAATAACAACAGCAACAATAATAATAATAAACATAGTAATAATAGTAATAATAGTAATAATAATAGTAATAATAGTAATATTAATAATAATAATAATAATAATAATAATAATAATAATAATAATAATAATAATAATAATAATAATAATAATAATAATAATAATAATAATAATAATAATAATAATAATAATAATAATAATAATATTGATAATGATTAGGATGACAACGGCGACGACAATAACAATGATAATCATAATCATAATAATCATAGTGATGATGATGATGATAATAATAGTGATAGTAATAGTAGTAATGATGATTGATGGCGGTGGCGGTGGTGGTGGTGGTGGCGGTGGCGGTGGCGGTGGCGGTGGCGGTGGCGGTGGTGGTGACGGTGGTGGTGGTGGTGATGGTGGCGGTGGCGGTGGCGGTGGCGGCGGCGGCGGGCGGCGGTGGCGGTGGCGGCGGCGGCGAGCGGCGGCGGGCGGCGGCGGCGGTGGCGGTGGTGGTGGTGGTGACAGTGACGGTGACAGTCACGGTCATGTGATTGTGATGATAATTAGGAAGAGGATGGAAAACCCAGATGTTTGAGAGCAATGGAAATGGTATCTAATTTATTACAAGATTGATGACTTGGAAATATGTGTTGGAATATTTCTTAACATATCTATGCTATTGACTTAGTCAATCATAGAAGTCTACTGGAAAAATTATCACGCAACAGAATTAGGCATGTTGTGTATAATTGATTTGATTCGTATTTAAGAGAGCAAAGACAATAACAGATAAGTGTCTCATCAAAGGTGCAAATGAATTTAAGACCATGAAATAATGACCAATTCAATATTAAGACTATTAATATTGAATGCAGAGTGTATTAGGACTTAGTATTAGGACCGTTGTACTTTATCAAAAGTCTGACATCTTGACTTTAGGTCAGAGTGAAGATGAGCTCTAAGGACATATAATAAATAATCTGAAACAAATGTATTGCACTGTATTGTATGCTTTATTCATTAATAGAAATTTGTCATGGCTTCATCAAGTACAACATAGTATGATAATCCACTTAAATATTATCTAAGTACCATCTGATTAGTTTAGTAATTAGTATCACATCACCATCACCACCACCACCGCCACCGCCACCGCCACCGCCACCGCCAACGCCACCGCCACCGCCACCGCCACCGCCACCGCCACCGCCACCGCCACCGCCACCGCCACCGCCACCGCCACCGCCACCGCCACCGCCACCGCCACCGCCACCGCCACCGCCTCCGCCACCGCCACCGCCACCGCCACCGATACCGCCACCGCCACCGCTACCGCCACCGCCGCCACCACCACCATCGTCATCATCATCACCGCCACCACAACCACCAACAACTACAACTACTACTACAACAACATAAACAACTTGGTTTCAAAGTAACAAAGTAGTTATTAAAAAGGATAAGAGTCAGGCATTGAGTTTCCATCATAAGATAAACAAGATGGTTAATTCCCCAAAATTAAAATGTCTGAACATGTAGTGTATTGCCTACAAATGCTGGATACATGGTGAGTAGCTATACAGTAAGCTTGTTCAGCCATGCTGTGTTGCATCTACTTGGAGTATGCATTAGCACTAGGATTTTATCTGTTGTAATGCTTCAAAATATTGCAATCAAAACTGAATGATTGTTACATCAGCTTATGTATACAGTGTAAGAAAGACAGGGGAATAACATATTTATGCCATTATGTACACAAGTAAAAGCTAATTGATCCTATATTTCTTTTAAATGAAATGAATAATATGATTTTATAACAAGCTGAATTAATTTCAGGTAAACAAGTCAGGGAGATGCCATTTGTATGTTGCAATGTTATAGGATTATTTGATTAGTAATTGTAGAAAATGAAATTGAGTTTTATTTACAAACACTCTTTAATTGCCATAGTTTTGAACATTTCATTCTGTATTGGGTGTAAAAGACCACTTAATTTTGCTCAGAAGCCTCCTTAGGAAGCTTGAGATTCTTTAATGTGCCATAAATTTACAACACAGTACCTCACCTTTTTTTCCCTTCTGAAGGATTTTACGCCCAAAAAAATCTATTAACCTCCTCGGGGTTTAAATATATGGCCTCAAGTAATTGTAGAGTCTCCATAGATAATTATAATTATATGAATTATTCAAGCAGTAAAAGAAAAATGTGATGTGCTGCACTCACATGACTTTCTCTACTCTTGTACTAACCATTCTTACAAACTCTTATTCCCATATCTTCTTCGTGTTAGTTGAGATAAACATTTGTACATATTAGCGATAGTCAAATCTTTTAAAGCATTTGCACCTTAACATATAAAAAAATGAACAACGATGTTCCATTTCACAAAAGTTTTAATTTTTCTGAAACTGACACAAATAACATGGAATATCTCCAAAATGGTTCACTTTACAAAAAAATTTATTTTGACATAAATTGTTTGTTCTAGCGAGATCTACATTTTTTGTACAGTAAGACTTTGTCTATCTCTTATGATTTACGAGTTATTCAAAAGTCATCCAGAGTAAATAGGACTACATAAACTATAGCCAGAAAATGCAATATATACATGTCATTTGTCATACAAACATCTTAAACATATGATATTTTAAGCAAAATCGCTACAGCAATGTTCAAGAAAATCTAAATTTTCCAAAAAAAAATTTTTTTTCTTGGGGGGGGGGGGGGGCTATTTTCTTTAAAATCTTCGTGTTGCATGCTTGAAAGACATTAAACTTAAATACCAACTTTAGTTTTTAACCATATTTTCATTTTTGAGTTATGCTGTCCACAGGCACACTGACAGACACATACACAGACCTTTTTCTAAAAATGCTTTCTTTGGATCAGGGGGTCTCAAAACATATATTTCCGGTGAAATCTCGACATCAAATTTTTGGGTGGAACACAATACTTCCTACTACTTATCAGTTGAGAAAGTAAAAAAGTGCAAGAGGGATGAAACAACGGAATGCAGTCGAATTCTCCCTTTAATATCTGCTTGTCTGAGCTTGTCTGACTGTGAACAACAATTTTGAAGCACCATTAAGCATTTAGAAAACAGTATAAGAAAGGCAGGGGAATGATATATTTGTGCAATTATGTACACTAATAAAAGGTAGTGATCCTATATTTCTTTTAAATTAAATGAATAATGTGATTTTATAACAAGCTGAATTAATTTCAGGTAAACCACACTTAATGATACACATTTTATTAGTAATAAGGTTCCCATTTCTGAAAACATGATAAGAAGTGGGATAAAAGAAAAAGAAGAAAATCACTGACAGACAAGAAAGAAAATTGAGAAATGAATGAAAATTCAAAATTTCCTTTTAAACGAAATGAATATTTAAATAGATCAAAGTTTAAGAGGTAGAACTGGAACTTAAAAATTTAATGCCACAACTGGGATTTGAACCACGGACCTTCCGCTTACCGGGATCAAAGTTATCATATTGTCATTTTTGCAAAGCAATGTTTGATCTGAAAAAAATCTCATATATAGCAATCACATGACTTTACCTACCAGTTATTGTTTATTTTCATATTTATTCTAAACAAATTGTTTATATAAAGGTAATTTTTTATGTACTTCTTCAGTCATGATAGATATTTATCAGAAATTATTTTGCTAAACTTTTATAGGTATGCATAATCATTTCCTGAATATTGCTGGAATATTTAAGTATTATACAAATACATGGCATAGTAAGATGGACACAAGATTTTGGATCCAGAACAGGCAAAAATGACCTAAACTGTGAAGCAGAAGAAGAATTAAGATGTTTAATTTGGTTTGGATCTTAAAAATGTCCCTATTTTTATTTCAATTAATCTGAGTTAGAAGAAAAATAAGCTTTCGCAAGAATGGTTTGGCAGTGGAGATATAAAAATAAAAGTTTGATGATAGAAATGTCAGATGTTTCCTCCTTGTATATGTTGTTGTTAGCTAATGCTGGATTTCTGACAATGAAGTCATTAATCCTCTTGCTCTCCAATATTTTTCACTTATATTGAAGAGAGCAATAGCAGTAATAGTAACTGCTTTTTAGAGAGCACCTTGCATATGTACATACATATGAATGTAGCTTTTTCTTTTCTTTCTTTTTACTTTCTCCATGTATAGGAAGTAGAGGAAATATTGTATTCCACCCGAAAATTCCAATCGAGATTTCACCAGAAATATATATTTTGAGGCCCTTGAATACAAAAAAAGAGTTTCAGAAAAGGTCTTCATGTGTGTGTGTGCATGCTTATGTGTCAGTATGCATATCTGTGAACAGCATAACTCAAAAATGAAAAGTCGGTTAAAAACCAAAGTTGGTATTTAAGTTTATAATCTTTCAAGGGTGTGGCACAAAGATTTTGAAGAAAATTCCTCCACTCTAAACTACCCTTTACATGGAATATTTTTCTAAAATTTTGATTTTATCAAAAATAGCTGTAATAATTTTTATTAAAATGTCATATGTTTCAGATATTTTTATGGCAAATGAAATGTATATTTTGAATTTTCTGACTGTAGCCTACGTAGTCCTGTTTAGTCTTGATGACTTTTACATAACTGTAAACCATAAGAGATAGACCAAATCTTGCTTTACAAAATGTAGATCTCGTTAAATGCACAATTTATGTCCAAATAAATATTGTTGTTGAGTGAACCATTTTGGAGATACTCTTTGTTGTTTGCAATATTTATACTTTTCTCAAATGGAAGGTCATACTTTACTATTTTATATCTTATTTGTGCAAGGAGAACAGAATTTCAAAGTCTTCATATAGCGACCAGCTTTAGAAGATTTGACTATTGCTCAAAGCCTACTGTAAGCCATGGCAAAGCATTTGATTTTCACAATACTGCTATAAGGAATTGGTAATTATACTTATCATTTGGTGACATATATACATATTTCTTGTTCACTTAAATTTAGAAGATATATGCTAGTTTGTGGAAATATTAGCAAGCAGATTTTTATATCCAGGAATAATTAATTACGATTTATTGAAACACATACATTGTGATGGTTTCAAAATGACAATATTTACATTGACAACACATTTTCTAACCTTATGTTTATGAAAGAGTAGATGTAATTGTCATTGACAGGCAAAAAAATAGGGGATTAATTCTTGACCATACAATCTGAATTAGAAAGAAATGTGGACCAAATTAAGAAGGCTGATAAGAGAAAAAAAGCTATATTTTGAGCTTTGCATTCCTTATTTAAGAGAAACAAATTAAAATTTGAATTTGGGAAGTGATTAGTCTACTTTTTGATGCTCATAGAGTGATTATTAAATGTATTGTTAATTTGTTCTGATGTTTTGAATTTTGAATTTTGAATTAAGTGTTTTCAAAGATGTTGGTTTACAAATTATCCATGGTTCTTTGTACATTTTATACAATCATCTATATATTACACTAAATTATTAAATAAATAAATAAATAATTCTAAAATGGCCAGCTGTCCTATTTCCAAATTTTATAATAGTTTTGTACATTATTACATTCTTTCTATAAAATATTTTTACTTTATACAATTTTTTAACCCTTATCATTCATATTTAAAATTATCATTTTCTACAGATCTATTAGCAGTGTCTTTATGAGAACCCTAAAATAGGGCAACTATCTAACTACTGGACTTTCCCCCATATTCCCCTTGCACCTGCAAGAATACTAGAAATAATTTCTGCAAATGTTTATCTCAACTGACATGAAGAAGAATAAAGATCTGTCTAGGTAATCTATGCCAACCAAGATTCAAACTCAGGATATCTTTGAGTAAGGCAGACCACTGGTTCCCCCTCTTATAGGTAAGGTAAAGGTAACACAGTAAGCTCTTTTTTATTTATTTTTGTTATTATTTATTTATTGTAAATATACAACATGCTCCATTACAAAGCAATACAGTAAGCTCTTAAGCTACTGAAAAGGGTTAGATTCTCAGAATTAAACTTTATAAAATAATGATATCTACAGACATTTTTCTTTTTTCCATTCTTCTGCTCCTAGAGGCATCATGCGTGAGGTGCAGTACTGGAGGGTGGGATGTGGTCAGCACCCCGAGCCCTCCTGGCCAGTTATGCAGGCTTCATGATCTGGTTTATTTACTAATATTGGAATTAAATCAACAGGATATTGCAGTTAAGCTGTTGAATAAATAGTGAATATACACAGAAAATCAACTTGTAAATATTGTGATGCTGGGCTGCCCCACCCTACTGGTGTGGTGCATCATAAGGCTCTGAAGGTCAAGCTTTCCACACGACTCACACAAGTGAACCCATGACCAACAACATTCAAGTGGCAACACAAAGAGTTTTCAGAGCATTTGAGAACTGTCTGGTAGCTGGCTTGATTATAGATGTTCAAGAAATATCTGACTACATCATCACCGGTATAAAAAGCATACAGAGTGCATTTAGCAAGGCAGTTTTTTAATGTATCACTGAGTGTGACACAGCTGTGGAAGTAAAGACATTTTAATGAATGTGGAGTAATTGTATTGTTAGAGCTAGTGAGGGACAGAGAAAGCGAAGAGAGACAGTGAAAGGACTGAGTCAAAGCTACGAGAAGAAACCAATTATCATCATCATCATCTACAAGGATTAGGCCTATTGACCTGTTCTGTCTTCAAAGGCGATATCATCCAACCATCTTATTCTTGGTCTGCTGACATTTCTGTGTCCTCTTGGTTTGTAATTTAACATTCTGTGCATTGCTCATAACAAGGCTAGGGGACATTTTCATTACTGAAAATATTCAAAGAAAACAATTTTGAGTTGTAATATCATAAAAGACTGTAGACTGTGTTGATGTCAGTAGAAGAGAATTGTGTTTTTGTGCAAAAGTTTAGAACAAACATAGAATGGATTTTGTCATTTTGTCACAATGTTTATCCTCATATACATTCTCTTTTGTAATTTAGATTAATATATTTATTGTCTCTGTACAAATATCCCATTTCTATTGTGCAATATATGAAAATAATCTTTATCACCACCACCACCGCCACCGTCACAGTCACCGCCACCGCCGCCACTGCCACTGCCGCCGCCACCACTGCCACTGCCACCGCCACCCATCATCATCGCCATCACCATCAGTGATGTCAGTGTTACTAATTCTGACTAACATTAAGAAAATCCAGTTTCTATTTTATAATAAATTAAGATTAAAATATAATTAAACTCCTCTGATACTTAAGTGGAATTAAAATAATTGAGAAACTAAATTATTCATAAAGTGTACTGCTAAAAGACTGAGTAGTGTAGGAAAATTCAGTTAAACTTCCCTATAGAGTATTGTCCCAGAATCACTATTAATGCACATATACTATTCCTATGTTGTACAAGGTGTACACATAATTCACTCCAAGTATATCAAAGTATGCTGAGGGCTCTAAGTTGTAAAGTGTAGCCAAGGGCTGTTTTTTTAATAAGCAGAGGAGAGAGGGAGAAGTTTTTTATAAATAATGGGAAAGTGACATGCTGATACATTGGTGTTGCTAAAACCCAATGATTGCAAACTACTCCTTATTAACTCAGGATTACTCTGCATATATTCTAAATTTCCTACTATACTTAAGTCTTTCTTGCTGCCATGCTGTACTGGGTTACTTTATGTGCCACCAAACTTTTACCAAAACTAATAGAAAATGTATGAGAAATAGAAAATCAAAAATCCTTGATATAACTGTTTTACCACTACTCATTTGTGTATCTTTAATTATAATATACAGGATTAATGTGGTTATTTGTTTAGTGAGTTGGAACAATTATTGTTTTGTATACTTCAAATATAGAAGAAGATGCTAAGTTGTAAGTAAGGGTGCCCAAATGTATTAGATCCATGCCCCACATTCATATCAAGTAGGCTGACAGTTCATTGAATGTGCCCAAAACTGCATTCTAGGGCAGGAATATGACATTCAATTATGCGTAAATGCTTGTGCCTTCAGTGCCAGTAGGTTTAAATAATATGTTAAAGAAGTGCAGAATAAATCATGCAGCATTTGTGAAGTTGACATGATTTCGGCAATTTCTAGCATTATTAAAATACTACACAGCATATGTTTATTCATGTTTAGCATTGGTCTTAACAACAAAATAAAACGAAAACAGTGGTAATGAAGAATATTGCTGAAATATACCAGTTTATTCATTTAGAAAAAGTTAAAATAATGTGGGAATGCATCCTTGCCTTCACCTCAAGAATTGCCCATATTAAGGAGCATATTATATCTCTCTCCTTTTCTTTTCTTTTTCTTTGCCTTTTGTTGTTAGGGACCATTTAGCCATCTTAGCCATAGTGTATAGCTATTGACCAATTAGTCTAGTCACAATTTGTTCTAAAATTATTTAGTCTTTCATCTATAAACAACTCCTAAGCTGGTTTGATCAAGTATGGATTATTACCAATAACAGGAAAATATATCTATAACATTGGCAATAGAATAACAAATGAAAGAAATAATAGCCGCTTTGGAAAAAAAGAAAATGTGTCAGTAGTATTCTGTGAACTCATGAAAGCTTTTAACTGTATATTGCATGAGCAACTAATATGTCAACTTGAACACTATGGGATCAGGGGTGTACACACAAAGCTTATCAAGTCCTATTTATGTAATAGATGGCAAATGGTCACTACTGTAAACAAATGTTCGGAGGTGTGGAATACTACCAATAGAGTCCCTCAAGGGTCTATCTTAGGTCCTTTTCTTTTTATTTGACTTATTAAAGACACAATATAGTATACCACAAGATCTTTGTATGTATGCTGAAGACAGAATTTTAATAACATCACAATCAGTTAAAACTTTTAGAACAATAATATTTTAATACTGCAAAGAACTAAATTATCCCAACATAATCATACTTTTTAAAAAACCAAAGTCATTTAATGTACTGGATACTCTCGGACAGGTATTCTTTCACTATTTGAGACACTCATAAATAATGGATTAATTTATGGGGGCATTCAACTGAGTTCCATAAAATCTTTGTATTACAGAAAAAGGCACTATGAATACTTATAAATAAAAATAGTAAATAACCTTGTAAACCATTGTTTTTAAATTAAAGGTTATGACCACCTAAAATATATTTTTATACCTAAAAATCACTAATTTACTTTAGAATGAATATTAATCAATATTCTTTAAGGACTGGTCTCCTTAATTTTAACATAAAAAATAAACATAATTAAACTATCTAAAATGCAAATTAACTCTTAGCGCAAATGCTTGTTTTTATAATGTTAATAACATGTTCAACAAACTATCTGAGGGTTGTCTCAATAATTAGACTAAAAGCATGTGTTTTACAATTGGCTGATAAGCAGTGCATTTTATTCAGTTGATGAAATTATGGACAGTGTTGTTGACATTACTCTGTAACCATATGTAACATAATTTGTACCATCTTATGCATTATGCTTGTTTATGTTTTGATTATTGCACTATCCCATTTTTTAAAAGGCCGATATTTCCATACTGAAATCAAATGGCAAATAAAAAAAATAAATAAAAAGTATAATAAAAAGAAAAAATCAGGTTGTAAAGGGATAGAGTGAGACTGAAACACTCAGTACTACAGCCGGGATTTGAACCATGTGGTATCATTCATGCTACCCCTTTACAGCCTTGTCTTACGCACAGCTAGTGTGGAAAAACAATATTGTTTCCAAAAAATCAGGTTGTCATATTTCCATGGGCATTGGCAGATGTTTCTTCAGGGGAGGGCCACATATTGGAACTTTGCAATTGAACAATATTAAGCCATTATTCTGCTGCCAAAAACTGTAAAAGATGTGAGTTATAGTATTTGTTGCATATAATTTGTGCTTAATAAAAATTGTTCTTTACATCAAAATTAAAACAATATTCTAATAGTAATTAACTGCACATTAAGTGCATTAATTTCCAAGGGAGGGTGACACGGCCCTCCCTTGCCTGCCCCCCCTTTGCGACGCCCATGCATATTTCTACTAAATTCACACACACACACACACACACACACACACACACACACACACACACACACACACACACACACACACACACACTTGCCCGCCTCTGTAGCGTGTCCCCCTCGCATCCAAGAGGTCACTAAATAAAGAGTTTGAATCTCGCTTAGGGTGAGTTATCCAGATAAGGTTTTTTCCGAGGTTTTTGCTTATCCTGAGAACACGAATGTCAGGTAACTTAAAGGCTCTATGGACCTCGGACTCATTTGAGCATCATTTCACCCATTTCATTCATTCACCGTCTAATATAGCACTGCGTTGGAGGATGTTAGTAAAAAAAAGCACACACACATTTAAAGGGGGATGGGGAAAAATCCTGGTTAAAGAAAAATCTCCATCCTCTAGTCGAGAATCGAAGTTGGGACCGTTTGGATGTGAAAGTGGATTATTTCTATGATATTAAGGCAGCAAGTCTTTTTTTTTTTTGACTGCTTCTGCATCACATGGTCAGCATTATGACTTCTCAGTACAGAGAATTCAGGGTTCCGGGTTCCATTCCCGGCTGGATTGGTAATTTTTCTTTGAACCAGTATAATTTCCTAATCCGTAGGGATTCTGGAGTCTGGAAGTACGAATATGGGGGCGAATGTGACTGTGTTTAATGTTAAAAATGATACAAATCAACGTTAAACCTCTCTGTAGTTCAGCGGACAATAACACCATCAGTTGTTTCTCAACTCAAAGCCCACCGATGCGGACAAACAAATTAAAGGGGTTTATATAAACGAAACAATAAAGAAAAAAGGTTTTTCCGTGTTACCCCAGCAGAGCAATTTAAAATATCCGCCTTTCACAAATATATGTAAATATGAGAGAAGGGGTAGCGCATGCACGAACAGGATTCACGATGGTGATTATGGAATCTGGTGGGGGGAACCGTAAAATCATAATGGCAGCGATGTTTCACAGAAAGTGTGGAGAAAGAGTTACGTTAAAGAATGGAAATAGGACCGCCACGCGCAATTTCGCTGATTTCAATTACGGATTAGTTTTTAGTAGCGAACCATTAGCAGATAATCAATTATTCGAAGTCAAAATAGATAAAAAGGTGAGACGATGTTTTCTACCACACTTCATGCAGATCAATGACAGTTGATAGATGTTAGAAGAGTACTGAACGTAAATAGGGTAACTTGAGTGAAAGATGCTCTGAAAACGAAATATGTTTTCAAATATGTACATATTCAATGAGTTGTGAACAATGACCTGTTATTTAACCTTTTTAGTGCAAAAATTGAGCGAACGTACTCCCCGTTTCAGCACGTTTTCGAATTTAGAGCTTAATGTTTTAAAAATAATGTTTGAAAGTAAATGTTTTCTTAAAGCAGGTCGTACGTGATATAGGGATTACATATTTCCAGTTGGCATTGACAGCAACGAATGCGAATCATGTAGCTGCTTGTCATAAATTCTTAATAAAGAAACCTGATGGTTTTTGAAAAGCTTTAACATTTAAAAGGTTAAAATATTTATGTCTAGTCTAGGAAGCGGTGTGAAGCTTTTGCTTTAAATGTGCCCGTGAATTTTAAAAACGTCAGAATACGTTCCTGTATCCTTATAGGTTAGCATAAGTTGATAACCAAAAACTTTTGTAAACATAATGATTGTCATGTATATCTTGTGAGGATAATATTCAAAGTTTGTATCAGAGTTTGAAGATATGCACTGTGTTTATTTTCGTGTATTCTTTTGAGCCCAAGGAGTATTACCAATTGTCATTAGCAGTTGCCAAGTATTACTATGGATGACAATAGTGCTTGCTATTAAAAACATTTTGGAAAGTGTAGAACTTACTTTTAAAATACCTATAAAGTGATGAAATCAGTGCAGAAACCAGTTTTCATATTCCATCTGATACTTTGTGAGAAATAGTTGTGTATTATGGTGATTAGTGGTTGTACTATAAAATTCTTCCTCTGATTTGCTACTGCTTGACAGGAAAACTTTACTTGCATCTAGTTGTACTGTCAATATGAGCCTTAAGAAGTCATATTTTTGCAATTTATGCAGAACTATCCTACTTATCTTGCTTGGAAATGCAGGCAGTTGACTTCAGGGCACCATGTCCCTCAGTGATGCTCACACATTAAAATTAGCCTACTTTGCATACTTCCACTCGGTAATGAAATATGGTATACTCTTTTGGGGAGGTTCAATAAACTCAAAGAGAATTTTCGTCTTACAAAAGAAGGCACTCAAAATTATATTATACTCTCGTGCAAGAACAACGTATAGAAGCATTTTAAAAAATTTAGAAATATTAATCCCTACCGGAGAATACATATATTCACTGATTACCTTTTACATAAAAAATAAAAAACTATATCACTACTAATTGTGACATCCACAATATCAATACAAGATCTAGATCTGAACTCCATATACCATCAACTAACCTCACGTGTCCAAAAAGGAGTGCATTACCAAGGCATAAAAATATTTAATATGCTGCCTAATGAGTTGAGGACCTGTAATGATAAGGTACTCAAAATTAAGCTAAAGGAATATCTTCTTAAGCATTCATGCTATAGCATTATTGAATTTAACAACATCCAGTGTAATCATTAGATTATCTATGTGCTATGTAATTATATTGTAAATATTGTATAACATATTGACATGTTCCATATCCTGTTGTGTAGGATCTACGGAATGCAAAATAAATATACAACTTCCCTCTTCTATCAGCTGCTCTCCAGGGACCTTGATGTCCCATTTTCACAAATTTTGTATTAATGGCCTGATAAAATTCATCCTGTATTTTTATGGAAGAAATGGCAAAGGGTGGGGAACATAAAAAAAAATATAATATGCTGGTCCAATTTGACACATTCTCAAAATGGTTCAAATATTCACTGTATTGGAGGTGCAATACCTTCTAAAGCATTTAGAGAGTTCAGGTAATCTTAGTGTATTCTTTAAGTGCAGTAAATACATTCTTCCAATGGAGCTTACTGAGGTTATGTTAGGTTAATTAGCTCTACATTAGCAGTTTTTAGAAAACTGGTCTTTTTGCTACTATATTCATAAAACAAGCTAGATCCGAGGTTATGTTAAGTTAGCTGTATGTGAGCAATTTTAAGAAAACTAGCATGCTTTTAGTGATGTTGCAAAGGGGAGGGTGAATTGGATTAGCATACTTTAGAATGTCCAAAAAAAAAAAAGAAGTTAAAAATGTTCTTCCTCTTCATCCTATTTTTCATTCTTTTTCTGACATTAGTGACAGGATTTTAATAATGGTCTTGCTGATGTACTCACTGCACCTGCCCCCATATTACAGAAGTATTATGACATCGAAAACTAGATTCCTAAGAGTTGCAACATGTATGTTTTTATATCAATACTGAAAAGATGATTTGTTTGTAGTGTTCATTTCTGCATGTCGACAGTACTGTTGGTCTCAAAATGATACCAGTAACTGCAAGGTATATTTTGCACTTTGATTTAGGCATTCAATTATTTTCACCATAATCATCAAATACCTTTAGAAGGATATTATTTTAGAGAAATCTAATTTGGAGTTGGCACAAGGTGTATCATAAGTTTTAAGATTAAATTTAGTTTACATTTATCTTTTAAGAATTTTATAGCACATAAAGTAAAGCTGTTATTAAAAAAACTATTTTTCTTGGAGGCAGTATTTTTTATAAGCCTAAAAGTTGAGTTGTCTTTGGATCTCTACTAGTACGGTTCCTAAACAAGTTTTGGATAAACACAGATGGTCTGTTTTCATTTTTAAAAATCTTAATTTGGGAGTCTAATACTTGTAACATCTCGCTTTTGCATGTAACCACTTTTAACATGTATAGATAAACTATAAGCAGCTGATTGAATTTCAGAACAATTACAACTTACAATAAGAAGAAATTCTCAAGAAAAGCATCAACCTTAATAAGTGCTTATCTTGTTTTTCATAATGGATGCTTATTTTATTGTCATCATATTCCATTTATGGCCGGATGTAACACTAATATTCCCTCCCTTCCAAAGTATGGTACCTATATATATATATATATATATATCACTTATATATAAAATCCCAAAATGTATTACATTTTGTTCATTTATTACATTGTGAATATAGATATTACATTGTTATAGAAGTATGTCATGCTGTAATATTTACGTTTTTCCAAGACAATTAATCTATGAAACACAACTTCAAGTTAACAGCATCACATTAATAAGTCCTCACTTAGCTAAGATTGATTGTGCCACATATATAGCCTCCTACTTTCATTGAAAGGATTCAGGCAATATTCCTGAATGTCTGTTTTTTTCCCAAATGTAGAAGCTTGCATGCATTGCTTCCTTGTGTCATCATGCAGGATTCTGTATACTGCTGCACTGTGAGAAAAATGTTCAGTTTGTCCCTGGGAAGACTCTCAACAACGTGATCGATCAATTCTTTGTTGTTCGTGGACTTTTTTGGTACTGCAAAGACTTAATTGTATTAAAACGTCCAAGGTCCAAAACATTTAAATCTGAGCTGTTGGGAGGCTGTTGCTTCAATGTTCCATGCTTACAAGAATTTCAGAATTGTGGTCAGAATAATGGGTTTTGCATTCTGTTGAACTGTGACCATTTTCTTCCTCCAAATGCTGGAAAATGTTGTTGTTGTTGTTTTCTAGTGCCTTGCATCTGGCAATGAAGCCATTAGCATTCGTGCTTTCCAATACTTTTGAACTGTAGTTTCTTCTGATCTTAATGCTTCACAGGTCTTCAAGTGGTCTTCGTTCATTTCTGCTGGATCGTTACACAGGACACATATTGGTGAGGCATGCTGGAAAATGTTGGATAGCTGGAATTGTGTTTTGGACAATGTCATCCCGTGTCACTGATATTTTAGGCCTTATGACAGAAGTGCTACATTTTGCATCAATGAGTGGCCAAATGCCTATTTAACCACTAAACCATTGCTGTTTGTGCAAATCCCATACAGGTCTTGCAACTGCTGCCATAAACATAATCTTAGGAGTGAATCATTTTCTTTTGCATTGACGTTGTATACTCCTCATCTATGAGGTAGTATTTCTGCTGTACTTTAGTGAAACAGAGTCACTTCTCATCAGTGTGTGCATAATTCTACATAGTCTTGAATTTACTGTTATTCTCCACCAAGGACAAACAGAAGTGCAAACACTCACATTTGTTTTCTTCTGTGAGAAGGGGCTACAGTATGGATGAAACTCATTTGATTGTTTTGCCTTCCTTGAAGTACCAAATGAGGGTTGATCTTGACATTTTGATTGCACATGCCAAAGATCAAAGTGTCTCACTTTTATGTAAAGAGTGTCCTTTATTTTACACAGTTATGCAGCATAATCTTTCATGAGCAACCATTATTTCCTGTCTTCTTAGGATTGACATTAATCAGAACTTACATTTATCATACTGTTTTTGACTTTGTGCCAAGTCCAGTATACAATTAATAATGTTACTTGAAACTGACCTGCTGTTTTCTTAATATCTCTCTCTGAAATTCCACCTTTCTTGCATTGCAGCAGATGTTGCAGAATAATATTATGACGCTCGCCTATCAATTGTTGTCTCCTTGAGGTTTTAGTCAAATTGGTCTAGATTAACAATCCCTTATCGTCAACCTGAGAGATATGGCTTATGGCCATTTGATTGTTGCTATATTGCACTATGTGAATATTCTGATTGTGTTCACAGCAGTATTTTGGAGATGTCATGTTCACACAAACTTATTTCCTATACTGCACATAATTTCGTATCCACAACAGGTAAGAGCTGTGCATGCACCGTAATCCCATGCTCTGTTCTCTTATCTGTATCATAAATTGGGATGGAAGGAGCATTTATGATGCAAAGTTTAAACAGAGAATAGAATACTATTTATTCATATATTTCAAATGCCTACTTTGCTGTAAAATGTATGTACACAATATACTTCCATGTTTAATAGTATTTGGGTCCTTGCATTGTGATAATGTTCATAAAGTTAAATGTCTTTGTCAACATATAAAGCACATAAGTTTGTTTCATTAACATGTTTAAGGCTACTAAAGGATATTTGAGAATCCATAGAATTAACACTTGTTCATTTACAATGTTGGTTTGTTCTTCAGGCCATATAGGAAACAATCCTTGATACAGCAAGTGTCAAAAAGTATCAATAAGATATAAACAATCAAACATTTCTGAACACTGTTTATACATCTATATTATAAAGTTAGATGGTCACACAATAAGCAGTTGTAAAATCATATATGTAGGACTTGACTAGAATGATTGCACCTGTCATTTTTAAAAGAAGAATTTCTCGTAGAAATTGGAAAATCATTGTGCTTTATGGCCTGTGTTAAATCTTTGAGAAAAACATGTCTTCAAATAAGAAATGGTATACAATACTTATAAAAACCAATTCCTACTAGAAGTATCAGTTGCATTCCATCCAAAATTTGATACAGGGATTTCAGTGGAAATATGTGCTTTGAGACTCCATGAATGCAAAAAGAAGTATTTTTAGAAAAAGTTCTGTGTGCTTGTGTGTGTGCACATGTGTTCATGTTTTTTTATGAACAGCATAACTAAAAAAAAAAGGTAGCTAAGGCTATTAAGAAAGAATAAAATTATGAATGGGAGGTCAATGGTTCAGGAACATCCTGTCAGATTTTTTTCCAGGTTTTCCTCAATTTTCATAACTGCCAAATGCCAGGGAGATATCCTAAACTTAGGTTTAGGATGTTTGCTTCCCAAATTTCCTTTCCTGATTATGATCTAATTTTATGTATGGGCCAGTGCTTGAGAATAAAACACTACTTAAAAAATCTGATGTGTTGCACTCTCATGACTTTCTCTACTCTTGTACTAACCATTCTTACAAACTCTTATTCCTATATCTTATTAGTTGAGATAAGCTTTTGCAGAAATTATCTTATTGTTTTTTTCCTTGTAGGTGCATGGGGAATATGAGGATACAGTATGCTTTGAGTAATAGTCAAATATTTTAAAGCTTTGAAATTCCATTCTCTTTGCACGGTTAACATATAAAAAATGAGTAACGATGTTCTATTTGACAGAAGTATAAGTTCTCCAAAACTCACACAAATAACAAGGCATATCTCTGAAATGGTTCACTCTTCAAAAAATGTATTTGTACATAAATTGCATATTTTAGCAAGCTCTACATTTTTTGTATAGTAAGATTTGGTTTATATCTCATGGTTTACCAGTTATGCAAAAGTCATCCAGAGTAAATAGGACTACATGGCCTATAGCCAGAAAATTTAAGATATACATTTCATTTGTCATAAAAATATCTCAGACGTATGGCATTTTAATCAAAATTGTAAGCCAAGAAAATAAAAATTTTCAAAAATTTTCCATGTAAAGGAAAATGAAGCAATTTTCTTCAAAATCTTCTTGTCACATCCTTGAAAGTACCAACTTTGGTTTTTAACTGACTTTTCATTTTTGAGTTATGCTGCCCACAGACTGACAGACACACACACACACACACACATGCATCCACACGTTTTTCTAAAAATGCTTTTTTTTTGGATTCAGGGACCTCAAAACATATTTCTGGTGAAATCTCAACATTGAATTTTTGGGTGGAATACAATACTTCCTCTACTTTACTATGCATAGTAGAGAAAGTAAAAAAGGTTCGTCCAAGGAACTATTGCAAAGATTTTCTAGAAAATCCCTTCCCCAAACTATCCTTTAAATGGAAACATGTTATTTTTGAGTGTTTCAAAAATGGCAGCAGTGATTTTGATTATTTGAATATAATACCATATTTCAGGATACTTGCATTGCAAATAAAATATCTTAAATTTTCTATGTACAGTCTGTTTTTTTTTTTTTTTTTTTTTTTTCATGAATAACATTGTCAGTTGCCTGGATCACATCAGCGCTGCCAACGGACTAGAATTTGTCCCGCGGGATTTCTTTTACATATTAGTAAATCTACTGATGCAAGCCTGTTATTTTTAAGCATACTTGAACACCGTTGCTGGGCTGGGTTTTAATCAGTTTTAATCAGTTGGAACCAGCAGGCCAATGGCCAACCAATGAGCCACGCAGACCAACATGAACAACCTGTGAAATCCTCTTCATTCTGAATGAGAGTTTTGTATAGTTAGCAGAAGAGAAACAATGTTACTGCACAAAAAGCATAGATCTTGTTAAAGCATACAATTTATGTCAAATAATTGGTTTTGCTCACTTTTTTTGTGGTATTAACCATTCTAAGATATTCTTTGTTACTGGTTTGAATTTTCTAATAAACTCTCTTTCAACTGGCAAGTTGCTATTCATTTTCTCTCATGGTCATGAAAGGAGTATTAAATTTCAAAGCCATTAAATACCAATCTGCTTTTTAAAAATCTGACTATCATTTTAGCCTATTGTATCCGTAATATGCCCACAACAAAATGTGTAATAAAGATTTATTTTGATTAATGAGTAGACATGAGAATAAGCTTTTGTAAGAGTGGCTTGTAGAAGAGTAAGTAGAGATGCAACAGTAGAGATTTTTTGTGATTATCGCTCTTTTGTTTCTCATTGTCATAAGAAGGATATACAATTTCAATGCCATCATATAAAGATCTGATTGTTGCTTCAACCTCCTGTATTCTCCTTGTAATCTACAACAAAATGTGCAATGAAAGCATTTTTACAAATATTTTTCTCATTTAACATGAGGCAGATAAGTGGTCTTTGGATATTACCTTGTGTAATGGTGTTAACTCACAGTTGTCATCAGATTTCTTTGGGTTTTATGCATTAGATAACTTGCATATTTACACTCTTTCATACTCTGGGAAGGACAGGGTACAATATTGGCTAAAGAAGAATTCCCATCCCTAGCCAGGAATTGAACCAGTGACCTCTCACACAGTAAATAGGTGCTGTACTGACTGAACTACAGTGGGAGCAATGGGCTTTTGTAAGGACTACTGTTGTCCCATGTTTTCCTTTGAGTACAAGAAAAAAGTCTGCATTACCACTGCTTTGAGACCTAGTATCTAAACCAGGGCAAAAGTTTATACAAGAGTAGAGGAAGTCATGTGAGTGCAATACATCAGATCTTTTAATGCAAGAAACACCATCTTTGTATCTTATATAATATGCATGCATATAATATAATCATGTATAGTTTCCAGCTGCCAAGGCTTATTTAATTTCAAGGCATTTATGCTCGCTCATAAAAACTGAAACATTATCCTTTTTGTTTTCAAACTAAATATGAAATAAGTAAATATTATACTCCTAAATGAAAAAGCAAATGAAAATAGAAATTAACTTAATATGTAAATTCCCTGCACCTGTCTGCCCTTATTCTATGGGACATACCTATCAGATTTATATGAAAGGATACTTCCAAATTCCTGAATTTTATCCTACAAAACCTCTTGTCTTCCATTGACTTGTAGACCAATTTAACTCCAAACCTTTTCTCACCTCTGCTCCAACATTTTCAATAGGATCTGGCAAGCAATGAGGCCAATCACTGTGATATTTTGCCTCAGCAAGAAACAGTTTGACACCTGTTGACTTGTGTGAACATGGTGGTTATGCTGCTGAAATTTAATTATTCCATTAGGATACCTGATCCTTACTGAAGGATCCATGACATTTTTGAAGATGTCTTTATTCTGTTGGCTATTTAATGTGCCATCAAGCTATCACAACACATCTAGACCATCTCGTGACATTCAACCTCAACATAACACATATACAACCTTGGCAATCCATTATCAGTCTGGGTGGCCCAGTTGGTTAGATGCTGGCCCACTGTTCCTGAGGTTGCGGGTTCAAACCCAGCCCAGATCAATGGTTTTTAAGTGTGCTTAAAAATGACAGCCGCATGTCAGTAGATTTATTGACATGTAAAAGAACTCCTGTTGGACAAAATTCTGGCACACCAGCAGTGCTGATATGATCCTGGCAATTGACAGTGTCATTAACAAACAAAATAATTAATTGGCAATCCATTAGTGCTACTATTTTTACATTCTCTACTGGTAAGTAGGGGAAGTATTGTATTTCACCCAAAAATTTGATTTTGAGATTTCACCGAAAATACATGTTTTGAGACCCCCTGAATCCAAAAAAAGCATTTTTAGAAAAAGGTCTGTGTCTGTGTGTCTTTGGACAGCATAACTCAAAAACAAAAAGTCGGATAAAAACCAAAGTTGGGTATTTAAGTTTAATGTCTTTCAAGGATGCAACATGAAGATTTTGAAGAAAATAGCCGCAGCCTAAATTACCCTTTACACGGAAAATTTTTCGAAAATTTTGATTTTCTTGAAAATGGCTCTAACGATTTTGATTAAAATGTCACATGTTTGAGATATTTTTACGACAAATGAAATGTATATCTTGAACTTTCTGGCTATAGCCCCTGTAATCATATTTACTCTGGACGACTTTTGCGTAACTGGTAAACCGTTAGATATAGACCAAATCATACTATACAAAAAATGTAGACCTTGCTAAAGTACACAATTTATGTCCAAATAAATTTTCTTGTAGGGTGAACCATTTGGGAGATATTCCTTGTTATGTGTGTGAGTTTCAGAAAACTTAGAACTTTCGTGAAATGGATCATCGTTCATTTTTTTATATGTTAAGTGTGCAAAGACAACAGAATCTCAAAGCTTTAAAACATTTGACTATCGCACAAAGCCTACTGTATTCCCCTTGCACCTACAAAGAAATAAGCAATAAGATACTTTGTACAAATGTTTATCTTAACTAACACGAAGAAGATATAGGAATAAGAGTTTGTAAGAATGGTTAGTACAAGAGTAGAGAAAGTCATGTGAGTGCAACACATCAGATTTTTTGTTGTAATGTTTTTTCTGTGCAATAACTTTTGTACTATTTGTAGATGAAAATGCCACCTTATCTGTCATTGTAACTTTATACCAATTATGGTTGACATGTTCTGCAAATGTGAGATGACATAATTTGTAGTCATCTGTAAGACTCTGCTTCTTAGCTACTAGCAAGCAAAGAGCCTTGCTGCAGTCAAACGATAGTCAACGAAGTCAACGACAGTTTGACCTAGAGAAATTAGAATTACCTCTAATTATAATATGTACTGGAAGGGATAGAATAAGGAATGAAAGGATACAAGACGAACTTCAAGTGCCATCTATAAGTAAGAGGATAGAAGAAAGACAACTCGCATGGTATGGGCATGTGAAGAGGATGGGTACAGATCAGAAGGTATACCAATGTTTAGAAGCAAGACCATTAGGAAGGAACCCGAGAGGAAGACCAAGCATAATCTGGGAAGAAGGGATTAAAAGAGTGGTTGCTAACAAAGGATAGTCTCGGGACCAGTTCAATAGACTAACAGAGGATAGGATTGAGTTTAGGAAATGGATCTGAGATAAACCCACAATGCCACGATAGTGATAGAACAGGGAAGTAGAAGAAGAAGAAGTAGAATTAAATAAATGTCATAATAATCAAACTAATTCTTAATTCAATTATTGCAGATATATAGTACTGCTCAAAATTATTTTGCAGAGCCAATAAATACAGAAAACAAAATCTTTATGAGAAAATTTAAATAAAATAAATTAATTACTACTCCTTTATGCACTCTTTTTTTTTTTTTTTTTTGTGAATATTATACAATTCTAATCATTGCATCATTAATAAAACACAAATTAAATAGGCTCAAAAGTACTTTATTAAAACTAATCAGAAGAAAACCAATAATGAAGCCTTGGTGCATGATGTTCTTGGTTTAATACTTGGTGGCATAGTCCTTTGTGTTTGCTACCTGCACACCTGGATGGCATGGAATCCATAAGTTTGTTTAATGGTGTCGTGTCTGAGGAATCTTCTTCCATTGCTCACACAATTCTTTGTAAAAGGCTTCCTTGTTTGTGCTGCTTTTTGTTCAAACACATCTACCCAGCTCACCCAGCTCACTCTATGGCATTTAAGTCTGGATTTTGGCTTGCTCATTCTAATACCTTTACTTTATGCTGCTTCAGGCTGTCTTCACATGCTTTGGATCATTGTCATGCTGGAATTTCCAATTATGAGGTATATTTTGTCTTATGTGAGGTATCAATGGTCCATTAATATTTTACCATACTTAAGATGATCCAAGGAGAGTCAGCCTCTGGTAAATTATAAGTTAGTGTTGTGCAGTGTTATAAATCGACTCATCTTTTTGGTTTAAATAGATTGTTACAACACTGTTTTCAAATTTCCAAGAAAGAAGACAAAGTTTGGGCTTGACTCAGTTCATTTAAGACAACTTGTCTTAAAACTACAGAATATTCTTTAATTTTAGGCATTGCTATAAGTAAATAAACATATTAGAATTAGATTTGCTTTGTGTAGTTCAATTTTAGTCTTCTCATTGTACAAAATACTTATGAACTCCTTGGAAACACTGTTTATGGATAAAGTACATGCTTACCTGCACTAATCAAACAAAACATTAACAGTGGCAATGTAAGGAATCTCCTGTTTGAGCAAACTTTTCGTTTTGCTTCAGCGTATTATAGATTAGCATGCCTACCAACCTACTACTTTAACTGCAAAATACTTTAGAGCACAATTGTATTTATTGAAACAAATCGTGCTAAATTTGACAAAATGAAAAAAAAAAAAAACAAATAATATTGCCAGCCATTAGACAAAAATGTTAAGGTTCGGTTGAACTCTATAAGGTCTTCTTAACCCTTAATAACAAAACCAAATTAATTAAAATAATCAATGCGAGTGTTCAAATTATAGATATCAAAATGAATAAACCTAAAGCGTGCAATATGAAATGCCAGATGGCTATCTAAACTGAATAACTGGCCAGGACCAGTTCTAGTGGGTATTACAATACTTTGTATTTATCTAGTACTCAAATCAGTCAGTTTGGGTTACTGAAGATATATGTACTAATATTGTTTTAAGAGTTTCATTTTCATATAATCCTTTATAAAATAATTCTTATAAAACAAAAATGTTGGCCTGTATATATGCATGTTTAATTGCATGAGAAAATAATTATGAGGTGAACGTTTAGTGTTTTAATTTGCTACACTTTCAAGGATGATCAAAATCTCAAACTTAAAAATATGAGTGTGTTACAGATATTACATGGCTGATAACCTGAGAAGTGCTAATCAATAAGTCTTACTAATTTAAGACTTTTATCTACTGCCCATTGGAAAAATTCAGCTTAAGCTTACATTGATTTTTCTTTCTTTCCTTTCTTCTTTTCTTTTTCTCCAAGTTTTCATGTTATAAACAATATTTGTATGAAAAAGGAAGCACTGTCTCAGAGTTTAAAAAAAATATTTGCCAACTCCTCTAAGTTTTCTATTACAAAACCAAAGCACTTTGTCAACTCTTTTTTCTAGGGGAAAAGTACAAAACAGGGAAGAAAGATTGATTTTAGCATGAAACTAGTCCAGTTGAAATACCAAATAACAAAGACTGTAGCTCATTCCTTATTTAATGAAATGCTTTCTGTCCCATATTATTTGGGGAAAAAGTGCCCAATATATTTTGTTTTCTAAAAATCTTGAAATCCACAGAAATGATTATTTCATAAAATATATGAGGCTGCCATGGAACACACTACAGACATTACAATTAAATTAATGATCATTCTGAACATTCCAATATGTTTCATATATAAATGATTAAACAAAGCGAAATGTTAAATATATGTTATTTCTTAAAGGATTTTATTTCAGATTAATTCATGGAGTGGAAGTATAGAGATTGGAGTTACAGCATGCGACCCAGAAACATTAGAGTTCCCATCAAGTGCTACAGATCTTCGAAATGGATCTTGGGTAATATGTTCATTTATTTACATTTCATATAATTATCATAAGGCTGCTTTTAGAAGCAGGTAGTGTGTATAACATATGACTGTAGGCTTAAATTTTGTGCAGTTAAATTATTTTATGGTTTTCACAGTTAAAAGGTATATGTTCTGTTCATAGGAACTCATTGTTATATTTTAATGAGGTGATATTTTGGCTAATCTGTACTCTTTTTTTTTTCTACATTTATGCCATCCATTTCCAATGTTAGTAGTACATTTCAGAATAAATAAAACATGTGTACTATAAAACTGTTCCAGATAATGTCCGGCAATTCAATATTGAAAGATGGAAGATCAGTAGTGGAAGTCTATGGAGTGGATCTCGACAAGTTAACAGAAGAGGATCGCATTGGTGTAATGCGCACATCTGAGGTTGGTGTCATAAGTTTCCTAGGAAAATACATACGTAAACACATGAAGAGCAGTGATTAGTAGGTTTACCCATCGCGTCATATTTGTTGCCGTGACAACCAACCAAGAAATTAGATTTAAATCCCCCAGTGTTTTTAAGAAAAGTTGAAATTGGATTTTTGGGCAAAAAATTTTGTTTTGTTTCGAGGGAAGGCCTTTGTCGGATTTTACTTAAATTGGTCAAAGATTGATGAATCATTTCTAAGGGTATTTTATGGTCCATAATTATTACTATGTTGTTTCTTGAGTTGATGAAAATATGTGAGGGTGGTAATGGTTTAATGCTTAAAAGATAATTTTAAATCAGCCAGTAACTATTTTTGTTGAAAATTTGGGTTCACAATATTAAAAGCATAAACTCACCAATACTGTTGTCCTAATACTGCTGTTTTGTGTGAAAGAAATGGAAAATCAGTTTGAATCTCTCCCTACTCATTATTTCATGAAAACTTGGGGTACAAAGGCTTCGGCTTTTGCTCCAGTACAATTGAATAGCAATTTTTGCACTTGAGACACCAAAATAACTAAAGCAATATGGGCCCAGATATCATTTTTCATTGTCTTTCATCACTTTCTGTTGAGATAGTTCAACTACGTTGCTGCGTAAGTTTTTGTGTTGTCACATATTTTGTCACACAAAGGTTTCATGTGTGAAAAAAACTGGAAGTGCAAATGGCATCTATGATGCATGCTTATTCAGCAAGTATTTACAAATACCACTATTTGCAGTAAAAGGATAGGGAAAGAAGTTGTTAGTTTTAGTTCAATGCCAGTTACACTGGTTTTTCTGCATTGTAATACAGATGTGTTTTGAAGGGCCTGGAACGTCATCATTGGCTTCATAATTATTTTCTTCACTGCTTTTTGCACTAGATCCATTATCACTGTCACCAGAATTTTCTTCAGACTCTGTTTAATATTCAAGAAAATCACCACTTTCACTCTCTTAGTATACTTTGTATCAGTTTTCTCAAACCCTTGTCATCATTGATGCAAATTTTTTTGCCGCCATGATGGCTACTGAGGCGAGTGAAATAACGCTAAGATAAAATTGTTTTTCTCTGATTGAAACACCTCATATTGATCAGAATTACAAACACCACATGTTAGCATTTCATTACAGACGTACACAAATGACATCTATGAGAAGGGATCTAAGCTATGTGGAATTATATGGAGCAATGCAGCATGGTGAGCTGAGCTTGTCATACGATTCATATGCCAAAAGGACACATGTGAGCCCTGGTCATCAAATTATGCAAATAGGTTAAGTTGACATGGAAGAAAGTGCAAAACTATGAGGTGCATTCAGAAAGTAAGTCCCGGTGACCGATAAAGAGAACAAAAACATCACTAAGTAGGAAATATTTATTGGAATAATTACATAGACTCACTTACACTTATCACCTGAGCTGTCATGGCATGTAATACGTCCTTTGATTGGCGATCAGAGGATATGGCCAGTGAATTTATTTTGATAACTCTCCCGGTCAGGCCGGTGAGACCCGTAAACCAACAACAGGTATGGTCCTCCAGACATTCTGGGGGTTGTGAGAGAGCGATGTGACCGCCAAAACATAAAAATATGGTGCTCTCTAAAAAGCTGTTACTATTACTGCTATTGCTCTCTCCAATATCATCAGTGAAAAATATTGGAGAGCAAGAGGATTAATGACTTCATTGTCAGAAATCCAGCATTAGCTAACAACAACATAGACTCACTGGCTACATTTCAACATAGTCACCACCGTTGTTGAGGCATTTATCGTAACGGTGCACCATTAATTGTATGCCCAAGTCATAGGATTCTGCCACCAATATCTGCAGCCACGAAGTCTCTTCATTCTGCACCTCAGCATCACTGTGAAAACGTTTTCCTGCTAGAAAATGCTTCATGAGATGGAAGAGATGAAAGTCACTTGGAGCGAAGTCGGGGCTGTAGGGTGGATGTTTGAAGACCTTCCATCCATACTTATTCAGCACATTTCGTGTGGCGTTGGCTGTATGGGGTCTTGCATTGTCATGAACAAGCGTAATGCCTTTTGTCAACATTCCACATCTCTTGTTCTGGATTGCCTGCCTGAGTTTATGCAACATCTGGCAATATCGATCAGCATTTACGGTCTCCCCTCGGTAAAAATTCGCATAAGAGGACACCACATCGATCCCAGAAGCCAGTGCACATGATTTTTTTGACAGAGATTGTCTGCTTGAATTTGGTCTTCACAGGTGAACCACTATGCCACCAATGCATTGATTGTAGTTTTGTCTCTGGTGTGGCATGTGCCACAAATGTTTCATCCCTAGTCACAATGTTGTCAACAAACTGGTCACCTTCCGCTGTGTATCGCTGTAGAAATGTCAATGCTGCAGCGGCCAGACGTTTGGTTTTGTGTTCATCTGTCAGTTGTCTAGGCACCCATCTTGCACGCACTTTGTGAAAACTAAGCCACCGGGAGACAATATCGTGCAAAATGTCTTGGCACCCATCTTGCACGCGTTTTGTGAAAACTAAGCCACTGGGAGACAATATCGTGCAAAAACGAGCAAGACATCTAGGGAAACTGACAAAAGACTTATGAAATTCTGAAGCGCCGGTTCTGTACAATTGCTTGCCGCACACTTTCCAAAACTTCTGGTGTCACCAGGGATGGTCGGCCATTACAGTCTTCGCCGTGAATATTGGTTCTTCCTTCCATGAATTGCCTGCATCATCATCTTACCTTACTATCACACATAATATCCTGTGCATACAATTGATGATGGATCTCTGCTGGAGATTGCATTTGAACATGCAAAAATCGGATGACTGCATGAACCTCGCATTTGGCGGGAGACAATATCAGAGTAGCCATTTTCTCCTAGCACAGAGCAGTAACCACTGCCGTCACAAAACTGAAACTTTACTGCAATGTTACCGACTCTTCTGCACATGTGCATTCCTATCCGACTGGTGGTGCCATCTCTGGACGCGATCGGGACTTACTTTCTGGATGCACTTCATATTTCAGGTTACGAAAAATCCTGTTAAAGCATTATAATATTTGTGATGTATAAAATCCAAATATTTATCAGAGGTGCATTAAGCTGCATTGTATCATTTCATTGTTCACTTTACTTTTTGGAAATAGTGTGCTTATATGTAGCTTTTGACCTACGTTCAACCTAATTTGTTTTTGAACTTCTAAGTGGGCTTTTGACATTTTAAAAGTCCTATACCATTAAATGGTCAATATTGCATGGGTGTATTTATATATTTGTATAAAATATATTCTGGTCCTCGAAATCTGCTCATTGTACTCTGATGAAATTTGCAGGAAAGGGATTTTGTAGGACAAAAAATTTATGTTGAAGGCTGTCATCTCCAAGAAACTTATATCGACTTTCTAGAACAAGGAAGAATTTGAAACAATTGCCCATGCGAAACTCAAAGGCAGTGTTGTTTCTTTTGTGTCAACTGTTAGGAAAAAGAAAGCTGTTATAAATGAAACAAAAAATGAAAACAAACATGTCAATACTTTTATCGTATGAAACAATTATATTATTCATTTAATGCCCACTGCTTCAGAAAGCTATATTTATAAGGGCTTTATGAACCCATATTTATTCTAAAGTGCATAAGAACATTATTTTATGCTGTAGGATTTTTTGTAGTTAAATAATTTTCCTTAAAAGTTCTGCTGCCATCAGAAAATCAGCTATCACATAGCATGCAAAGAAATATTGGGGAACTGGGCATCAACAATGGCAAGGGCAGTTGCTTTGACAATTAAAATGATTGTAATTCAATTATTATAACTGATTTAATGAATTCCACCTTAATATGTTTGGCTTAATGAAAAATATGAATACACAGTCCTTTTTGTATTTTTATTTAAAATTTTAATATTTAAATCTACAAATTAAAAAATGTAAGTTAATCTTTTTTTAATATGCATTTATCAAAAATTTATTCAAATTCTTGACAACTGAGTTTTATTTAATTAACACTTACATGTGTTAATTACAAGTTCTCAATCCACTCAAAACAAAATGCCTTCACTGAGCAAAATACGGCCACCACAGTTCTGAGAATAAGATTAGCATGTGAGGCGGGTTTTATTAAATAAGTCTTTGCCTAGCAGCGGGAATATAGCAGCAGGAGTAATGTTTTTACTAAAAGGTGGAAAGTTTGTTATAGCAGACGCTACTCTTATCTGCAGGGTCGACGGTCAACGAATGGAATGCATAAACCAACGTTCTTTTATCACAAACACATTTATTCGTTATTTACACTTTTTATCACAATTTCAGTTAGTTAACAACTTTTAAAATTCGATAGCGTCTATGCTGGTTAAAAGTTTGGGTGTAATTTACATGTTCACACGCCATCAGCAATTATACGTCCTTCCACTTTGAGCTCACAGACGCTAATGAAAATAGTTTCTGGCGTGGGTATGACGCAACACCGCCATTCTTTTGTATTCATCCGCGCAACAGTTCTCATTGGTTGAACTCAAAGTGACGAGAAAACATTGTTTATCTTAAAAAAAAAAATAAGTCCCTGTTACACCCAAATTATATAAATTAAAAATTTACACACTCCTACAAGAATATTTACATGAACAATTTTCTATTGATCAATATTCTGTCTCACATGATAAGATGTTTTACTGTCACATAAGCTTACAAATGTTTGGACAAAAGCTCAGTAAACTGGTGACTCGCCAAGTAGGAGTATTAACAATATTTAGATAAACAAAATTACAACAAAGTGTGCAATATACGAGGGGTGTCTCAAAAGTAAGTTGCACTATTTTTTTAAATCTGCGCGGTAGGCAGAAAAAGTCTGAAAGTCCCAGGGAATATATGTAGGTATGGGTGTAGTAGCAGCACTGTAAAATTCCTAGGCACCTAATGCTTGGACATTAAAATGGCAGTAACAATGAAGACTCCACTCGTTCCTACCGCCGATTGCGAAGTTTGCGCTGTAATCCGTTTTTTGACGGGAAAAAATAAATGTGCGACTGAAATTCATTGCGAGTTGAGCACTGTTTATGGAAAAGACGTTTTGTCAAGACAAATTGTTTCTCGTTGGCCCCAATCGTTCATTGAAGGGAGAATAACATTAGACAATGAGCAATGAAGCAGCCAACCCTCCACTTCGCTCGCTCCGGATATTGTTGACGAAGTTCGAGCACTCGTGAACACTGATCGGCACCATACACTTCATGCAGTTTTGTTTCAACTTCTTCCGTATATTGAAATAAGCTGTGCATCACTTCACAGGATTATTTCTAAGGATCTGTGTCTATCGAAAGTGTGTCAAGTTGTGGAAACTAATGGATGAAGCAACTCCAAAAAAAGGCAAAAGTTGTTGCATCAGCTGGCAAGGTCATCACAACGATATTCTGGGATTCGAAGGGAATGGTTACCTGCTCCATGGGACCACGATGACAGCTGCTCGCTATTGTGAGGTGCTGAGAAAACTCAAAAGAGCCATACAAAACAAAAGGAAGGGAAAGTTGAGCAAAACAGTTTTTCTGGCCCACGATAACACTTGCCTTCACGCTGCTTGTGAAACTCAAGCCCTTTTGAGCAGTTTCGATGGGGTGTTTTCGGTCATCCATCTAGTGCACCTGACCTTGCACTGAGTGATTACCATCTTTTTCCGGAGCTGCAGCAACATCTTGAAGGAAGGCGCTTCGTAAATGATGAGGAACTGAAACAAGAAGTGGAAAAATGGCTATCCAGTTTGGCGGGAGAGTGGTTTGACATTGGGTTAAAAGAACTGTTACCATGGTATCAAAAATGTGTTGAGGTTCAAGGAAATTATGTGGAAAAATAGGTACTGAATGTAGCTTTCAAAATATACCCTTTTTAAAATATTTAAACGTTTTGCTATTTTTTAAAAAGATAGTGCAACTTACTTTTGAGACGCCCCTTGTATATGTCTATACTATTTTCCTCAGATAACAAGTTAATATATTTAATCAACTATACATTTTTCCAAAATAAGTTACAAAAAGGCATTACAAGAACTAAGGCTCCAGCTCATCATTCATGCATTCCTTTACTGGGTAGTAGGCTTTGTCAATTAATAGACTTTTTAGTATTTTGCTAAAGTATTTTGTGTCTTTAGTTGCTCTGATATTGCTGGGAAATTTATTGTCTTTAGTTGCTCTGATATTGGTGGGCAATTTATTGTAGACTTTTATTCCAGCTATAGTGGGCATTTCTCATACAAGCCCACTATAGATAGGTTTCAACTTGTTTTTAGTTCTTGTTCTGTGACAGTGAGGATTTTGTGAATTATACAGTGTTTCAAAGTTTGTATGTATATATTTATTATACTCATATTATACACTCATATATACTCATATTAATTATACTCGCTTGGTCATGACAGTTCGCATGATGCACATGTTAAGTCGCACCTTACATTTGCCAATTGTAGGGTCCCACTGAGGAATAGAATGTTGCACTTTGTTTATGTTGCAGTTTAAAGTGAGGCCGGTGAAGGTATAGTAGCACATTTTAATTTTAAGTGAATAATCTCAAAAGGTTCAAGTTGCATATTTTATGTGAAGTTTCCTCATATAACAAAAATCCTGTTGACCTTATGCGTATGGCCACATTACACTTGGGTAATGTTTCTAAGAATAAGTATATTGTTTTCAATGTAATTTACGTGGAAGGTTTCACACAGTGAAGCTGTTAAGATTCAAATTTAAAATTCAGTTTAAACACCTTACTTGCTCCAGTTACTTAATATTTACAAGTCCATGCTTTACAGACTGTTGTTCACATCAGCTAGGTTGACTGCTGGATTCAATGAGCGTTTCAATTGAGGTAGCTTTGGTGTGGATTTAGGAATTAAGGTTGAAATATCTTCTGGGATGTCAAATGTACTATTGATTCTGATGTTTCTTTATGTAAGTTCTCTCCCAAAATTCTCAAAACACATTAGCATTGTTTATTTATTTCACAGTATGCAAAACATGTACTAGTTAGTGCAAGTTAAGTGGAGCAAGTGCAGTACTTTTAAACTAAATTATAAATTTGACAAGAGCATTGTTTTTCACCAACCATTTGACATTTTTATGTCTATGGTTTGAGCTGTAGTTCTTGGAGTTCTCAAAAAGTATTTATCAATTCTACTTTTGTAATGGATATTTATATATCTTAACAGTTTGTATCCAATGGTTAATAAATATCTATGTTGCAGGGTGAACTAGTTTTTTATGTGAATGGAGTATCACAGGGTGTTGCAGCAGATGACATACCTTTAAGAGTTTTTGCTGTAGTTGATCTATACGGAAAATGTGCCCAAGTTACCATTATAGAATCTGAGCTTTCTGCACCAGATTCAGAAAGTAAGTGAAGCTTCTCTCAACATTCTTATTCCGATATTACTCCTGCAAGGTTTGTCCTCAATCAAAATGAGTGAGCAAATGTTATAGTTGTATATTACCAATTATTTTATGTGGACCCGTCCTGTCTATCACCATAGACTATACATTGACCAAATTTGAACAAGCTACATCTTAAGATAAAATCTATTATGAAAATGAAGTGTTGATAGCAGTGGAGCATTAAAATCTATGAAGTTATTTGTCAACATTTAAAAACACTTTTGCTCCATTCACTTTTAAAAAATTATTCTTCAGAGCTAGTTTCAGAGAAGTTCCTCACCACAGTCACCACCACCGATTTTATGATTCACAGTAGAGAAATCTACTGAGTTATGAAGTGGTTTCATACATACCAATAGACATAAATCTCAAATTTGAAAATATTCAATACCATGGCCAGGAGCTGAACCACAGATCTTTTAACTCTCTGTGCTGATGCTCTTGCTCCTTGAGCTACCATGTAAGATATTGTATGTGCATTAAAGCATAATAACAATTAACTTTATGGCCCAGAAATGTTGCAGCTTTGCAAGTGTGCTTTAACCTCTTGAGTGCTATGCATGTGAAATCACATCCATTTAAAATGACGGATGAGCGTTATGGGCATGTATACACGTCCTGTGCGTTTGTGCATTTAACTCTTATTTATCCCTTATCTAACTCAACTTATTTTAATTTTCCCTTTATGAAACATTTAAGTAAAGCCTATATACTTTACTGGCTTACCTTAATATGTTCATTCTGCAGTGATGTGCATCAAAACAGGGATAAACACACAAGGGCACATCTCGACATTCGCAAATTCCCTTCCTGCGGCACACGAAACACTTTCGAGATGGGCAGGACTTCTTTGCTTTTGGCAGTATTCTTTTAGGATAATGTTTTCCTTGAAGTCTAAGGGGTGCTGGAGTTCTGGATTTTCTACCCCCAATGTGGTATTGTTCAATTAGGCTGCGAGCTATTGATAGTAGGAAGTCCAGGTAGGTCATTGTCTTGTGTGCGTTTAGAATTCTCCAAATAACCAAACAATTGTATATGGTTATATCCAGTTGGTGCAACAATACCTTTTTATACCACTTCTCACTTCAGCTACAAGCAGGAAAGTATATGTATGTATTTCAAGAAAGAAACAAACAGAGCCTGCTATCCAAGTTACGAAACACGCGTAAGCAAAAGTTGCAAATATGCTTTATTCTGATGACTCATAGACCACAGATACACTAGTGCTTTATTTCACACTATGCTTTGTGTTGCTGATACAAGGGCCACACATACAATGGGTCGACTACTGTTTCTTTCAGAGAACTTATATTAGATGCGTTCGACAGAGGAAAGTTAACTTTTCACCACTGTGAAACAAAATAGTGTCATTTCAATGATTTGTTAAAGCAGCTCTACCTTGCTGAAGATGTACATGTATACTGCATATAACGAGTTTTACACCAGTTTTTGTTTCATTAAAATAACTTAATATTTACGCAAAATACAGCTGTGTATTTACGAAGCACTTTTAGCGCATTTAACAATTTAAATGCCCGGCGTTGGATATTGGTTAGCAGTTCTCGGCCTGCAGAGGCTTTAAATGGCCAGCGCTCAAGAGTTAAGGTATGAAGCCTGTAACATTTTTGTTGAATGCAAAATAACTACTACAGAGGATCTGTAAATAAAATGGCAACAGAAAAGAATCCCCTTATAAGGGGCAAAGTCCTATACAATAAACTGCCAAATAAAATAAAAAACAAGAGGTAATATGTTCCAAAGACAACTAAGAATATTCCTAATGGAAAAGTGCTTATTGTCAAGCTTGTACAAGTCTATAAGCACATAATAAAGATATGATCACTAGAAAGTTAAATAGGATACTTGGATCAGATGAGAAAGATTATTTCATGCATAGATATCTTATCATGGTAGCTCAATAAAAGCATCAACACAGAGAGTTGAAATTCCTTGGTGTAAGTTCCAACTAATAAATCCCTAGGGGTCACACTATGCAGGGGTACACTCATCGCCTGGCCACTGCACCGACCAGCTGCAATCAAGGCCACGGAGGAGCGCAGATTGGAGGTGTGGCGGGGGCCAGTTTACAGACACTTCCGACTGTAAGGTGATTACTTGACCTTTTAGGGATGCTACCTTTCCATCAGGATAGCTAGTCAATTGGCATCACAAGGCTGAGTGCAGACCAGACCTCCCAGTGGGGAAGAATCCCCATGCTAGTACCAGAGATTGAACCCGGGTCCCTTGTGTCAGAGCAGTTGTAAGTCCCAACTGAGGCATTAAATTTTTCAGGTCTGGTTCATCTTTCCAATACATGTATTTGCTACTTTTGAGAACCAACAATGTGTTAGGGTAACGTAATCATTAAATTCCATGTATGATATACCATGAGGGATACTGTGAGTTTAGTGCATCTTTAACTGTTTATAGGTTCAATTTTTGACATTAACTTAGGGATTTGCAATAACTTGCAAGAATCAATAATACAGAAATGTTTGTTAGAGCAGTAGAGTTATCAATATAAGTGATCTTACAATTCATCCTAAGATTAATTATGTTTATGGCTCTTGTACATTAACCATAATGCTCCTTTTTGTGTTATATTTGCCAGGATCAGAATCAGAAGTAGAAATCAACAATGACCATACTATGATAACATCCACAACGAATTTGGTGACAAACTTGAATGTAAATATGAATGTAAATACAGGCGTAACTGTGCAGCAACACAACAGTGTAGTTGTTGGGAGTAGTGGGAATAGTGACAGACTACAGTTCCACGAGCGCTGTGGTACATTGGTTAAGCTGTCATGCAATAATCGTTCAGCAGAGCGGAGGCGACCTCTTGACGAATTCAATAATGGGGTAGTAATGACACATCGTCCACTACGAGACAACGAACTTTTTGAGGTGGGTATCTATTTGCATCCTGTGCTTTTAAACTTTATATAAACTATGATAATACTGCAAGAGATACACAATTTAGCTATTGTTCATCATATTGTATATTCTTACTGCAGTAGGCTCTTGCTTAAAATTAAAGTCTTTGCATGTTCTTTCAGGATGGTGCATATTGTTAGTGCACATCACTGTTCCAAAGTTCCACAACACAATTTTAGTTGGAAGTTAAATTAAGCTTAGAAATAATAAACAAAACAGAGATGGAGGAAAGTGCTTAAATGCTCACTGAATGTGAAATTATTGGCCAACTACAAGCCAATGAGAACTTCAGTGGATGATGCTTAAAGTACCCATTTTTCTTATTATTATAGCCCTAGCCTCCACTCAATGACAGTGTCCAGAAAAGGTTCTCAATATGAATGGCAAAACTCCTAAAATACCAACAAAAATTTACAGAGGCTCTACTAGCAGAAGAAGTAAACATGGATAACAGCTATGGAGGTCTTTGCATTCACTGATAATCACTCCACTCTTAGGTTCCGACTTGACCTAAACACAAGCCGTCAACAACTAACTTGTGATATGCTGAAACCAAAGCACACCACAAAATATAGTACCTTAAATATTGGCTATTATCTGTAAATTTTCAAGATGTATGATGACCCTGCTAAAGACACTTGAATGTAACACGATAGTAATATTATTCCTAAAACTGCCAAGTTAAATATCGTTCTGTTGTATCATAAAGATGAGGCATGAATTATATGGCATTTGTTTGTATTAGTTGCAGCTGATATGAACACCACATTATCGCGTAGGGATACAAGGTCTGGATCTAAGGCTGAATGGAGTATAATTGTTTTGTATTTTAATTTCAGGAATGTGCTACTAGTGCACTTCATCTTGAACCCTGGAATCTTCTGCTATGAACAGTCTGAGTCAAGGCAGCCTGTGCTTTATCAAAGTAACAACTGAGCATCATTGTCCATATTGCAGCATCACAACTTCTGTATTTTACTGAATCACATTACCTTTGCTGCATGTGTTATCATACTGATGTACTTTTATGTTTTAGTTTTGTGTTTAACCAACTCATACAGTAACTTTTAAGTACTAAATGCCTGAAGCAGATCCAGCATCTACAGCACAAACTCTTGTAAATATTAAAAGGAGTCCTGTGTTTAGCTTTTTACTTTAGCTGTCAATTAATTTGAAAAAAGTAATTTCGAAATACAACTCACAGCCTTTTATGATATAATTTAAAGTACAACTACGTAAAAGACATGAAAATTTCTATTGCCATAGTGCCATTTCAGAGCTCAAGATAAAGTGTACTTATTCCTATCTACTGAACATTCACACCCAGTTAGGTGTTTTCATTGTAAACCCAGTTTAAGAGCTTTTCAATATTAACTTTCCACAGATCCGAATAGATCGCTTGGTTGACAAATGGTCAGGAAGTATAGAGGTGGGCATAACAACTCATAATCCTACAGCTTTAGAATTTCCAGCTACAATGACTAACATGCGCAGTGGAACTACAATGATGTCTGGCTGCGGTATTCTCACCAATGGAAAAGGCACAAGAAGAGAATATGGAGAATTTAATCTTGATGAACTCAGGGTAAGTGCATAGAAAGAATTTTAACTCTTCTGTAGTTTTAAGCTAATAGAACTTTGGAGCACTGGACAACTAGTTTAAATTGAAAGCAATGTATAGAGTATAAGGAATGACATGCCATTAATTCAAGTATTACAAATTTAAATTTGAAACTATTAAGGCATTTATATCAAACAGTGTAGTAAAGTAACTTTAATGACTTTACATGTTATCGCTAATATACATGCTGCAACATCCTTTATAACTCTTTGGTTCCCTAAATATTTGGTCAGATATTTGTCCTATTCTACTAATTCATACCGCAGGATCTTCCAGGATAGAGCAAGGTCACACAAACCAACATGTGCATACCAAGAAACAATTTATTTAAAATAATTTAAGTAATGGAAACAATATACAATCAAGGAGCTGTGAGACTATTAATGGAAATTGCATTAAACGCATGTGAAAGCTAACACTCTGTTAAATCTTAAGGAAAAAAAAAATACACAGTTAAAAAAAATTACAGCTACTCATCGATCAAACAAACTCCCATCCTGAGCAGTTCTTCTAGATTCTCAAAAGTACTTATAGTCCTTTCAATAATTGCTTCACACAAATTCACCATACAACATTTTAAAACTTTACCTTCACTTCTGTTAATTTTACATAAATTTTGCTACGGCATCTGAATGCTCCTATACCTGACTGAAAGTATTTGGTGCCCAAATGCATTAATTACAAGTCCCCTTTAATACTTGCCTTTTGCAGTTGCCACCGACACGTCGTGAAGTAACACTGCTTGTTTCCTTGACTTTGCATTACATGCAAACAGATGGCTTCAAACTGCTAGTCTTGCAAGATCGGGTTCTTGTGACTCACCAACACATAGCTGCTGTCGAGCTCTGTGACAACTTAAACCTTTCTTCCTTCCTCATGTAGGCATCTCTGTTAATTGCTGGCGTGAACGTCGTTCCTAAACTGCTAAATGCTTGTTCCATAACAATTCCAATGTACGGAGCCTTGACTGAATAACCATTATATATAACCTTACTGGTAAACTCCAAATTATTGAAGTATAACTATCAGTTGCTACGCCGTTGAAGACCAAGGTGTGTGTCGAAGACAAGCAAAGGGCATACTGTTCTAATTTTTGTTTCCTGTCAACCAACCCACGACTAGCTTGTCAGAGAACATGACGTCAGTTATTCCAGGTGTTTTACATACCCCCTGGCTGTTCCCAAACTACCTTTGGTAATTTCTTTCTTTATTAGATGGTATTACTCTTAATACCATTACAATGTGTTACTGAGACCAACATAATGTAAGAATAACCTGACATTGCTAATAAAAGGACGGCCAGTTTTCTTCTATTAAAAACTGGGAACATGCTCAAGTGCTAAAAATAGTTTTAATGAAAAGTTCATTCTGAAATTAATTTATATTGTTTTGTGATGTTATGTTCTTTATAAAGCAACAGAAAAAATAATTTAAAAGTCCTATTTCACAAGCTTCTTGGCAACTCTGCTGACATGATTAACAAGTTATGATATCACTTCTAGTATCAGCTGAAGTTAAACCATATGCTTGCATCTATAATGGACGTATATTGTTGTTTATTGTTGTGTTGGAATTTAATACACAATTACAAAAGGTAAGTAGAATTTGTCGCCAATGTATGTGTGTTGATTTATATTACTTTGCTGTCATGTTTTTTGCTAAAATCAGTAAGGCTTTATTTTAACAAATATTAATAAACATTTGTTGAATTAGATTGCTTCACTGTTAATAGCTTCAGTTTTTTGTTATATGTAAAGTACAATCTAATTTTGTTTTATGAAGATAAAAAAAAAAGCATTAATTGCTTAGAATATAAAATCAGACGTTTTGGTCTGTACCATATGATTTCTTAATTTGGCTGAGGAAAGGTAGGTTGTATTTGAGTAAGTATTCAATACTACCTTTCATTAATACATACCAGATCAACTGAAACATCGATGCAGTTCTTAGGAGCTCAAAAATAGTAAATACAGCAAAACTGTGTTAATCCAGACCAATTGGGGCTTAATGTTGTCTGGATTGTCAAAACTCTGGATTAAGTGAAATAAACACCACAAAGAAAAATTGCGAATGAAATTAGAGTATGTACTGTATAATTTTATTAAAACTTAAGATACAATAGGCCCACCTGATTTTAATTACACATTCTTTATTTGTTTGGTTTGAAGAAGCTATCAATTTTCTTTTGTGGTTTACCGTACATCTCTTTCAGAATGAGACCACGAAGACTCCTCATATGATGGAAGTATGCGGAAATCTGTTTGTTGGTTTTCTTGACAAAGTCTATTACACAATTCAGATGCTGTTTAACCTCATTTAATTTCACTTTCGATCTGAAATTCACATCCTCAGCCTCAGATTCACTACTATTGTCCCTTGCATTGCTTACACTTTCCACAATTTCTTCGCCAGTCATGGTGTGATAGCCTGGCTCATTTTTATCTCCGCCAAGCCAGTCTTCAATGTCATACACTGTGACAACTTTCTTACCACCTGCAACCAGTGTTTGGTGAAAGTCATTTAATTCAATTGCATTGGTGTACAATTCAACACTGTCATAAAAGGTTTCTTCCATGCATTAGTCAATATAGAATGTGAAATGCTGTTTACTTACACTAGCAAAATTGAAAATCATGGATCTGAAATCACACGATTTTATATTCTGGAGTGTTTTTTCTGCCTGTTTATCTTAACCGTCCAAAGGCTCCTCAACTTTGAAAACTTCAGATAGGAATTTCTTTCTGTACAGCTGCTTTGCAGTGTAGATAACGCCTTGGTCCATCGGCTGTTGATACAGGAAGTTGTGTCAGGTGGCAAGAACACAAATTTGATGTTACCATTGGCACTACAGTTTCTTTGCATCTGGATGCACAGGTGCATTATCTAATAGGATTATGGCTTTCACATCATTTTAATTTTTTTTCTTGGTGCCTTCTTATTGTAGGTACAGCATGGTTGTGAAACCATTTATGGGTGATGTCTGCCGTAAAACTTGCATTTTTTGAATTGTAATACACAGGGAATGTGGACATTATATGCTTAATAGCCCTTGGTAGTTTACTTTTATCTATGATAACTGGCATTAAAATATGATTTCCATCTGCATTAGCACATAACGCAGAAACACATTCTTTGTACATTTTTTGTCCAGGCATATTTTTTAAGGATTTGGAGGCTCACGTGTTCTCGGGCAAGGTTTTGCCAAAGTAGACCTGTCTTGTCGGCATTGTACACTTGAGACAAATCCAACTTTTCTTCTTGAATGATACATTTTAGTTTTTTTCTAAATGGGTCAACAGCTGACATATCAGCATTTAAGTTCTCTCCATACATTTTTTTGTTCACTATGTTATGACGCTTATGGAATCTGTATAACTACCCTGAACTAGCTGAAAATCCATTGATACCAAGTTGTTTCGCAAGACACTTGGCAGCAGCTTGAATTTCAACACCTCTCACTACAATTCCACTTGCACAAAATTGTTTGTATTGGAGATAATTAGCAGTAAATGTAACTGCTTTTTAGAGAGCACCATATTTTTACATTTTTACATCTCTCACAACCCTCAGAATGTCTGGAGGACCACACCTGTCGTTGGTTTAGGGGTCTCACTGAACTGATTGGGGGAATTATCAAAATAAATTCACCGACCATATCCTCTGATTATTTACCAATCAGAGGATGTATTACGTATGACAGGTCAGCATGTTAGGGGTTAAGAGGTTATAGAGAAATTAGAGGAATGGAAAGGTTGGAAAAATAGACTCCCTAGCCCTCAGGAACCCTAATAGCATCGGGGTCGGAAGAGAACAAGAGACAACCAAGGTAAGGTCAGATAGAAAGGCTACAGTGTGGAGTTTACCACAGGGCGCAGTGCTCAGCACAACACTTTTTAATATATTATTAACAATCTGCCACATGAAATACAAGAATTAGGCATGAAGTGTGCACTATTTGCTGATGACTTAGTAATGTGGACTTCAAAGCCAAAAAACAAAAGTACAGAACTAGAAAAAACATGGAACAATTCTTAACCGACTTACAAAAGTGGACCAAAGAAAATTTAATGACTATTAATATAACAAAATCAAACTACCAAATCTTTTCACTAAGAAAAAAAAAAATACTAAAAATAAAACTAAATTTTGAGGGTCAACAATTACTAGAAACAAAAGAAGCAAAGTATTTGAGAGTTAAAGTTCTTGTAACAGCAAATACAAAAAAAATTCAAATCTCTCAAAACCAAAGTTTGAGACTAATACAGGTGCTATCAAAACCACACCAATACCAACTATGGAAATACTAACCAACCAATACCCCATTGAATATGAAATAGAAAAAGCAGCTCTTATTCAACACAAAAAGGTGATCAGACTTCCATTCAATAAATGGAACAAGACTCAGGAGAGCTTTCTTTCTAAAATTCAAGACAAGAAGAATGTACACCTTCCTAATTCAAAGGAAAACTTCATATATAAGGTCAATCCGACTCAAACATTAGACATCACATATTATTTACACCTGACAGAAGAAGTTAAGAAAAGTGATACTCCAACCAGTGTTCTAAAATTATTGGCATTACAGACAATCTGTACTAGATTTCCGGAACATGAATGGCTCCATATTTATACTGATGGATCATTGATATCAAACCTAGATGGAGCAGGGGCTGGAGTCAGTTGTCACCTCTTTTCCTATTACAAACCTTTAAGCTATGGAACTACAAACTTTGATGGGGAAATTGAAGCAATTCGAATTCACATTTTCATCAAACAGTTATCCTCTCAGATTTCCAGGGCAGCAATTATAGCAATTGCTTCCAAGTTGTCTGACCAAAAAACCAAACAATTATAGAATGTTGGAAAATCCTTATCCATCTAACAGCACTTCAAAACCACCTAATCTTCCAATGGATACCAACCCACTGTGGACTGAGTGGTAATGAGAAAGCTGATTTTCTTGCAAAAAAGGGTACCAGCAGTGTACAGAAATCTATAGTTAATCTACCATTTTATGCAGCTAAAAGATTAGTTAACTCTGAATCCAAAAAATTATTGCAAAATATTATTATGAAAAATCAAAGAATAAAAGATGGGAACTACCAAACATTCAAACAGTAATTCCTGAGTATCCTCGGAAAATGGCAGTTGCAATCTTCAGGTTGATTATAGGACATAATTGTCTGGTAAAACATTTAAACAGAATTGGGATACATTCTTCGCCACTCTATCCTCTATGTGATCTGTAAGAGGAAATGGACCAAGAACACCTTCTAGCGCCACATCCATCAATGAAAAATATTGGAGAGCAAGAGGATTAATGTCTTCATTGTCAGAAATCCAGCATTTGCTAACAACAACAAAATTTAAGAGGTAGAACTGGAACTTAAAAATTCAATGCCACAACTGGGATTTGAACCACAGACCTTCCGCTTGCCGGGCGGACGCTCTACCACTGAGCTATTGTGACAAACTGCCAGAATGGCATTAAATTCTCAAGCCAGTTCGTATTTCTCCTGGTAAACCACAAAGGCAGTCTCACATCAGAAACAATTACCCCAATGGTGACTTACTATTGTAAGTACTTTATATCCCAGGATTAAATAACCTTCACATGGTAATTATTATTTATTTATGCCAACAAACTTACTGTTGGTGTTTTTAAACACACAAGCCGTGTGTGGGCAAAGTTTAAGAGGTAGAACTGGAACTTAAAAATTCAATGCCACAACTGAGATTTGAACCACAGACCTTCCGCCCGGCAAGCGGAAGGTCTGTGGTTCAAATCCCAGTTGTGGCATTGAATTTTTAAGTTCCAGTTCTACCTCTTATGTGAAGGTTATTTAATCCTGGGATATAAAGTACTTACAATAGTAAGTCACCATTGGGGTAATTGTTTCTGATGTGAGACTGCCTTTGTGGTTTACCAGGTGAAATACGAACTGGCTTGAGAATTTAATGCCATTCTGGCAGTTTGTCACAATAGCTCAGTGGTAGAGCGTCCGCCCGGCAAGCGGAAGGTCTGTGGTTCAAATCCCAGTTGTGGCATTGAATTTTTAAGTTCCAGTTCTACCTCTTAGTGAAGGTTATTTAATCCTGGGATATAAAGTACTTACAATAGTAAGTCACCATTGGGGTAATTGTTTCTGATGTGAGGCTGCCTTTGTGGTTTACCAGGAGAAATACGAACTGGCTTGAGAATTTAATGCCATTCTGGCAGTTTGTCACAATAGCTCAGTGGTAGAGCGTCCGCCCGGCAAGCGGAAGGTCTGTGGTTCAAATCCCAGTTGTGGCATTGAATTTTTAAGTTCCAGTTCTACCTCTTATGTGAAGGTTATTTAATCCTGGGATATAAAGTACTTACAATAGTAAGTCACCATTGGGGTAATTGTTTCTGATGTGAGACTGCCTTTGTGGTTTACCAGGAGAAATACGAACTGGCTTGAGAATTTAATGCCATTCTGGCAGTTTGTCACAATAGCTCAGTGGTAGAGCGTCCGCCCGGCAAGCGGAAGGTCTGTGGTTCAAATCCCAGTTGTGGCATTGAATTTTTAAGTTCCAGTTCTACCTCTTAAACTTTGCCCACACACGGCTTGTGTGTTTAAAAACACCAACAGTAAGTTTGTTGGCATAAATAAATAATAATTACCATGTGAAGGTTATTTAATCCTGGGATATAAAGTACTTACAATAGTAAGTCACCATTGGGGTAATTGTTTCTGATGTGAGACTGCCTTTGTGGTTTACCAGGAGAAATACGAACTGGCTTGAGAATTTAATGCCATTCTGGCAGTTTGTCACAATAGCTCAGTGGTAGAGCGTCCGCCCGGCAAGCTGAAGGTCTGTGGTTCAAATCCCAGTTGTGGCATTGAATTTTTAAGTTCCAGTTCTACCTCTTAAACTTTGCCCACACACGGCTTGTGTGTTTAAAAACACCAACAGTAAGTTTGTTGGCATAAATAAATAATAACAACAAAATTGTTTGTACCACTTGTATGCCACATCTTCTAACTTTAGTTCAGCCGGCTGCCTCATTCATTTAACCTGACAATTTTCCTCATTTACATCACATTTAATCAAAAATGATAAGAGTTCACCCATTTTCTTTTTTATATTCAAAACTGTGTGCTTTGCACTTCCATATTCTGCACATCCACTCTGTCCTCTATGTGATCTGCAAGAGGAAATGGACTGAGACCACCTTCAAATATGCCCAGTCACTTCTAGTGCCTCATCCATCAGTGAAAAATATTGGAGAGCAAGAGGATTAATGACTTTATTGTCAGAAATTCAGCATTAGCTAACAACAATATTCTGCACATAAACATGCAAAGTGTTAAACTAACCCTTCTGACAAATTGCAAGCCCTATCGCAGTTACAGCAAGGGTGTGGAAAGGAGGGCAGCCTAATGTACCATTGTGATGTATTCCTAAGAAATTCCTATTGTACTGTCTGTGCAAAACTAAAATGGACAATTTCCTTAAGTTTGTCTTAGTGCATTACTATAATTTAAGTTAGCTATTTACAGATTCAGATTTTTTTAGGGTTGCTTGTCTGGATTAAGTGAAATCCATTTAAAGGGGTTCAGATTAACAAGGTTTTACTGTATGACTGGACATTAGAAAAAAGTTAAGCATAAAAACTTAGAAAAATGTTAAAATACTTTAATGTGCATCAAGATTCTCGCAACAATGTATTGTAGATTTCTTTGACATGCCATTGACATATGAGGGAAGTATTTTCAAAATATTGCAAACAGATGCAAAATTTTAGGAAATTGAGTTATGTACAGAGTGATTAAAAAATATGTTTACAAACTTTGGGCATGGATTCCTTAGATCAAAAATGAAAAAAAAGTTAATATGAAAATATGTCACATAATCCTGTTTTCTGGTTATTAATGACAGCTTATATTCCATGGTCGTTCAAGTTCAATCTCACAACTTCATTTATGCATTTATTCATAGAAGGCTTTGACCCATTTGACTCATTGTATCTATGTAGTGGTGAAGTGTTGCCAGGGAGGTTTTTTTACTGTTGTTATTAGTCTGTCTTCAACGTTTCAATTGTTTACACCTCAGTAGTTAGGTAACTACACGTGTTTCATTCAACTATGGCAGGATATTCATTTAGTGAGCAGGCAGACATTGCTTTTATGTATGACCACACATATGGTGATGGATGTGAGGCTAAATGGCTGTATCAGATGGCATGATATGGGAGCCTACAAAACCATTTGACACCATCCTGGAGTATTTAAAAGGGTGTGACAGTTCATGATTCGATGAGGGCTTGCATGTCTAGAGTCAAGAGGAGGACATTTGGAGCATTTGTTATGAGATTTATGTGTTGAGTTATGAACATAAATTTCCATTAATAATAAGAAAATAAAGGATTATGAGTCATAGTCACATGAACCTTTTTTCTTCTTTTGATGTAAGGAATGTATGCCCAAAGTTTGTAAAAGTTGTTTTAATCATCCTGTATAGTATCAACATAATATGAAACCCCTGCATCGCTCCGTTGAATTAGATTTTGTGTATCTTGATAAATGCCCTGGGTAGAAGCTAAGGAATATTAACAGTTGATTCAAAACTTGATATAGGCCCTTATTCAGTTAAAGCAAAAGTCAGCAAATGCAATTTTATTATATTCTGACACAGCATATAGCAACCTTAATTCTATTAAATGTAATGTCAGCATTGAGTGCTATCTCACCATTGTGGTTCTTAGAATTCTCGCTCATTTCTGCAAGCTTTGTTGCACACCTGCATCATTGGCATTAATTGTTAACTCACCCTTGTGATTCTTGGATTTTACATGCATTTTTACAAGCTTTGTTATATGTGTTATATTTATTTCTTAGTTGAGACACTGCACTGTGCACATACTATGGACAGTGGACAGCAGCTCAAATTGGGAAACTGTACCAGTCATAGAATGCACAGAGGCAGGAATCTCAAAAACAGAGAAAGGAAATTGCTCTACTTGGAACAAGAATAGTGTGACTACTAATTGCTTTCTTGCGGAAGAGTAGAACATTCTCCTGCATTTCACATATCCACCCAATTTGTGGACACAGTTATATGCCTCCAGATAATTTATGGCAGAATTAAAAAAGAAGAAAAAAGAGAGTATCTTGAACCCTGTGAAGCTAAAAGTCGTTCTACGCTTCTCGTTGTCACCCGTTGTGTCGGCCGTTGATGCTTAAATGTCGTTGGTGACGTGGTGTTGCCCTTTGATGTGGTTCGCTCCGGCTAGTCAGCTTGAGATCTCTTACTTTTATCTCGGGTCTGCGTAGATGTGATGGACAACCCAAGGAAACATTTGCATATTATTTATTGCATCTTTGATATTTTCGGGAGCTATGCCGATTGTATATGTAGAGGAATCGCACTCACGTCCGCACAGCACAACCTGCCGTACTGGTCTCTGGTTGAGTAGTGACCAGACGCTTTCTCTCTTACCCACGCTAAGAAAACCGTTCTTTCTTAAATTTGAATGTCATGACGTCATCCAAGAAAGCCTCGTATCCAAAATGCTATTTCCTTTTCCCGCAATTTAGAAATGTCCCTTTCTATTATAACATGTTCTTTTATGAATTTCGAATATATAATTACCTTTTTAGGATTAAACGATGTTTACTTTATATTTTATTAAATATATCGCGCGACTTTTAAGGTTTTCAGACCTGACTTTCGAACGTGTATTTAAACTATGTAGTATGACGTCATGACTCGCTAATTTCAAACCAATAATGTGTTTATCCTACAAATTTAACGACTATTATTTACTCATATCTTGCTCACCTTACAACACTTCCTGCTCTATTATCTATTTATGTTATTACTTAACACTTATCGCAAATCTCACATCCGGCAATTAAATTAAAACGTGTCTTTATCAAGCCCATTCGATCGGAAATCTAAATTTCGGTATCAAATGCCCCCATTTATGTTATTTTATTATTTCATAATAAAATAATGTAAATGTCTTGCCCGAAAGAAAAATTAAAAATTACTCCTGTATTTTGAATAATCGGCAACACTCCCATTATATACAATTTTCAATTACACTGTTTTGAAATTGGTTATTAACATATCTTCTCATTAATCTTTTTAACATGACAAACAATTGTACACTTGACTAAACATTAATCCTTAAATACTAATTACAATATGTTATGGTTTCTTCTGTGAAGCTTTTATATAAAGGTTAAATTTCAAGAGTCTTTCTTTATACTTCCTTCTTTTAGTTCATGTTTGCTCACTTCGCTCTCACTATCACTTGCACTGTGATTTTTCACTTTTGTTATTGTAACACATATCTGTATTATATCCTTTAAGCACTAAAATGTACATATATTTATATAAATCCATTACACTCTTCAGACAAGTTCTTTCTTTGTCTTGCTGTGATAACTATCTATACATCTAAATATTTTAACAAATGTTTACAAAGTAAATATTCTGTTTTCTCTCTATGCGGAGATGAACAATTTAACAATCTTTCTGAAGCTGTTATTGTGAGCTCTATACAATATTTTTTTAAAGCTCTTTGTAGTATATAGCAATTCACATTCTGCATTTTTCATGAATATGTAAGTACCTGACCAATATATGATTTTCAAGTAAGCTAACATTTACATTTTATCTCAAAGCTGATTGGGCGCCAATAGACAAATGACACTTCCAATTTTTCTTTTACATTAAATCAAGGTTCCAAGGCACCACACGGTTTCTTGTATGGTCAAAGGAGTTGTTTATGCCATCTTCCCAGACATTTTTCATTTTTAACATCTTTTAATTCATAGGTATGATAACCAAATTTTGATATAATTTCTGCAGGACCTTTATATAACAATTCCATCCTTTTGTTCCTACCTCGCAACGCACTTGATAACTTATGGTCTTTAACTAGTACCCAATCGCCTATCTTAGGTTCCCATTTATGTTTTCTACTCTTTTTCTTTAATTTTCGCTTCTCTACCTATTTCTTTATCAAAAGCAATTTTCGCTCTTTCTTCTTCACTTAACTGAATGTCATTAAATTTCAGTTTTTTTTTTTTTTTTTTTTTTTTTTTTTTTTTTTTTTTTTTTTTTTTTTTTTTTTTTTTTTTTTTTGTACCCCGGTTAATATTGGTTCTGGTTCAATTCCTAACATTAATTTTATTGGTGCAAACCCAGTAGTTACATTAATGGTGTGATTGATAATCTTTTCTATCAATGGACAATATTTCACCCAATCCTTGTGATTATGATGTGTAAGTACACGTAAATAAATACCTATATCTCGGAGGACACGTTCTGTTGGATTCCCTGATGGAAAGTATGATGAACAATGATTTAGTTTTCTCGAGTCTAATGTCACCCTAATCTTTCATTGGCCTTGTTTACAATACATAGGGGATTCACAAATTCTGAATTCGAAATCTCAATAACCTCATCTTCTAACATTGACTTTATAACTGCATCTACCTCTTCTCTTATTGTACTAGGGATAGCTCTCGCTTTATGTGTAAAAGGTTTGATGGGTATCATCTCAAACGAATGAGTATAAATATTACATTTACCAGGTTTCTCAGAGAATACTTCTTTATTTCGGATTAATATTTCAAACAGTTTATCCCTCTGTTGTTCATTTAGTTGATCAGCCTGAGTTACTTTTTTTTCTCAACAATTCTTCTAAGTCTTCACTACTCTCCCTATCATAGTACCTAGTTGCATCAGAAAATCTCAAATTGTCTATGAAATCATTTTTATCCCATTCTACATTTTCTTTATTATCGACACTGTACTCTTTGACATTTACTTCAGTTAATTCCATAGCTCCTACTTTAACATATTCTACAAAGAATGTATCCCCTTGGATTTCTTCTTCCTCTTTTTCTCGTACAATATTTTCTGAACTACTATCTTCCACAAAAGGCACTATAGTGGTCTCATCTTCAACTTTCATTTCTAGAATCATGTTTTTAAAATTCACCACAGCTTCCCAGGCATAAAGACAATCACAACCTATTATAATATCTGTCACAAGTCTTCCTACAATCAGAAATAAAATTCCTAGTATTCTCCCATTTATTTCAATATTTATCATTGCTTGAAATTTTACTCTCTCTTTTCGTTTTCCCACAGCTAGCGAGCAATATATCCCATTAACTGGTAAAGACATTACTTTAAAACCACTACTTTGTAAATTATCATAAAAATTTTGTGAGCATACTGTGCTATTTGATCCCGTATCTATAATTGCATTGTATTGTTTTCCATTTACTCCAATTTTGATTTTAGGTGGATCTCCTACTTTTTCGTTTTCGTCAATTCTATTTTTCCATTCTCGTTTCTTTTGTATCATCATTTGCCTTCTAGGACTATTTATTTCCGAGTACTTATCACAATCATTACTAGGATACCCAGTTCTCACTGAAGGCGCGTTTGACCGGGTCTGGCGTTTCCCTGATTTTTAGGTATTGCTCCTGTACTATTTCCCGAATTGTTACTTCTGTTTTCCTGCATTAAATCGGGGTTACTTCCTACCATGTTTTTGACCGTGTTAATGGCCTCAACCATTTCTGCATTTTCGGGGGAATTTCGTCCATTTGAATACCTTTCTCCCTGTCTTGGTGACCTCGGTCTAAACTCATTATCTCCGTTTGTCCAATACCCATCATTTGAATTTCTACTATGTCCAAAATAACGTCCCCGTCTACCTCGATCAAATCTATTTGTATTCATATAATTCACCCTTATATTTCTTCCCCTTTGATTACCATTTCTATTTTGGTGATGCCCTTCCTGGTTATATCTACCTTGATTTTCCCACCGGAATGATTCCATCCTTGGTACTGGTCCTTTATATCTTTCCCTAACCTCACTTCTATTCTGATAATACCGTGCCCCTTGCCCGAAAGAATTGACAGTTTCTTTTCCTTCGTATTTATTTCCAAATGCGTGTTTTGGCTTATTGAGTTCTAAGGCTGATAATAATTCGATCATAGCTGCAATGCTATCGGGTCGGGCTATGATTAGGTAGTGTTGAAGCGTTTCCGGAAAATGTGAAGTAACTATATTTATTAGATCTTTTTCATCTAAGGGAGGATCCAACATCTTCGATTTTCTCGCTATTCTCATAAAATAGTTTACCATCGATTCCTCCGATCTAGGATTAAACTTTCCATTGCTTAATTCGACTCTAATATTAGCCTGCCTACTAGCTCCCCAATATCTGGTTAAAAAGATGTTCCTAAAGGTCCTGTAATCATTATTGTTACCCATAGAAAGGCCTAGCCAATTGGCAGCATTACCCTTTAAGCATTTTCTTACTATCACCATCTTGTACTCCTCTGGTATACGTTTCACCGTGAAGTACTCTTGTAACCCTTCTGAAAAGGCTTTAGGATCATCTGAATCTTCATTTTCAAAAACTGGAGGTGTCATTTCATTTAAGACATGGTTAGGCCAATGTAAATTTGAATTGTCACCTGTCCCTGAACTATTTCTGAGATCAGAATGGGAATTACTGTTACCTCTATTTTGCATCGAAATGTCAGCTGATACACCTGGTATTGCCTCGTTTCTTGCAACTTCATTACTAAGATTGTTGTGATTACATGCATTTTCATTTAATTTCAAATTTTCTAAGGCCTCTTTTACCTGAGTAATTTCTGTTACTACCCCTTTTATTTGGTCTGTAACATCCTCCAAATTTCTAGCCTGCCTTTCACTTTCTACATCAGATCTTTCCATTCTAACTTTACACCCCTGTAGCTCTTCTCTAATTTCTTCCCTGTCTTTATCTAACCTTTGTACTACCTCTTCCCTTTGTTTGTCTAATTTATATGTTACTCTTTCCCTTTCTTTCTCTAATTTTTCACTAACTTGTTGACCTAATTTCTTTTCAGAATTCTTTACTTCTTGCCTTATTGTCTCTAATTCTCCCTTAACCTGTTCTCTATTTTCTTTTACTTCACTACTGACTTTATTAATTTCCTCCCTAACTTCTTCCCTAAAGGTTTCTAAAGCTCTCTTCTGATTTTCCAATTGCATTCCCAATTCCTGTTGTCCCCTCTCTAGTTTCTGTCCTAACTCTACACTAGTTTCACCTATCTTTTCCATTATCTTTTGAAACATATTCTCTATTTCTGACATAATTGCTGGCCTTTCTGAATTACTACTAAACATTTCTGAGCTACCTCTAGGTGTTTCTCTAACGTTCTGATCTTCTACTTCTTGGCATATTCTGCTACCAATTACATTCTGACTATATTCTTCCATCCTGACTACACTTTTCTCAATTTCCGGACTCTCAAAACCTAGAAAATCGCTATCACTGTCTTCCATTTCTGAACTATTTACACGTGTTTTTCTACTCACCAATATTTCACGCACTTAAACTTGTTCACTACACGTTTCACAGATGTTCACACGCTGGGCACCTTCTTGTCTGCTGGCTCGATGCTGGCCTGGTCGTCTTGGGGTTGGTCCATTCTTTCGACGCCACACGTTGGGTCACCTTCTTGTTTGCTGGTTCTATGCTGGCTTGGTCGTCTTGGGGTTGGTCCATTCTTTCGACGCCACACGTTGGGATGCCATTTGAAGCTAAAAGTCGTTCTACGCTTCTCGTTGTCACCCGTTGTGTCGGCCGTTGATGCTTAAATGTCGTTGGTGACGTGGTGTTGCCCTTTGATGTGGTTCGCTCCGGCTAGTCAGCTTGAGATCTCTTACTTTTATCTCGGGTCTGCGTAGATGTGATGGACAACCCAAGGAAACATTTGCATATTATTTATTGCATCTTTGATATTTTTGGGAGCTATGCCGATTGTATATGTAGAGGAATCGCACTCACGTCCGCACAGCACAACCTGCCGTACTGGTCTCTGGTTGAGTAGTGACCAGACGCTTTCTCTCTTACCCACGCTAAGAAAACCGTTCTTTCTTAAATTTGAATGTCATGACGTCATCCAAGAAAGCCTCGTATCCAAAATGCTATTTCCTTTTCCCGCAATTTAGAAATGTCCCTTTCTATTATAACATGTTCTTTTATGAATTTCGAATATATAATTACCTTTTTAGGATTAAACGATGTTTACTTTATATTTTATTAAATATATCGCGCGACTTTTAAGGTTTTCAGACCTGACTTTCGAACGTGTATTTAAACTATGTAGTATGACGTCATGACTCGCTAATTTCAAACCAATAATGTGTTTATCCTACAAATTTAACGACTATTATTTACTCATATCTTGCTCACCTTACAACACTTCCTGCTCTATTATCTATTTATGTTATTACTTAACACTTATCGCAAATCTCACATCCGGCAATTAAATTAAAACGTGTCTTTATCAAGCCCATTCGATCGGAAATCTAAATTTCGGTATCACCTGATGGGCAACAGATTTACAAAATCAGGCTCTGTGAAAGGTATTTATGGACTGATAAATTAAGGGTTTTAAAAAAGTGCAAAGCATAAACTGAAGTCTAAGTTTCCTTTCAAGTTGAATATACAGTGACTCATAACATATTCCAAGCAATCAAAGTAAGATCTTAAGGTATGTGTAGAAGTTCAAAATGCATATTCTGCTTCATCATGGAGGTGGATGTGATAAAACTGCACAGCGAGTCCTACATCAAGGTCCTGCTTTGATCTCAAGCCTTTCCCAAAATCAATGGGGTGAGCAAAGAAAAGAAGATATGCGTTCAAAATCTGGCTAGGTTTTTTGAAGTTCTAGAAAATGTAAAAAATATGTTATAAGGATGCGCTAGGAAAGGCAGTTAAAGCTTAAACCTTACTTCTTCATATAGTATAATGAATATAAAATTGTGACTTCTTGGTATTGTAGTCAACATGTTTGGTATATAAATAAAATAAATATTATTACTGTCAATGTACTGTAGTTATTTCTAAGTTTATACCTACAGACATGATTATCTGGCAAAACATTTAAACAGAATTGGGATATATTCTTCACCACTCTGTCCTCTATGCGATCTGCAAGAGGAAATGGACCGAGAACACCTTCAAATATGCCCGGCCACTTCTAGCGTCCCATCCATCAGTGAAAAATATTGGAGAGCACGAGGATTAATGACTTCATGATCAGAAATCCAGCATTAGCTAACAACAACAATACCTACTAACCAACCTGTATAAATATTAGTATTGTGGAACCGATGAACAACTGAAGCTATTGACAATGAAGCAATATAAATCAACAAATATAATAATTATTTAAGAGCCTAAGCTTCACTTATTTTTGATAAGTTGTAATGTTTGAAAGTCAGACCAAGATTTTGTGAATCATTCATTCACATTTTCAATGTCAGTTTGTTTATCATGGTCGCCATTGTTATGGATACTAGCTCAAATGCAGTGCAGACATTTTCATTTTTGACTTCCCATATGGAATTCGTTTATTGTATTCACAATATCAACATGTTTGATAGCATTATATGACCTTTTATTTTATTCACTAGAACATTAGATTTATGTATAACCTCTATTAATTTTGTAAATACAGACTGTATCAAAAGCTGACAAAATTATAGTTGCAGCTTATTTTAATCTGTATTCATTGTCATATAAAATAATTTTGTATATTTCAAATGTCACCTCTCTATGTGACTTTAAAAAGAAATTATGTAAGAAAACATTCACCTTCACTTACAATGAATAAGTTGTTGTTGTTTTCTAGTGCCTTGCACCTGGCAATGAAGCCATTAGCATTCGTGCTTTCCAATACTTTTGAACTGTAGTGTCTTCTGATCTTAATGCTTCACAGGTCTTCAAGTGGTCTTCGTTCATTTCTGCTGGATCGTTACAGAGGACACATATTGGTGAAACTGAGATACCTATTCTGTAGAGATGACTTGCTAAGCAGTCGTGATTTGTCAGTAGTCAGAAGGCTGCAACCGCTGTTTTCCTTGGTCTCTGGGGGATTATATCTGGGTTGGAAAGTAGTGTAATCCATTTTTTATCTTTGGCATTTGTTTCTATTTCTTGTAGGTATGAATGAGAAAATTTTTAATGATCAAGCGTTTTATTGAGGAATATGAGAAATTGAATTTAGACTTTTGTTTTATTGTTGTGCCTTTCTTTGCAAGTGAGTCTGCAGCTTCATTTCCCATGACTCCACAGTGTGCTGGAATCCATTGGAGATGAACAGTCTTATTAACTTTTGGAGTTGTGTTAACAGTTTGTAGCATTCTCTAATTTTTGTTGACTTCTTTGTAGTATTTGAACATATTCCCTGAATTGCAGCTTTAGAATCTGAAAGAATTACTGCCTTGTTAAATTTATTTAAGGGAAGATTTAATAATTGTCAGAGAGCAATGTATATAGCCTCTATTTCTCCATCATAATTTGTTGTGTCTCTGCCAAAAGAATGATAAAAGGAAAAATGTGAACACGTAACTCCAGCTCCAGTAAGGTTTTCCGTGGAGGATCCATCAGTATATATGTGCAGCCATTCTTCTGTGGGATATCTAGTATTGATTGTTTCCAGAGCTAGAAGTTTTTGTATTTCTTTTGGTGTGTCTGATTTACTTATTTCCTCTATTAATTCCAAACTGAAGGTAGGTTGCAATAATTCCAATGGATTTTCTCTTATAAGTAGATTTTCTCTGGTGTTAGGAATGTTCAATTTGGATTTAATCTTTGTTACCTTTTCTAGGAAACTACTATGAGTTTTAAGGATTGAAGGGGGGAGGTTCTCTTCTGTCCATTTAGAGTTTGGCAGTCGTAACATTTTCTCGTGTTGGAGCAATGCTTGTTCTTCTATTTTTGTTGTTATTGATGGGGTCCGTGTTAAGGCAAGCATGGCATCAATAGGGGTGGATTTAACTGCTCCAGTGATTAGACGAAGAGCCTGATTTTGTATTTGTTCAAGTTTATTGATGTTAGCATTTGCTGCTGTTATTAAAGCTTCAGAACAGTACAAGAGGTTTGGTTTAACGTACGTTTTGTATGTTGTGTTAAGGACTCTCCTTGAGCAGCCCCATTTAGCACCAGCTAACCTTTTCAGGATTTGCAGTTTCTTTTCAACCTTTTCTGAGATGTTTGTTATATGTTTTTTCCAACTTAGCTTTCTGTCGAAAGTGATGCCTAAGTATTTGGCATCATCAACTGCTTTGAGTGGTTTACCATAATAATTTATGTTAATATTAACTGGTTTGTATTTTAGTGTAAATAATTCATAATTTGTTTTTTCCGCATTGATAGTCATGAGGTTTTTGGAGCTCCATTCATGTACTTTGTTTAGGGCTGTTTCTATTCTGTCTTTAATTAATTCAGGCTGGAGAGCCTGGAGTCCAAATGATTACATCGTCAGCAAATAAAGCAATTTTGGTTTCTGAAGTTTGTATTATTGATGGAAGGTCATTTATATATATGTTAAAAAGTGTTGTGCTCAGAACAGCACCTTGTGGAAGTCCTCAGTGTGTTTGTTTATATTTGGAAATGTATGTATTATATTTTGTGGCACAAAATCTTTGTGAAATAAAGTGAGTTATCCATTTAAGCATATTACTTTTCACACCTATTGATTGCAACTTCTCAATTAATTTAATTTAATTAATTAAAATCAATGAATACTGCCAAGGTATCCTCCTTTCTATTGAAAGCTTCCTTGATGTCTTGGCTTTGTAGGAGTACATTTTCACTTGTACTATGATTCTGTCTGAAGCCGGTCTGTGAACTATTAATTAAGTTGTGATATTCTAGGAACCAGTTAAGTCTAGATGCCACCATTCTTTCCATCACTTTTGCAATAACACTGGTCAAAGATATTGGCCTGAGACTATTAATATTGTTTGAGGGTTTGTTTTTCTTTAAAATCGGGATGATAATGGCTTTTTTCCAGTCGGAAGGCACAGTCATTCTCCAACACGTGTTATACAGTTTAAGTAGGATTTCTTTTCCTTTCCTGCCAAGGCGTTTAATAAACTCTAGGTGGATCTTGTCAGGTCCTGGAGATTTTTTGTTCTGTAATTGTTCTATTGCTAAATCTAGTTCTGTTTCGTTAAAATCCTGAATAAAAATATCATTTCGTATATCTTTTGGCTTATTAGTTTCTCTGATAGTTTTTTGGATAGTTTTATCTTGCTTTTTATACGCTTGAGGTATTCTTTGTGACTGAGCATAAAACTTGTTAAGGGATTCTGCTATTTCCCTATCTGTAGTTAAGCTTTTGTTATTATGTTTTAATGGTTCAGTTGTATTTTTTGATAATTTTGTTTTATTAAGGAATTTGTATATTTTATTTCCATCTTTCCTATAGTCCATATGTTCTACAAAATTTGTGAAACTGGCCCTCTTTGCTGTAATTAATTCTTTCTTAAAATGGCTGCTTTTCTTCTCCAGTTTTGTACATCTTCTGGACACTTGGTTCTTTCGGCTTTGACTTTTGCTATATTTCTTTCGTGTTTTAACTTAGATAAAGATGGAGACCAAAAGTAGCTATATTTCTTTAACTTTCCTTTGGGGATATGTGTTTTGGCTGCTGTCAATAATATTTCACAAATTTTTTTATTCATTTCATCTGTTGACTTGAACTCTGATCCTAGCAGTATATTACACTTCCCTTCTATCTCATTTTTGAAACTGGACCAATCTGCTTTTTTAAAATTCCAAAAAGTTTTAATTTTTGGTTTGTTACTTTTATTAATTAGACCTCTTATGGAGTTTATGGTGATTCTGTGGCCTGAACCTGGGTCTTCTATTATTTCTCTTTTTGTATTGTCAATTATGTCAGATGACACCATCAGAAGATCAGGATTTGTACCTGAACCATTATAATGAAGGTAAGTGGGTGGATCATTTGGATTAAATATTAATTCCATTGTTGATGAGTTTAATAGGTCTTCTATGACTCTTCCTGCTGAATTTATATCTCTGTAGCCCCACCTAGGGGAGTGTGCATTAAAATCACCTATTAAAATACTTTTGGGTTCCATGGGAATAGAATTTAGATCTAGTGTATTGTCTGGAGGATTGTAGATACTGTAAATTCTATAGTGGTAGTTACTTTTCCATATTTCAATTTTAACTATTTCTGATTTATCTTGTTCTTCCATTGTTTTTTGGATTTGTATAGTAGCTTTCATCTAATTCCTGTAAGAATACCACTTGCTATTTGAAGAGCTTTTGGAAGTATATGTGTAGTGTACTGATCCATTTCAAAGTATATTTCCTGTTCTTGTGATATATTGGCTTCTTGTACATCTATATCTTGGTCTTTTAATATTTTCATTAGCTCTTGTTTTTTAGGCTGGGACATGCCTCCTGCATTCCATTGTAGAATTCTTAAAGTATTGGAATTGTTGTGATGAAATTTGCCTAAAGATGTCCCCACCCGGAGATCCGATTGGGGGACAGTTTTAACTCCGGAATGTTTATCTTTAGGACTGATACTCATGTATGTGGCTTTCATGTAACTGTTTTCTTAACGGGCACCAGTTTTACAATGTGGCAGTTACATCACCCGACTTAAACCCCCATTTTGCAAGGGGGACCACACCTATCGTTGGTCAACGGGTCCATCAGACCTAGCCGGGAGGACTAAATAGGTGGTATTTAAATCCACCAACCTTCCCCTCATGTGCCTCTGAGGAACTCTGTTGTGCTGTGATAGGCCAGCACATATGTAAATGACATTTCCTCCATTTTAGATGAAACAGTTATACCGCTGTGATTCGGTCCCCAGAGCCTCATCTTTTAAAAGCAGGGTGCACCACGGGCAGAATGAGGATGGGAATTGGGTAGGAGAGGCTATAGGAGGCGCATCATTCCCCTTACACCCCACAATGAATAAGTAAAGATTTATTAACTAAAACTTAGATGGTTTCACCTTTTCATGACGAGAAATAAGTTAAGGGAAGCCTTTCATAGATAGTCTGTGTGTATTCAGTTGCTGTTAGTAACGTTGTAGACCATAAACATTTATGACAGTAATTATCATAAAAATGTTGACAGGAAGGTGATCGAATTGCAATGATGAGAAAATCAAATGGCAATCTTCACTATTTTATAAATGGACTGGATCAAGGAGTAGCTGCCACGAAAGTGCCAAGTTGTGTTTGGGGCGTTGTAGATTTGTATGGTATGACTGTCAAGGTAAGAAAATTGAGTGGAAAAATTTAGTAAGCAATACTGTATGAAAATAAGATTAAAACATCACTTTTTGCATTTCTATCAGAACAGTATTTTACTTGAATTTTATAATGTAATGTGGCTAGTAAGACATTTTAACATTGGTTCATAAGGTAATAAAATTTCCTGTTATCTGCTTTGTGTACTTAACATTTCCTCCCCAGTGTGACATGATAGCTAATGATAAGTGTGCTGAATGCAAAGGAAATCTAATTACAGAACATCTTACAAAATAGGAGAGATTACAATCTAGTTCAAATATTTAGCAAGATTCAGCATCTCTTGACTAATCTTTTTATATATATATATAGCTAAGCTGAGTGCCTCAGTATTTTATTGCTTATGTTTAATTATTTTAAAAGCATAGATTTATTTTATTTTCCTCTAAATTTAATCTAGGCTTATTTATTCAATTTATAGTTAAAACATCAGTTATTTAAAAGCATATAGTTCCTTTTTGCTTGCAGGTTACGATAGTTGACAGAGATGAACGGGAAGAACAGAATTTAATAACTAGAAGAAATACTGCCTTAAGAGATCATCAAATTTTGCATGGGTTGAATGGTAAATATATTGTTCTAGTTTTAATGTATGATTTTCAGGCCTCTGCAGCGCCCCATTTGTGCTAGCAGAGCTATGATTTTCAATTTAGTATGAATGAATGTTATGATTGTTTAAAAGTTGCTCCACTATTGTGACAAAACTTTTTAATTTTGAAGCTAGTAGTAGTAAAGTAGGAGAATCAAATAACTAAATTGGCTTTTATGATAAGGACCTCTAAGCTTAAAATTATACTGGGTGCAACTCAATGTGCAGGGCTTCCTCGCACCATGTATCATGTTATTTGGTTAAAATTGCTCAATTTGCACTCTACAGAGTGAAGAAGATAAGAAGCGTGATACATGTGTTGACAGATGGCCTACTTATCAGTCAAATAGATACATGCAATACAACTACCTAATAATGAAGCAACCTGCTCCAAAGAAACAAAGAATCCTGAAAAACTCCATTTAAATCAGAGTGGGAACTTTATTTTTTTGAAATTCGTGCTTCATCTACGGTACAATAAGTGTGTAAAAAAAACATCTGTTGAAAGACGCTATAATATTTCTTCTTCAAACTGACTGTAAACAATATCTTCTAATATGGGCACCACCGATGTTATTAGATCGGCATCATGGTTACATTGTCTTGAAATGAAGAAGATTCAACTCCTCTTCCTTGGGCACATGATCCTCTTCTTTCGCAAAACTCCCTTCCGGAAACAGATGCTTTGGCCACATAATGCATGGTATCAAGGACTGTTATGGTCATTTGCTTTGGATCCATACCATAAAGACAACTTTCTGCTCTAGCATCTTTCTGTACTTAAATTTAAGGCTGTGGTTTACAAAATATGTCCAGATCCGGTAGCTGAAGTTTGTTTGTGCAATTTGCCAGGAAAAACACAAGTTTGATTTTGAGATGTAGAACTGGAACTTAAAAATTCAATGCCACAACTGGGATTTGAACCACAGACATTCCACTTACCGGGCGGCTGCTCTAACCATTGAGCTATTGTGACAAACTGCCAGAATGGCATTAAATTCTCAAACCAGTTCGTATTTCTCCTGGTAAACCACAAAGGCAGTCTCACATCAGAGACAAATTACCCCAATGGTGACTTACTATTGTAAGTACTTTATATCCCAGGATTAAATAACCTTCAGATGGTAATTATTATTTATTTATGCCAACAAACTTACTGTCGGTGTTTTTAAACACACAAGCCGTGTGTGGGCAAAGTTTGAGAGGTAGAACTGGAACTTAAAAATTCAATAAATTCAATAATAAATTTAATTTTTAAGTTGCAGTTCTACCTCTCAAACTTTGCCCACACATGGCTTGTGTGTTTAAAAACACCAACAGTAAGTTTGTTGGCATAGATAAATAATAATTAACACAAGTTTGATGTTTCTTAGCTGTAGAGCTTTAGGGTGGGCAATACATCTATCCAAGGGCAACTATATTTTCCAATGATTTGCCCCCATTTTAGCATCCAGAGCATGCAGAGTGGATGTGAAGATGCTGTCAGTCATTCATGCTGTGGCACTATCATACTTTGTTGGCAAATTTTTCAAATTCTTGTAACACTTGGGCTTATTAAATTTACCAACTACTAGGGTGGGTAAATTTTGTGATCTATCAGCATTGACCTGTGGCAAAACAGTTACCCTTTGCTTGCTGAGTTTTCCCACCATGAACGTTTTCCACATTTGTGCATTTTAACACAAAGTTTTGCTTGGCATAATGTTGTAAAACAAACCCATTTAGTCAAAGTTAAAAATATCCTTTGGTTCCTAACCTTGAATAATACTCAGCGGGTTTTGCATCCACTCTTAAACAGTTTTGATATTGATGCTTATGCTTTCGCACACAGTTGATTGTACACAATGTTGTAATGATTCTTGAACCAATCTATCCATCCATTTGAGGCAGTAAAATATATAATTACCAACCTTGCAGCAAATTGAAAGGCTTTGTTTGATGCATGATACCATCAACTGGAATTCCTGCCACTCTCTTAGAAACAAACCACTGTGCCACAAGTTTGTCCATCTCATCATGTGTTAAAGTGTGTATGTATTTGCATTTTTTGGACGTTGCACCACTTTGTTGAGCATGGAGTTCAATTGTTGATCTATTTTTCACAATTGTATTCACAGTTGGGTTCGATAATCTAAGCTCTTTTCCCAACTGAACACGTGTCCTGACATGTGAATCAACACAATGCAGAATTTTGGATTCCTCATGCAAAGAAATACATTTTCTATTGACTTTCTTCACCTCCATGATACCGTATCACAAAAGCACTGGTGTTGCTGCAAATCACAATTTATTACCCATGTATAGTATTGTAACTGTGATACAATGAATAAATTGCAGACTTCTGCACAAATACCATGCAAACTAACACAAAATATGTAGCAACTGATGTCACATCTGAGCGCTGGCAACTTAGCAGAAAATGGAGACAAGTGAAAGTGATAAATGTACTGAAATAATGGCATATTGGATGAAAAATAAACATAAGTTTGATTGAAAGGTAGAATTGGAACTGAAAAATTAAATGCCATGCTGTGATTTGAACCACAGACCCTGCGCTTACTAGGCAGATGCTCTAACCATTAAGCTACTGTGACAACTTGCCAGAATGACATTGAATTCTCTAACCGATCCAGATTTCTCCCAGTAAACCACAAAGGCAGTCTCACATCAGAGACAATTACCCCAATGGCGACTCACTATCATAGGTTCTTTATGTCCCGGGATTAAATAACCTTTAGTTGGTAACTATTATTTATTTATGCCAACAAACTTACTGTTGGTGAGGGGTAGAATCAGAACTGAAAAATTTAATGCCACAGCTCGGATTTGAACCACAATCCCTCCGCTTACCAGGTGGGAGCTCTAACCATTAAGCTACTATGACAACCTGCCAGAATGATATTGAATTCTCCAACCAATTCATATTTCTTCCAGTAATATGTTGGCATATTATATTGTTATATTATATTGTTATATTTTTTGGGTTATTTAATCCTGGGACATAGCGTACTTACAATTGTAAGTCGTCCTTGGGGTATTTATCTCTGATGGGAGATTCCCTTTGTAGTCTGCTGGGAAAAATAAGAATCGGTTAGAGAATTCAATGTCATATTGGCAAGTTGCCACAGTGGCTCAGTGGTTAGAGCAGTCTTACGAGAAGCGGGAGGTCTGTGGTTGAAATCCCGGCTGTGGTATTGAATTTTCAGTTCCGATTCTACCTCTCAAGGAGATGTATGTTTAGCCTTTCATTTTTGTCATTGGCTAAACTGGAGAAAACAATTGTGGAAACTACAAATGATACAATTTAAAGTATGAGTGTGCAAAAGATCTCAAAAGTCCTGCTGTCTTCAACAAGAATGCTATCTGAGAGCAAAGATAAAATGTGCGAGTTGTACAACCCATGTGAAAGACTGATTCCAGCGAAAAGTAATAATCACTGAATTCACAGCCCTCTCTGGTGTTTAAATATGTTTGGTTCAGAAAAGAAACATTTTTAACCTAACAAAGTCTGTCCATGGTTATTTAATGGTGTTGCGAGTCCACTTACTTCTCAACCATACTCAAGTAAATTCCTGTGGTTACCAAGCCAAGGAATAATTGGCACTTATACTTGAGTGAGTGATGAATGAATGAATGGAGTATGAGTGCCCCTGAAATAAGGATTAAGGATTTGCCCCTTAATCTCAGTTTGAATGTAACTGCACATTTGTTTGCAGATCTGCCAGAGGAAGACTTTGTGGATAGACTGATGTTTCATTCTAACTGTGGAACACATGCTGCAGTCATAAACAACTGCAGAACTGCTCACCGTCCCAAGTAAGTGAAAAGTTTTTGTTATTGTAATATGTGTTCTCTTCAGAACTTCAGGAAGAATTTATTTGACACCAGAACCCAAAGCTATGCTCACGTTATCTCATATACTGCAGAGATCTACTTTGAGTCACTCTCACTTTCTTCCTCCCTCTTTCTCTCTTTCCTTCCCACTCTGACTCTCTTCTAATTCTCACCCTTAACATTCTCTCACTCTCTACCCCTCTATTGATTTCTCTTCGTCTCTCTCACACCCACTGTGGAGTGTAGATGGTATATGACATTGGTGTAACAACACAACTATATGTCCCTCTTTCTTATTCTTGCAATAAAATTAGAAGACTTTCTTGTGTTACGCAGTTTACATACACAAATAGCAGTAAAGAAAAATGTATAACTTCTTAAATATTGATCCATTCAAAAGTTGCATTTAGCAGAACTTGTCCAAAACATTATACAGAAAAGCTTTATTTACAAAGCAGTTTTTAAAAACACTGAATAGTTATTAAGATTATTTCAATATTTTGACTTTGTACCCCATTAAAACTTTCTCTTTGGGGCAGGTAATAAAAGATTTCACAAATGTAGCATATTTTCTAAATGACATCTGTGTGTTACCCACTAAATTTCATGAAATCAATTTAAACATTCTTGTGTGTAAGGTAAAAGACTTATTCACACAAACATACAGTATGAACATTTTAAAAATGGAATTTTTGGCTTCAGGGTAGCCTATCGTACAAGAAAAAATGTTGGTTATGGTTAGTTTTATTTATTTCAACAATCTTGTTACTGTGAAGCAACAGCAATGTACTTTATGCTATGAGCGACAACATAACAAAGTTGCCGAAGGATATGCTTCTGATTAAAATACTTCATGTTAAAGGTTGTGTGATGATTGCGAAGTATTACTGATATCCAGAAGCTATTTCCTCTATTAGTTTGCTTGTAAAACTTTGAGTTTATTCTCTTGGACCCAAAATTAGTAAAGCAAATGTTCTTTTTGCTTGCAACTTTTGCATAATTAAAGGAAAATGCTAGGTTAAGTTTGCTAAAGTTGTAGCTTTATTTAAATTTCATTGGTGTATTTCACTTCCAGACCAATATTGAAAATTGCATTTCAGTTTCCAATATGAAGATTACCTTTTTTGCAGATCTCTACTCTTGTTATAAGTGCATTTTGTTTGATTTTCTTTTCGTAATGAGCTTTTGTTAAACTGATTCATTGCCGTAAATGGAATCCAGAATGAAAATGGCAATGGAAAAAATATATTAAGACACTTATGTTATAGTGTGAGTGGCCACAATTAATGGGAAGCATACTATTATCCATGTCAAACCTCCTGCATACGGCAGTAGCCATTAGGAGCATGCTACAATGTAGCCATATCGTGTGCTTGTGCACGAAAGAGATAGAGATAGTAGCATATGTGCAATATAATATCGTTTCTCTGTGTATTTTACAGAAAGCTATTAAGTAGAACTGTAGTGGCTAATCAGTTAAACTAAATAAATAGCAATAGAAATGTATTGATTTATTCCACACACTGCAGTAGTTAACTCTTAGCATGTTTTAAAATCGAGTTTGCACCTTTATAAGTTTTGAAAAACTTATACACTCTAAACGCAACTTGTGCTTGATTATGTAAAACTCTGTATTTTCCCCCCTGTTCTATCACTAATACAATCACTTGCTTTACTTAGTGACATGTTAAAGGCTTCTACAAATTCATAGAACTGCACATTACCTGTTCTGTCCCCTGGTCAGAGTAATTAGGGTGTATTAGGAAATAGGGGGAAGCATAATGGTGCACTACTTCACACCTCTGTTAACAGCTTAAGGTTTGCTTCAGTTCTGACAAAATACACATAAACATGTTGTTGTTGTTGTTGTTAGCTAATGCTGGATTTCTGACAATGAAGTCATTAAGTGCACCTAAATACTGAATGGCTGAAGCTAAAATTATGCTCTCTCTTTTTTTTTTTTTTTTTTTACGTGCTTGTACGATCATTCTGTTTATATCTAACATAAGTTTTAAGCTTGTAACAAACTATTAATGTCTGAGCATTAATCTAGTGATTACCAAGTGAGACGAGGCTGGTTCTGATTGGGCAACACTGCAGACTGTGATTTGCCACAGCCTCTAAAGGTCATATGCATGGGGTTTGATGGAAACCTTAGAGCCCAGATGTATGAGATGGGAAATTTCCACTCTTCTCACTCCTCTTGCTGATCATGGCAAGTTATATTCATATTATGCATAGTTGTTTTCATTGTGGATGTTATTTAAATAGATTCATGATCCATAACAATTGATGGAGTTCTCTTGTCATAAGTTTAGAAGGAAAAAAATTAAAGGCAGAAGAACTCTCAGCATCATCATACATTTCTGAACTTGGTTTCAAACTAGCAAAATCAAATGAGAATGAAGATCTGTAACATTTGGGTATTTCCATGTATCTTTGTACTACCACTGGTGTTGCTAAGCAGCAAGTTTAAGTGAGTGGAGTTAAAGGGCCCATAGCTATCTCATTTGGGCTGGAACAAGTTTATTAAAGGCATGGACTGGGAGGGCAAAAAATAAAAAAGTGAAACAATGTCTGTGAATATGAGTGTACACTCGTGGACAAAAAAATAGAGTTATATCTGGAACGCTAGGCTACCTTATGGGCAGAGAACAACTTGCAGTTTTCAGCAAGTAGGTATGTCTGGCTGACTGCCTGTCTGTCTATCTGTCATGTTCTATGTGTATAGAGGTATTTCGAAATGACACTGAACGAATATATAGAAGTAGTTGCTCAGCTTCTATGTGACATGTATAGATAGTTTTTACCGCCAATATAGTCGCACAAAAAAATGCTCCAGAAGAAGTGTGGATTAGGCAGTGACAGGAACAATGCGGCACAGGTAGGTGACAACACCTGTGCAGGTAGGTGACACACTGTGCTGCCTGCTGTAGCAGTTTGTAAACATACTGATGTACTCCACAGTAGCTTGCTACTATTAAGAATTTCTTTGGCTTATGAAACTGCAATAAGGAAGCTATTCCTTAGTTATTTATTTATGGGTGTTTAACATGTTACAAAGTTCCGTTATAGCAGTCCATGATGGCAAATAAGTTGATGGACATATGCAACTTAATACTACTTTTAGAGGGAAGTTAATGTTGGTGAAGTTGAGAATGGAAGCATTAAATGATAAACCGAACAGAGAACAAAATCAAAGAAGTGTTGTTGTTTTTAGCTAATGCTGGTGTTGTTGTAGTGTTTAACGCCCGCTTTTACTACTGCGGCACTGCAGGCGGTGCCACTGATGATACATGGAATGAAGATGGAGCACCGGTGGAATGAGATGGTGGGGGAAACTGGAGCACCAGGAGAAAACCCGCCCTGACGCCGCTTCGTCCACCACGAATACCACATGCAGGTCCCTGGGATCGAACCCGGGCCGCCTAGGTGGTAGCTAATGCTGGATTTCTGACAATGAAGTCATTAATCCTCTTGCTCTCCAATATTTTTCACTGATGGATGGGGCACTAGAAGTGGCCGGGCATATTTGAAGGTGGTCTCGATCCATTTCCTCTTGCAGATCACATAGAGGACAGAGTGGTGAAGAATATATCTCAATTCTGTTTAAATGTTTTGCCAGACAATCAATGAGGGCTAGGGAGTCTTTATTTTTCCAACCTCTCCATTTCTCTAATTTCTCTATAAAACCCCTAACATGCTGACCTGTCATGGCATGTAATACGTCCTCTGATTGGTAATCAGAGGATATGGTTGGTGAATTTATTTTGATAACTCTCCTGGTCAGGTCGGTGAGACACGTAAACCAACAACAGGTGTGGTCCTCCAGACATTCTGGGGGTTATGAGAGAGCGATGTGACTGCCAAAACATAAAAATATGGTGCTCTCTAAAAAAAACGGTTACTATTACTGCTATTGCTCTCTTCAATCAAAGAAGTGTAGCTAAAGTTAACCGAAAGAAAATGCCTTATGCAATGTGACAAGCATGTTATTTCACTGTGTTTTATAATATGAAATAAAGCATTTGTAGCTGAAAAGGAAGTTGTTATTTACAGTAAGTGGTTGAACTTATTGTACAATTAAGATCATATCAAAATTTGAGAGGTAGAACTGGAACTTAAAAATTCAATGCCACAGCTGGGATTTGAACCACAATGTTCTTATAACAAGAAAAAAGCAATAGAATATCACTGTGTTTATGAAGGATTTTAGGAATTAAATTCCAAAGTCTTATTTGTTTATTATTTACTTTGTCAACATCATATGACACTGATATGAGTTAAATTGGTAATGGAACTTCAAATGGATGGTATTGAGAAATGCATCAAAATTAAAGGGAACCGGAATTGTCATAGAGCAAGACTATGGAAAGAAAGAAAGGGAATTAAGAAATGAAGTTTTAGCAGAAATGAGAAAAGCAAAACAGGGAAAAAAGGCCTTTTTAAGAGGGCAGAATGACAGGTTGTCTAAGTAGCTTAATGGTTAGACCACCCGCCTAGTAAGTGGAGGGTCTGTGGTTCAAATCCCAGCTGTGGCATTGAATTTTTAAGTTCCAGTTCTACCTCTCAAACATTGCCCACACACAGTTTGTGTGTTTAAAAACACCATTAAGTTTATCAAAGTTCTAAGGCTTTCACGGCCGGTGTCAATACTAGATGCAATAATATTAACCGGGCTTGTGGGCCGTGGTCTATTGGGTTCCTTCTTCTTCCCAAATGTTTCGTCTGCGACTACGGCAGACATCTTCAGTGGCGGCGAGGTCGAAGTTTCCTAGTGGAGATCTCAGCACCGACTGCGCTGGTCACCACCAGAGGTGCGGTATTTATGTCGGCGGCTGGAGGTGACCAGCGCAGTCAGTGCTGAGATCTCCACTAGGAAACTTCGACCTCGCCGCCACTGAAGATGTCTGCCGTAGTCGCAGACGAAACGTTTGGGAAGAAGAAGGAACCCAATAGACCACGGCCCACAAGCCTGGTTAATACCATTAAGTTTGTTGGCATAAATAAATGATCATAACAAAATGCTCGGAAGTTAAACAAATATCATTAATATGACTATTTTTACAATTCATATTGTTAATGAAACTAAATTATTGCATTATTGGAGATACTCTAACAATTTCTCTTGAATATTTCCATTTGTAACATATTAAAGTAAATGCTCAAACTGGCGATCTGAAAGCTAGTCTAGGGTCATTGACAACAAGCAGGGAGTAATGCTTTTGTTTTTGTGGCTAGTGCGTCCCAATAGCAACTTTTGAGGTTTGCACACCAGTGGTTCCTGCGCTGCCTAATCACAAAATAATGTAATATTTAATGCTGCATAAAATTATACCTAAAAGAATTTTGAAGCTACAACATCAAAATTCAGACTAGTTAAGTTATAAACTACGAAACGACTATATTCATTCAGTATTATTTCGAAACAACCTGTATATGTCTGTAGGTATGTATATAGGCACATAACTTCCTCTATTCTTGTACGAACTATTTTCACAAATGTTTATTCCTCTATATACATACTTCATGTTAATCCAGATAAATGTTTGCAGAAATTATCATATTGTTAATTTTCTTGTAGGTTCAAGGGGAATATGGGAATACAGTAGAATTTAAGCAATAGTAGGATCTTTTAAAAGCTAGTCGCTATGTGATGGCTTTGAAATTCTGCTTTATTTGCATGACCAAGGGACAAAAAATTAATAACATCCCATTTGAGGAATGCATAAATATTGCAGAATTCAGACAAATAGCTAGAAATATCTCTGAAATCGTTCTCTCCACACACCAAAAAAAAAAAAAATACCATTGACAAAAATTGTGTAGTTTAACAAATCAGTTTTACTTTCTCTACTGGTAAGTAGGGGAAGTATTGTATTCCACCCAAAAATTTGATGTTGAGATTTCTGTGTGTCTGTGGACAGCATAACTCAAAAACGAAAAGTAGGCTAAAAACCAAAATTGGTATTTAAGTTTAATGTCTTTCAAGGATGCGACGAAGATTTTGAAGAAAATAGCCCCAACCTAAACTACCCTTCAGATGGAAAAGTTTTCAAAAATTTTGATTTTCTTGAAAATGGCTTTAACAATTTTTATTAAAATGTCATATGTTTGAGATATTTTTATGACAAATGAAATGTATATTTCGAATTTTCTGGCTATAGCTCCTGTAGTAGCATTTACTCTGGATGGCTTTTGCATAACTGATAAACTGTTAGAGATAGACCAAATCATACTCTACAAAAAATGTAGATCTTGCTAAAATACACAATTTATGTTTCCAGTTTACCAGTTATGCAAAAGTCATTCAGAATGAAGAGGGCTTCTGAGGACTTTCCAGAAAATTAAAAATATACATTTCATTCATTATGAAAATATCTTAAATATATGGTATTTTAATCAAAGTTGTTAAAACCCATTTCTGATAAATCAATGTTTTAAAAGGGTAGGATAGGATGAGAGGGATTCTCTTGAAATGCTATGTGTCATCTTTGGAAGATGCTGAACTTAAATACCAATTTTCATTTTTGAGATAAGATGTTCACACTCATGGAGACGTACATGGACATGAATCTTTTTCTAAATATGCTTTTTGTTGTGTGGATTCATGGGACTTCAAAATGTCTATTTACACTAAAAAAGGAAGACCCAATTTTTTCAGTAAAATTAAATAAGTAAAGCACACATTTATTGAGCCTCAAGCTATTTTAACTACTGCAATGGTATGTAAATACAATTAATATACCATTTAACAAAGACTTTTGTATAAATAATTACAGTTGTACAATATTGTCTAAATTCTTGGATTTTAGAACTCCAGCTTAGAAATGGCAAGATATAAAGCATAAGAAATACATAAAGTGAAGAAAATCAATTTCAGAAATTTTTCCAAATAATAATTTTTAATTCTTAACATATATGTCATGTCTTGTAAATTTCTTGATTTTCCATAACTTCTACTGTTTAAAAAGCTGGAATATAGTACACATAACATTGTGTTGTTAATGTTCTCTGCAAACAATTATTTATGCAACTAAGAGTTTCAATGAAACTTGATGTTTTAGTGCTATGGATGACTTCAACAATGGTGTAGTTTTAACCAATCGTCCTTTGAAGTCCAATGAGCTTTTTGAAGTTCGACTAGATAAAATGGTTACAAAATGGGCTGGATCCATTGAAATTGGAGTAACTACACATAATCCTACAGAACTTGAGTATCCATCTACCATGACCAATGTAAGGTGAGTGCACATTTATACAAGTAAGTTTCATGGCATCTTCAACTAGGTATAGGGCAGAAGCCTTTCAAACTGAGTATCCTAACACGGTGGGATGTTGCGAGACTAGTAAATTCAGAATGTGAAACAGCTGAAGTTCTAAAGTAAAAATAAATTTGAATTTAAAAGCTTCACTTATCTTAGTAATATTGCAAGTTCTTTGGTGCTGACAAGTTTCGCGTTGACTCCAACTCATTCTCGAAGCTTTGAGAGCTAATTCCTTTGGCTGAAATACGGTTAGAAGACATATTCAGAATATGTCTGAAAACATTGAACATTCAGTTAAAACTCAAGTTGGTGAAATAAATTTAATGTTTGCAATTCAACTGGTTATTCCATTGATTTAAGTGGCCTAGCTCAACTCATTTCTTTTATTTGTTTCATTGATGAAGGAAACGTAGTTGAACAGTGTTTCTATTGCAATAAAATTCCTAAGGCAAAGACATTTTTTAAGTAATAAATGGATGCATGGAGGCATTGAATTTGTCATGGAAGAATTTTGTTGGCTTATCACAGATGGCACCCCTCTAATGACAGGTTCCACAAAAGGATTCGTCTCACTGATGAAACAATGAAACAAAAATTTGATCAGTATGCAGTGCTTTATACATGAGAAGCACTCAGTAAAGATTGGAAAGGATTTGAAATTAGTTTGGACATGACTGTTAAAATGGTAAATTACTTTAAAGAGTAGGCCTCTCAAGTCGACACTTTTTGCTCAAATATGTGGCAAGCCAGGAACACATCATTGTAACCTCCTCTTTCATGCAAAAGTCCACTGGCTATCCAGAGGGAGAATACTTACTGATATGCATGAACCTAAGGATACAGTGTTGCAGTTATTTGAGGAAGAAAACAAAAACTAGTTTGTGGAAGCATTAAAAGATGACTCTGGAGCAGAAAGCTAGTCTTACTTTCTGATTTATTTGAAATACTTGACACAACAAATGCTATGAAAGATAGAATCAGAAATGAAACATTTCAATACCTTAGCCAGATTTGAACCATGGATCTTCCAGTACGTGCATCTTGTCTTAACCAATGTACTACGATTACAACATGCTGGTATAACCTTAAGTTCAACTGATTTGCATTTTCCCAGTAGACCACAAAGGAATCTTGTGGGGCTTTTCTGCATGCAGAGTGGAAGAGCCATGGTTGAAATCCCGGCTAGGCATAGAGCTTTTTATTTCTGCTTCCATCTTTCAAAATTAACCTACACACAGTTTGTGTGTGTTAAAGCAGTCAATTATCATTGATTGGTCTGATATATGGAAACAGCAAATGCTAGTGTACAGGTAAGGGTGAAAATCTCCTTAATGCCACATATAAAATTACAACCTTAAGAAATAAAATTTAAGTATAATTGAGAAAAACAAAAGAAAGTAATTTTGAAATGGTTCCATTGATATCTAAATATGCAGTAACAAAATACTGCTTTTGATTTATGACTGTTTATTTCAATTGAAAGAGGGGTTGGATGGGTATTTCCCAACTCTAGGTGTAGATCAGTATGACTGGATAAGAAATCCTTTCATATTTTTGAGTACTTGAGAACCCCAACTTGAAGTGGAGGAACTGGCAGAGTTGAAGAACAACCACATTTTAATACTCAACTACCAAGAATTAGGTTTATGCAACTTCCGGATTTCTATTCTGCGTTTGTTGTTTGTAGTGTTTAACGCCCGCTTTTACTACTACGGCACCGCAGGCGGTGACACTGATGATACATGGAATGAAGATGGAGCACCGGTGGAATGAGATGGCGGGGGAAACCGGAGTACCCGGAGAAAACCCGCCCTGACGCCGCTTCGTTCTATTCTGCAGGATTACCCTTACCTAAGTAAAAGACGACTCATTGTTTTACTGTAGTTTATTACAATATATTCATGTGAAAGTGCATTTTCGTTATGACATACAAAAACTGCTAAATATGGGATTCTAAAGTAAGAATAAATTAGAAACTAAAAACTTCAAAAAGAACGTGCAACATTACTAAGATAAGTGAAGTTTTTAGTTTCTAATTTGTTCTTACTTTAGAATCTTGTTGCTTCACTGTTAATAGCTTCAATTTTCCTTATTTAAGTTAAATATGGGAGTTTGAGAAAGTTATTATCAAGACCATGTGAGTCATTGAATTCATAATAATATTGTGATGGTGGCCGTGTGCCTCAAAGGATGCTTAAGATACCAAGTGTAAGCTACCTCACACCACTGCTTGTAAGTTCCTGTCGGTAAACAACCTAGCTTTGAGGAAATATGCATACCCAGAGAAATTGATGTCACTTAATTCTGTCTATATATAAGCAAGTTGGCCCAGATAGGACAGTCATTGTCGGGTCAGTTAGTGCTGAGAATGTTGAACCGTTTTTAGACAGTTAATCATTGTAGTTGTTTGTGTGTACATTGAGCAGTATTTGTGTCAAAGTTGCGATAGAACAGAACAGCTGTGGGTTGTAAGGTCATGACAAATTTTAAATTGTATCAATGATAAAACAGAGAACTGTGTTTTTTAATTCAGTTTTAGAAGAAATAAGGTGACATAAAAAGTAACTGGACTTATTTGTCACAATATTGAAAAGTTTTGTATCTGTGAAAAGGTAATGTATCATTATACTGTACTTGGGGAACAAATTATAAAAATTAATGTTTCTTTAAAATATGATTTGTAGCAATGAAATCTCTTGTTTATGTACCCTGGGTTCCGCATATGCCATCTATACTGCTATGATATAAATATTCCATTGACACCTGTGAATTATTTTGGCCAAACATTTTTCCCAACCTGCCATTTTTGAAAGTCCAGTGACATGTTTAACTCGCCCGTATGCTTCATTTTAATCACACCTTGCTGCAGCACCACACTGGTGGTTCTTTTTTTCTCAGTTTTGTATGAAGTTTATTCCTTACATTTTAATTTTGCTCTGATTTGTGTGTAAATTTGCATATGTAATCATTATCTCAAGATTCAAAGATGCATTTGATGATTGTTGTATTCATTGGCTCACAAAAAAATAATTTATGCTGAAAATAAAAAGAATTTTAACACTAAGAACTTAATAAAAACAAAGATGTATTTCTCTGCAAGTAATAGCATCAGCTTCAGTGCCCGCCTTGATAGCGTGATGGTAAACGTAAACGTGAACGATGGTTGAACGTGTCTGCCTCACGTTCAAGAGGTCGCGAGTTCGAATCTCGCTTAGGGTAAGTTATCTGGGTAAGGTTTTTTTCAGAGGTTTTCCCTTATCCTGAGAGACGAATGTTGGATAACTTAAAGCTCCATGGACCTTGGGCTCATTTCAGCATCATTTCACCAATTTCATTCATTCACCGTCCGATATGACATTAGGTTGGAGGACGTTAATAAAAAAAAATCAACTTCAATGAAATACTTCAATTTATTTTCAGTTTATTAAAGTGTTAGAAAATGTTGCTAGTATAAAATATGATTTGAAGCTTTCCTGGCGACGAACATATTCAAGATGCTCTCGGGCTTCGAGCCAGGTGTAGTGATGAAAAGACATCAACGTTTCGGGAGTGTACATCTCTCCCATCTTCAGGATGAATGACTAGCAAGAGTGAAGGAAGATGAGCATGCTACGCCTAGGTTTGCTAGACTACGCTATCCAATCAAGAACGCGTCTACCAACAAGATCCTAAGACGCGCCAGCTCTGCGCTGGTGAGAGAGCACATTCACAACACACGTTACACTCTCGACTCGATTGACCGCCGACTGCTGGATTCCTACTGGCAGTTATCTTCGAGACTCTCACCAACGGATTGGGATAGGGTGGACCTCTCTACCTTTGCACAGGGTCACACCACGCTTCTCTGGAGCACCAAGAAACAGACAAGGAAGTTAGACTTGGTGCATTCCAAGCAGGCCGTGCCTCCTCTACCGTCCAACCGGATCATTGTCAACCTCACGAACTTGGATTTAGACGAAGCCACTACCTCCATGCTGTCCAAAGGCCTGAACTTTACGCCAACACCCAGAATTCTTCCAGTGGCTGACATTGTCAGCGGGGTGGAATCCGCTATACAGGAGCTCACGGTAGATAGTGCAGAAGAAATACGCACGGCGGTGGCCACTGCCATCACGCGAACCTCACTTCCAAAGCCCAATATCAACCGGGACGAAAGCTTTGCGCTTAAGAGACTGCGGAATGACGAGAACTTGGTCGTCTTACCGGCAGATAAGGGGAATGCAACTGTGGTCCTCCTCACAGCCCAGTACATAGAGAAAATGGAGCAGCTCTTAGACGATCCAGCCTACAGAGTCCTCGGGAAGGATCCTACCACTTCCATTGAGCGACGGACCACTCAACTAATTAGAAGATCCAGTCTTTCTCCAGAAACCAAACACTTTATATCACCGTCGGGATCCAGGGCTCCTAGAATGTATGGACTCCCCAAGATCCACAAAATGGACGTCCCTTTATGCCCCATTGTTGACGCCACGGGCAGCCCTACATACCTGCTGGCACGCCACTTAGCGCGTCTGTTGCAACCTCTGGTAAGGGATTGCCCACACCACGTGACGAACTCCCCACAGTTCATACAGTGCTTGGACAACATCACTACTGACCCTTCTGATCTTCTCGTCAGCTTCGACGTGGTATCTCTTTTTATGAGGGTACCGCTACTAGAAACCATCCAGCTTCTGAAGGAACGTTTTCCGGCTGACATCATCGAGCTCTTTCGGCACACTCTAACATCCACTTTCTTCCTGTTTGGTGACAGATTTTATGAACAGGTAGACGGTGTGGCAATGGGCTCTCCGTTGTCACCAGTAATAGCAAATTTCTACATGGAACACCTGGAACACGAAATACTGACCACAGCCCCACTTAAGCCATCTCATTTCTACCGGTATGTTGACGACACATACGTTATATGGCCACATGGACGAGAAACTTTGCCGAGCTTTCTTACACACCTCAACAGCCTCCGACCCCAAATTCAGTTCACCATGTAAGTTGAGAAGGACGGAAATCTGCCATTTTTGGACATCCTGGTCTCCAGAAACAACAAGGGTACTCTGGGGCATGCAGTATACCGCAAACCAACACATACTGACCTCTATTTGAATGCTCGCAGTTTCCATCATAAGTCACAACGGGTCGGATTTCTCAACACTCTGTTCCACAGAGCTCTGTCGATCTCCGATCCCAGCCACCTAAAACAAGAGCTGCAGCACCTGAGGCACACTTTCCGCCAAAACGGCTACTCTGTAGAGGATATTGAAGCCTCTATCTCCAAGGCCAAGAGAGGAAAACCACAAACTCAGCAAACACCAGACCAGCTGACCGCCACTGCCTGCATCCCATACACTGGCAATCTTTCCGGCAGAATCAGTAGAATTCTCGCTAAACACAACATCAGAACCATCCACAAGTCGCCTTTGAAGATCCAACATCTAGTGAGGACGGTTAAGGACAAACTGCTCCTTAATGTACCAGGGGTATACCATATCCCCTGTGAATGCGGGACGCCGTACATAGGGCAAACCGGCAGGACCATTTCCACCAGAGTCAAGGAGCACGAACGGTCCATACGATTAATGCAGCCTGAAAAGTCAGGGCTGGCAGAGCACTGCTTTGAAAAAGACCACAGAGCTAACTTCAAAGAAACGACCATTGTGGCAAAATGTAGCGGTTTATGGGAACGGAGGGTTAAGGAGGCTCTGGCCATCTCCTCCGAGAAGAGTACACTGAACCGGGACACTGGATTGAGTTTAGTCCATCTTGGAAACCAGCCTTAAAATTGGAAATTGACCGACTCAGAAAACACAGATTCCAACGGAGCGGTGAACCACCTCCACACTAGACTGAATGTTTTCTACTCGGTACTTACTGGCTGACAGCACTGGTCCCTTCACTCTTGCTAGTCATTCATCCTGAAGATGGGAGAGATGTACACTCCCGAAACGTTGATGTCTTTTCATCACTACACCTCGCTCGAAGCCCGAGGGCATCTTGAATATGTTGCTAGTATACTTTCCTAAAAAATGTGAAGGCAGTTTAAAAAGAAATGCATTTTTTCGTTAATTAAAAATACTTAATTGTATTATTTGAGAGACTGTTTGAGCTAGAACATTGAGATTTTACATAGCCATTTCTTTATTTATTCATATCATGTGTGGCAATTTTCAAATAAACTTAAATTAAACAGAGTGAAATTCAGAAAGTTAAAAAATTCAGTCCCAATGTCCCTTAACTGCTGATACAATATATGCAAATATTGGGCGGGTTTTCTCCGGGTACTCCGGTTTCCCCCGCCATCTCATTCCACCGGTGCTCCATCTTCATGTATCATCAGTGTCACCGCCTGTGGTGCCGTAGTAGTAAAAGCGGGCGTTAAACACTACAACAACAACAAATATTGGGGAGGTGGATCGAGAAAGAATTCTGGGTATGTGGGTAGTCAATTTGCCATTTAAACACATTGCTCAAAGTTATATTATTCATGTGTGAATAGTGTGGAACTGTAAAACACGTAAAACACAATGCCTCTACATGCACAGAAAAGTAAACAGGTGCATACAACTCCTTGCTATACATACTCTACCTGTGAAGGCCAGTAAAATGCCCCCTTGAAACTGCAGGGACAACATAAATGGAAGTGAGTGTACTAGAATGGTGTCGTTATGAAGAAAAGTTTCGAAAGCTCTGGCATAGGGTGCCAATCAGATATTTGTTTTTGTTCTGTTTCCTGCTTTAGTTTTAGAAAAACATAAAATACTTCTTTATCCATCCTTTCTTCCTGTTTTAATTTTAACTTCAAGAATGGATGATGCATATCATTTCTACAACTTAAACTAACATTTTCAGACTATCTGATACAATGAAGTCATATCCACTGTGGATAAGTGAAACTTGGGAGTAATATAGATGCTATACAACATATAGCAATCAAGTAAATGCAATATTGTTCTATAACCCGCATGTGATCACACACACAAACAAGTGAGATTCAACGGCAAGTATATTGAGGTAATAGTACAAGACAATTTCATTTTCTTAGGTCTGGTACTTGGATGATGACTGGTAATGGTGTGATGCATAATGGAACGACTGTGATTGATGAATACGGACAGAATTTGGACAGATTACAGGTTAGTTAAATGTAACATGCATGCAATAATTTTGCGTTTTGTGATAGTTTCCTGGTGTTATAGACGGAATGTGAAAGAGTTTAGCATATGCTTTATGCCGTTCATTGTTAATTGCATGTTCCTCCTGTTTATTGGAAAAAACACTATTTCTTTGTATAATCATCACACTTTTTATGTCTTCTTCATAAAGTAAAAATACACAGTACTCTATTATGTGGGTGCGACCATTGTGCGAAGAATAAACTATTTAAGACTGGCCTTGCTAACTTTCAGCGAAAAGTGTATGGTAATGGGAGTAAGAGTGAGCCTGAACCATTGTGTTGTTCGTAGTTGGAAAGAAAGAGGAAAAAAAACTGACCCTTGACACCATAACGCAACTATCTACTCCAGTAAATAAAAAATAAAAAATAATTAAAAAAGAAAAGAAAGATAAACACAAATGAAGAATGAGATGGTTATTGACTTGGCACATGCTAACCAAACCAAATGCTTCACATTCCTGGCCACTCTATTTACTTATTGGTTAGTGACATCTGCTGATTTCTGCATTTTAGATACTCGAACCAATCGGATTCATTGTTAGCTAGCCATCATCTCAGCATTTGGCAAACTGATGGCATCAACAATGAGAAATACATTACAATATGCTGCATGCCCTGTCCTCTCTCTCATGAACCTAACGGGTTGCGGTGGCAGCACTCTATTGTTCAATATTTCTTGATAGTGAACCTCTGGAATGTTGTTGTTGTTAGCTAATGCTGGATTTCTGACAATGAAGTCATTAATCCTCTTGCTCTCCAATATTTTTCACTGATGGATGGGGCATTAGAAGTGGCCGGGCATATTTGAAGGTGGTCTCGATCCATTTCCTCTTGCAGATCACATAGAGGACAGAGTGGTAAAGAATATATCCCAATTCTGTTTAAATGTTTTGCCAGACAATCATGTCCTGTAATCAACCTGAAGGTTGCAACTGCTGTTTTTCGAGGATACTCAGGAATTACTGTTTGAATGTTTGGTAGTTCCCATCTTTTATTTTTTGATTTTTCATAGTAATATTTTTCAATAATTTTTTTGAATTCAGAGTTGACTAATCTTTTAGCTGCATAAAATGGTAGATTAACTATAGATTTCTGCACATTGCCGGTACCCTTTTTTGCAAGAAAATCAGCTTTCTCATTAGTACTCAGTCCACAGTGAGCTGATATCCATTGGAAGACTATGTGTTTTTGAAGTGCTGTTAGGTGGGTAAGGATTTTCCAACATTCTATAATTGTTTGGTTTTTTGGTGACAACTTGGAAGTAATTGCTATAATTGCTACCCTGGAATCTGAGAGAATAACTGCTTGCTGAAAATGTGAAATTCTGTACAAAAGAATTTGTAGGGCCATTTGAATTGCTTCAATTTCTCCATCAAAGTTCGTAGTTCCATAACTTAAAGATTTGTAATAGGAAAAGAGGTGACACGTGACTCCAGCACCTGCTCCATCTTGGTTTGATATTAATGATCCATCAGTATAAATATGGAGCCATTTGTGTTCTGGAAATCTGGTATGGATTGTCTCTAATGCCAATAATTTTAGAACACTAGTTGGAGTATCACTTTTCTTAACTTCTTCTGTCAGGTGTAAATAATATGTGATGTCTAATGTTTGTGTCGGATTGACTTTAGACATGAAGTTTTCCTTTGAATTAGGAAGGTATACATTCTTCTTGATGTCTTGAATTTTGGAAAGAAAGCTCTCCTGAGTCTTTAGTGTATGTGTAAAATTTCTCTTGTCCCATGTATTGAATGGGAGTCTGATCAACTTTTCGTGTTGAATAAGAGCCGCTTTTTCTATTTCATATTCAATGGGGTATTGGTTGGTTGGTTGGTATTTCCATAGTTGCTATTGGTGTGGTTTTGATAGCACCTGTAATTAATCTCAGACTTCGGTTTTGAAAGATTTGAATTTTTTTTGTGTTTGCTGTTACAAGAACTTCGCTGCAGTAAGTAAATAATGGCTTTATATATACATTGTATGTTGTGTTAAGAGTTGCTCTGGAACATCCCCACTTCATTCCTGTTAGACGTTTTAACAGTGAAAGGTGCCTCTCTGCTCTTTGTATTACATTTTCTATTTGTTTGGTCCATGTAAGTTTAGTATCAAATGTAACTCCTAAATACTTTGCTTCCTTTGTTTCTGGTAATTGTTGACCCTCAAAATTTATTTTTATTTTTAGTGACTTTTTTCTTAGTGAAAAGATTTGGTAGTTTGATTTTGTTGTATTAACAGTCATTAAATTTTCTTTGGTCCACCTTTGTAATTTGGTTAAGGATTGTTGCATGGTTTTTTCTAGTTCTGTACTTTTGCTTTTTGGTTTTAAAATCTACATTACTAAGTCATCAGCAAATAGTGCACACTTCACACCTGATTCTTGTATTTGTTGTGGCAGATCGTTAATAAATATATTAAAAAGTGTTGTACTGAGCACTGCGCCTTGTGGTAAGCCACGGTGTACTTGTTTGTATTTAGATATGTTTCTTCCATATCTGGTAGCAATAAAGCGTTGTGTTAGGAAATGATATAGCCATGAAAACATTGGACCTTGTATCCCTATTTTTTTTACTTTCTTTAATAGTTTTGTTCTGCATATAGAATCATATGCACTTTGGAAATCAATAAAAACTGATAAATTATCTTCTTTTCTATTGAAGGAGTCTTTGATTTCTTGACTGAGAAGTAAGACTTGTTCATTTGTAGAGTGGAACTCTCTAAATCCAGCTTGACATGGGGAAATTAAATTTTTTGATTCTAGAAACCAATTTAACCTGTTTGACACCATTCTTTCCATCACTTTTGCTATTATGCTAGTAAGAGCTATTGGTCTATAATTTTTTATTTCTGACGCTGTTTTGTCTTTCTTCAAGAGTGGGACAATTATTGCCTTTCGCCATTCAGCAGGTACAGTGGTTTTCCAGGATAGATTGTAGAGTTTTAGTAGTTGTTGTTTTGCTGCTTTTCCAAGGTTTTTTATGAACTCTGGATGTATGTGATCAGGTCCAGGAGACTTTTTGTTTTTTAGATTATTTATTGCAATGTTCAGTTCTTGCATATTAAAATTTTGAAAAAAGATATTGCACTGAGTGTTAGGATCACATTCTCTTTCTTGTTTCAAATCTTTCTTGTAGATGCGATGATTATGCAGTGAAATGTTTAAATCCTAATTGCTTGTCTATAAATCAAGGTATGACCACTATATGATGGCAATAATTAAGTAATGAAATATGGTACTTTTGTGGAATCTTTCCTTCCAGTTTCTTTTATTTCCTGTCTTAATATGCCAGATTAAATCACCATGTTGCTGAAGGGTATTACAACTGTAGGCATATCTAATAACAGCAGAATTACTGAATGTACTGCCCAGGAAAGTGCAGCTGCTTACTATGGGCCATTGCATAATAAATAATGCACATTTGGACATCTTATAATGATAGCTAAGCAGTATGGAATCAGCACTGAATGCCAGAGATCTATGGTTCAAATTCTGACCAGTTAAGTCCAGTTAAACTCCAAATGCTTTAATTTCAGGTTGGAAAGGTTCATATGAGAAATTGATACTTTGATCTCTAAAAGATAAGGTCATATTCTATGTGCTCTTTCTGTATTCTTTTTTTTCCACTTTAGGTTGGTGACAGGGTAGGTGTAATGCGCAAGGAGAATGGCACCCTTCATTTTTTTGTGAATGGTGTGGACCAAGGTGCTGCAGCCAGTAATGTTCCTGAAAGAGTATATGGTGTTATAGATTTATATGGGCAAGCAGCACAGGCCACTATTGTAGATAGTTTAGATTGCTACTCTCCAGATACTATGAACTCCAGCATGTCCAATACTACAGTATACAGGTAAGAAGCATGTTCTCAGATCAGAAACTGACCTCTGCATTCTAAAGTAAGAACAAATTAGAAACTGAAAACTTCACTTATCTTAGTAATGTTGTAAGTTATTTTTTCAAACACTGACTCGAGTTTCAAGTTGATTCCAACTCATTCTCAAAGCTATACAAACAAATTCATTACCATTCATTTTTTTCTGAAAACAAAAAACATAAATACTGATATTCATTTTAATTGTTTTCAGAAAAAAATGAAAGATTGTAGCTTTGGTAACGAAATTGTTTGTATAGCTTTGAAAATGAATTGGAATCAACTTGAAACTCGAGTCAGTGTTTGAAAAAATAACTTACAACATTACTAAGATAAGTGAAATTTTTAGTTTCTAATTTGTTCTTACTTTAGAATCTTGTTGCTTCACTGTTAATAGCTTCAATTTCCCTAATTGACCTCTGCATGTTGCACTAATTTGCATAGTCTAAGTAAAACATTTAAAATTAAATTTTTATGTTCTCAGTGATCTTCGATTTCATCATGTTCATGGAAAGAATGCAAGAGTGTCCAATAATGGTTTGACAGCTTCACGTCCAAGAGCATTTGGTGAATTTAATGATGCAATTGTTATCAGTAACAGAGCTTTAAGAGATGGTGAAATGTTTGAAGTTGTTATAGAGAAGATGGTTGACCGGTGGTCAGGCTCAATTGAGGCAGGTAAGCACATATTCAGTACTTATTACAAAATGCACATGTGAATGAAGTACCTCTAAAAGTACAGTACAAATAAAGTTTTTAAAAGAGAATACCTACATTTATTCATCTTTTTGAGTTTTGTAACAGTGAATGTAGGTTCTAATGAATGAATGAATGTTATGAATTGAGTGTTTGGTACACTTTTGCTTGACAAACACTATATTAACAGGACATGTTTTAAAAGCTTTCGCTTCCATCATCCACTGTAGATCGACTGGCAGCATTGACATCTCTCCCCTCTGGTCCCCAGTAGATGCCTTGATGAACTTAGTATAGATGTCAGCAGGCAGGATTTCAAAGTTCATAATTCTATGACTATATTCTTGAATGAAAATCTTCTCCCATATGGCAAGTTCTAGCGAGTTGTTCACTTCTTTAGTAGTTCGGAATTTGTGTCTATTTCATGGTGGGTTTCCTAAAAGTGTGCTGCAACTGCTGATTTGTCTATTTATATTTAATGTTCAAATATGTTTGTTTCATTTGGTCTTACTGATGTAATTGCAGTCTTGGCAGTTTGTCCAGTAGATCCCAGGTTTTGAGGCTTTTGGGGTCCGGTCTTAGGGGGTTTTTCAGCAGATTTATCAAGTTGAACTTATTCAGTGAAGCTAGAGTTATGTTGTGTTTAGAGAAAATCTTCTGAAACTTGCTTTGTAAAAATGGATGGATTGTGAATATCTTCATTTTCTGTTGGTTATCTAATGATGTTAAAGTTGTGATCTTTTTCATTTCTTTCTTGCTTTTGAATTTCTGTATTTTGCTGCTTATTGATTTTTCTTTGAAACCATTGTTAAGTGCTATTTTGGTGATTTACTTATATTCTTTGTCATATTCATCTTTGCTTAGAGGAAAATTAATTAATCGATGTACCAGACTTGAAAATTGCATGTTGGTGTTTTGGGTTAAAGCTATTGCATTTGATGTAGTTGTCTGTGAGTGGGCTTTCTGTATATTCCAGAGAATAGTCTATTGTTATTCCTCACAATGTTAGTGTCTAAGAAAGGTAGATGTCCATCCTTCTTTGTTTCTGTGGTGAAATTTATGGCTCTGTCTTGTAAATTTAGTAGCTTTAAGGCATCCACAACCAGCTTTTCTGGGACTATATTTGTACCCTGTCAAATAAATGTTTGGTTCAAAATTATCAGACAATACACACATTTATCTGAAAGTTACACATAAAGTGCATACTATGGTTCCTGTGTACAGTTCATATGAATACCTTCTTGTTTAGTTGCTTAGGATACCAAGCAGTGGGTATTATTCCATTCAGTGGATAAAAGCAGTAGTGTTTCAACAAGGTTTGGTGGCCAAACTATTATTTACAAACTCTAATGATGCCATCTTGATCATAAGTCTTAGTTGTTGTTGTTTTCTAGTGCCTTGCATCTGGCAATGAAGCCATTAGCATTCGTGCTTTCCAATACTTTTGAACTGTAGTTCCTTCTGATCTTAATGCTTCACAGGTCTTCAAGTGGTCTTCGTTCATTTCTGCTGGACACATATTGGTGAGGCTGAGATACCTATTCTACAGAGATGACTTGCTAAGCAGTCGTGATTTGTCAATAGTCGGAAGGCTGCAACCACTGTTTTCCTTGGTCTCTGGGGGATTATATCTTAATTGGCACAAAGAAAAATGAAATGGAGTAGATTGGAGAGAAAGATATGCCTAATTATTTATTTATTTATGCCAACAAACTTACTGTTGGTATTTTTAAACTCACAAGCCATGTGTGGGTAATGTTTGAGGTAGAATGTGAGAGGTACAATCGGAATCGGTTGGAGAATTCAATGTCATTCTGGCAGGTTGTCACGTAGCTTAATGGTTAGAGCACCCGCCTTCTAAGTGAAGGGCTTGTGGTTCAAATTCCAGCTGTAGCATTGAATTTTTCACTTCTGATTCTACCTCTGTTGGCATAAATAAATAATAATTACCATCTAAAGGTTATTTAATCCCAGAATATAAAGTACCTATAATAGTGAGTCGCCATTGGGTAATTGTCTCTGATGTGAGACTGCCTTTGTGGTTTATCGGGAGAAATATGGATCGGTTGGAGAATTCAATGTCATTCTGGCAGGTTTTCGTGGTAGCTTAATGGTTAGAGCACCTTACCTTAAATGGTAAGCAGTAAGGGTCTTTGGTTTAAGTCCCAGTTGTGGCATTGAATTTTTCAGTTCCGATTCTACCTCTCAAGATATGTTTAAGTTTTTCAAATAATAAAGCATCATGCTGTGTAATATGTTGTTAGCTAATGCTGGATTTCTGACAATGAAGTCATTAATCCTCTTGCCCTCCAATATTTTTCACTGATGGATGGGGTGCTAGAAGTGGCTGGGCATATTTGCTGTGTAATATAAATCTTCTTACTATAGAGCAAATGAGAAATCGCTTCCAAAAATCTGCTGATTTACTGAAATGTTTATGTTTTGTGGCATCTCCTGTTTGTACACCCTTTGTTCCGAGGGAACTGACAGGAGCCATGGTCAGTATTCAGAGCTAGCAGGATGTGTAAGAGTATGCATACGTGCGTACACTTGTGTGACTGTGAACATTATGGGTCAAAAACAGAAAGTCAAATCCAAACATGGTATTTAAGTAAAGCATCTTCCAAGAATGTGACAAGATTTTCAAGAAAATCTCTCCCACCCAAAGCTGTTCTTTAAATTGAAATTGTTTCACACCTATATTCTATTTTCTCAATAAAGGCTCAAACAATTTTAATTAAAATACCATGTTAATTGAACTAACAGTGGTTAATTATGGAGTGCGGTATTTAAGTACCTATGAGATTGTAAGCCGTCATTGGATGTGTTATTCCAAAATGACTTTGAAAACTCTTGTTGTTGACTGAGAAAAATGTCAGTCAGTCTAGGGATTAATGTTGTGCTGGCATGCTGCTCAGTTGGTAGAGTAAGCCAAAGATTCATGGTTCAAATCCTAGCCATGGCATTGATTAGTAAGATTCTATCTTCCCAACCTAAAGTACCTTGTGTTTAAGATATTTGCATGGTATATTTTGAATTTAATGCAAATAGCTGTGAAGTTTGCTTCATTCTGGATGACTTCATTTGAAAAACAAATATACAAATTTAAAAAAATTAAAATCTTACCACACAAAATGTGTATATGATTGCAACACATGTTTTTTAGTGGTTTTTTGAAAAATTTGTTGTAATAGGTTTGAATTTTCCAAAACTTGTCATACATGTTTGAGTGCTAATCACCGTTTCTTTGTTTTCCATGTTACGGAATTTCAAAATCAACATATAGCAACCCATTTTTTTAAGATCCTTTTATTACTGCAGCCTCCTGTATGTTCTTTGGACCCAAAATGAAATGTGCAATAAACTGTTGCTGGCACTTGAGTAAGTGATATACGTTTCAAGTTGTCATTATGTACTCTTGTCATTTTGTGCACGTCTATTGTTACTCTCAACATAGAACTGTAAACAACAGAAAAGTACAAAGAGAACATAGTGACAACTTGAAACATTCATCATTTCTACATTAAGTATCCACTACATCCTCCCCAACCTCAAGAGGTATGAACAGGTGAGTGAGTCGGCTGATTGTAGACCCATCTGGTTGTCGAAGAATGACTGTTCACATCTTTCCATCTCTTCATGCTCTTACTGCAATGCCTTCCTTCTCATGTCCTCTTGAACAAAGACAATGTCTCTTTGAGCTTTTGTGGGCATCCTGTTGGCAACATTTTATTAATGTCTCAAAATAAACCGTTCCTGCAAACATTTATCTCAGTGAGAATGGAGAAGGTACAGTATATAAGTCTTATTTGTACACCTCAATTTTCTAAGAAAATACTTTAATATTTACAGGAAGGTACATTTTAATTAATATTATATTTTGCATTATGTTGAACAATATAGCCAATGTTGAATTCTGATTTAAATAAATATTAATTTGTGAAGTTGCAAATTAACTTAAATTAAATTGTAAAAGAAACATGTACATCTTTTCTATTTGTACATTAGAAATAATAGTCTAATAACAAAGACAGAATTCATCAACTAATACTTTGTTGGGTACCCCTTGGCTTTGATAACTGCCTCACACCTTTTCTTCATAGAAGTAACCAAGTTCTTGCATTCCTCTGGGCTGATTGATTCCATTCTTCTTCCACAATACGTTTAAGCTCTTGTTTAGACGTGACTCTGCTTTTGCAGACTCCCTTTATTTATTGTACATATAACAACGTTCCGTTACAAAGTAATATTACATGTTTTAGTTTTCTTTTAGTTTTCAGTTTCTTTTGTATCAGGTGAATTTTAGAATGCATAATGCTGCTACTATGAACTAGAATCTGTGTAGTTAATCGTATTTCCTAAAAGATAAGTATTGCATATTTACAAGGTTTCATGGAGGTTAAATGTACATTTTATAATTTATATTATTTTGTTAAGCATCATGCTATTTTAGTTTATCAAAGTCTATTAATTTCACAAATCTGTAGAATGTCTTGGTGCATTTTGTTATTAGTGCGTTGTCGGTAGTTGGCCATCTCTCTCCAGCTCAGATTGCTTCTTGTTTGAGGATTTTGCATTCTCCTTCTAGTAGTTTGCAGTCATATATCAGGTGATCTATTGTCTGTTCTCCTAGTTTGCAGATACACGGTGGGTCGTCAATTATTTTGAACCTGTAGAGGTAAGCTTTTGTTATGCCGTGGCCAGTTACTGCTGCTGTAATTTCTGATACTATAGGAATGTTGAGCTTTAATCTCTGTTCTATACTTGGGAAGAATGATCTTGTTTTAGCCCCTTTTTTTGAGCTCTCCCACTATTCTTACCATTTTTCTTGAGTTGTTCTCTTCAGTTCGGAGGTTATTGATGTTGTAGGTACTTTATTGTATACTATTTGTAGATCAGTCTTGGGCTGCTTCTTTGGCAAGGCGGTCCACTTGTTCATTTCCTTTTATTCCTACGTGCGCCTTTACCCATAATTTGCAGACTCATTTCTTCAAAATTTGCCTCAAATGCTTGATGGGATTCAAGTCTGGACTCTGAGAGGGTGTTTGTTGTAGTTAGGGTACATTCCATATCAACCAATTCATGTTTAGTCCCAGCTTGTGTTTACTGTCATTATCTTGCTGAAACCCATAACCAGGTGCCATGCTCATTTTCTCTGCACTCGTCTTTACGTTGTTCTTTAGAATGTCGAAGTATACATGCTTGTTCATAATGCCATCAATAAATTTTATATTACCAACACCGTTGAATGACGTAGAGACCCAAGTCATAATGGAACCACCACCATGTATCACTGTGGGAAGAGTGTTTCTGGAACAATAGTCTGAATTTGCTTTTCTCCAGACTCTTTTATCCTGTCTAGCCCAAAGAGGTTTATCTGAGTCTTGTCTGACCATATTATGCTGTTTCAAAAGTTCTGGTTCTTATGGATATGCTTTTTAGCAAACGCAATTTGTTGCTTCCTGTTTGCTGCACTTACATGAGGCTTCTTCCTTGGTGTTCGGCCATGATAGTCATACTTCCATAACACTCAACGAATAGTTTGGTTCGACATCTTCTTTCCAGACATATTTTCTACTAATGGTTGTAACTGAGGAGCACTTAATTTTGGATATTCTCGGATTCTGCTTCTAATGAAACGTTCCTTTCGTGCATTCAATCTACTTTAAGTTCTCTTCGTAAATTATTCATAGAACCTTGCTCCTTAAATTTGCTCATGCAATTTATTAACTGTTTATCCTATTTTTCTGAGTGAATTCCCTCTAAATGTCATGTTTATGATTACCTGCCCTAAGGTCAGAGCAAAGCTCTTTTTCCTTGCCCATTTTGCTACTGAAGCAACATATGTACATAATGTACACAACTGCGACCACAGCAGTTTGTAGCTACCTTTAAAAGACATGCCTGTTGGAGCTGTATATAATGCAGTGGGCTTTCTTAACTGCTGTACGAATAGGAAAGTTACACAAAAGTTGGGACTATTTTTTAACATTTGTTATTTCATACAAAAGTATTGGTTTTGAAATGTATTTTTCATTGAAATACATGTGAATTAGGTTCATCAAGCACGTATATATCGTTCACGGAGAAAACAAAAGTTTTTAAGCAAATATAGAATGGCTTTTCATTGCAAAGCTGTTGTGTATGAATATGAATGCCATATATATATATATATATATAAATATTTTGGTTTGTGTATGCTTCAAAAACTCAAAGTTCCGCATTGATTTAGCTCAGATTTTGACACAATATACAACCCGCTTCAAAGATCATTTTTATCCATTTCTTGCATAAGTAACATACCTGATGCGCCAGGAGGAACTGGAAAACATTTCTTATTAGATTGATTCTGGCAACAATTCGATCAAAGAGTGACATAGCCTTAGATCTTGCTTCATCTGGAATAGCTGCAACATTGTTACCAGGTGGAAGGACTGCTCATTCAGCTCTGAAGTTGCCATTGAACATACAAACCATCGCAACTCCCACATGCAATGTTTTCAAAGTGTCGGGTGTGGGAAAAGTATTATAAAAATGTAAAGTCATTGTTTGTGATGAATGCACAATGATACATAAGAAATCGCTTGAAGCTATGGATCGATCATTGCAAGATTTACGTGGAAACATTCAACCATTCGGGAATGCATTGATATTGCTCACAGGAGATTTTAGACAAACATTGCCTGTAATTTCTCGATCGACACCAGCGAACGAAATAAATGCTTGCATAAAATATTCAACATTGTGGCGACACACGTACATTACAGTTGACTACGAATATGCATGCCCAGCTTCAAAACGATAAATCAGGCATTGGAAATAGACAGCTGCCAATAGATGAGACAAGACGAATATCATTTCCTAATAATTTTTGTAATTTAGTAACATCAAAAGAAGAGAGGTAGAACTGGAACTTAAAAATTCAATGCCATATCTGGGATCTGAACCACAGACTCTCCACTTACTAGGCGGGTGCTCTAACCACCCCTACCTTCTACCTGCTTTTACCTCTCAAATATAGCCCACACACGGCTTGTGTGTTTAAAAACACCAACAGTAAGTTTCTTGGCATAAATATATAATAATCGAAAGAAGAACTTATCGAAAAAGTATTTCCTAATATTCAAATTAATTATAGGAGTCACGACTGGATCAGTGAATGAGCTGTCCTTGCCACGAAGAGTAAAGATGTCTATCAACTTAATAATTTTATACAATCCAGCATTCAAAGTGAGGAAACTATATATAAATTGATAGACACCATTGTGGAAGAAGATGAAGTTAATTACCCATCAGAGTTTTTGAACTCTCTTGATCTACCAGGAATGTCACCACACACATTAAAATTGAACATAGGTGTACCAATTATCATGTGGTGTAATGTTGATCAGCCAAAACTCTAATGGCATGAGGCTCACAGTTAAGAAATTGATGAACAATGTAGTGGAAGCAATGATATTAGTTGAGCGTTTCAAAGGTGAAGATGGCCTCATTCCTCAAATTCCCATGATCCCGACCAATACACCATTTAAATTTAAAAGATTACAATTCCCAATTCAATTGGCATTTGCAATCACAATCAATAAAGCTCAAGGTCAATCTTTAGAATTGTGTGGTGTAGATTTAGATGCGGATTGCTTCTCACATGGACAATTGTATGTTGTATGTTCCCGTGTCGGCAAACCAGATAGCCTTTATGTCTACACAAACAATGGAAAAACAAAATATATTGTATACCACAAGTATTGCAATATTAAACTTTATTTAAATGTATGCTTTGTTTTGTTCCTCATTTCTCATCTAAGCAACTATAATGTGTTATGGCAGGGTACAGCTAGTACGTATAAAAATAAACTTCTGTAAGAATAGTTTGTAGAAGCGTTATAAAAGTGATTAGAGAAAGTCATGTAAATGTAACTCATCAGATGTTTTGAATCAGTCTCATTTGAGTGAGTGCGATCTAATTTAGTGGGTATGTCAATGGCAAACGAATGAAAGGGTGAAATTATAATCATGTTAGCTGTGGTCCTTATAGCTCAGAGTTATCTAACATTTGTCCTTTAAGAAAAAGGGAAAACCTTAAAAACAAATCTTATCCAAGTAACTCACCTGAGATTTGAACTCAATACCTCTTGTAAGGTAATGCTTCCCTCATGTCATGAAGTTAGAACAAAGCAAATGTGTCTGTTTTACTTTTCCCTCAATTTCATAATAAACATTCCATAATCATTTGTTGATAGTTGACAGAATTTTTCAAATCTATTGATATCTCCTAACCTCAATTCTTGTAGTAATTGTTACATACATACTTTAAGCCACAGTCATCAGAGAATCTGTTCTGAACTAAAATCTTTCCAACTTTTCTCTGTTTCATAACTTTTGCTGCAATGAGTGAAGTTATACACAATTTTGAACTAAAAGAATGTGTAAACTGTTTCTGCAAGTTGTTGCAACTAATAGATCATGAAACTCACATAAGTGACTTGCTCCACTTACTTTTAGAAATGTGAACCCAAACTGCAGGGTGTGTAAATTACAGGATAGTATAAATTTAGCAATAAAATAATTGAGATGAAGAGTAAGAAGAGAGGACTTGTCATGGGAATAGAAACAAATCTTAATGGATTTGTCCTCATGACTCATTGGATTTTTATCTCAATAGGCATGGAAGATCAAATTAGTGTATTATGTCAATAGCTGTGTATTGTTCAACATTGCTCTTTATTTTGGTTCATAATTATTATTAAATAGAAAAGCATGAGCACTGTCATGCTCACAAAGGGATGTTACTTTACTTAAACAGATTTAATTAAGCTAAACGTTAATTTGCAAGAGAAAGCAGAGTTTATTCTCAACAAGAATATTGTGTAGTGTTCAAGCACATTGGAAATGGACTCCAATAAGTGCAGAGAGGTGTTCATCATTCATTTTGATGGTAAGAATATTTGAATCTTAAAAAAATGAGCTAAATTGATATTTGAAATTTTCAAACATAAGACCAATCAATGATAATTGTTCCAATGTACACAAATCGTGTATAGGTAAACTTTTTGAATCCAGAGATGTGATATGAAGATTTTTGACATTGCCCATGTTCTTTACAGAAGAAATTTTCATTATTTTGATTTTCTAAAAAATGACTTATTTATGAGAGGTAGAAATGAAACTTAAAAATTCAATGCTACAGCTGGGATTTGAACCACAGACCATCTGCTTACCAGGAGGGTGCTCTAAGCATTAAGCTACTGTGACAACCTGCCAGAATGACATTGAATTCTCAAACCAGTTCGTATTCCTCCCGGTAAACCACAAAGGCTTGTGTGTTTAAAAACACCAACAGTAAGTTTGTTGGCATAAATAAATAAATAATAATGACTTATTTATTTTAATTAAAATACCATAATTTTTGGGGGTTATTTGTATGACAAGTCGGATTTATTTCTTGAACTTTATGGAATAGCCTTTGAAGATTTCTTCACTCTAAATGACTTTGTATAATTGGTAAACCATGGGAGATTAACAGAATCTCTTAATTTCCTTTGTTATTGTTTTGAGTTTTCAAATTCTTGTGCCTTTTTCATGTGCTAAACCACAGCTTTGAGGAATCAGAGATGGGGATTCAATGACATAGCCGGGATTTCAGCCAAGGATCTGCTGCCACTTTTAACCTCTGAGCTACCATGGCAACATGCCTTAAATTCAAGTGATTTGCAAAGTTTAGCTACAAAGCTTCAATGACATTTTAAACTTTGATCTTTCTTTGGAGAAAATACAATGAAGTTATTGGAATTTTTTATTACTTCAAATTTTACATGTAAATGGTATTTTAAAGTTTAAGTTAAGCTTCATATTTCGTATAATTGTGTTATTCACACTTAGTTGTTAAAGTCTTTGCCATAAGAAGGAAAAGAACCCATGAAGGTTTTTCTTACTTCGACACAGAAAATTGAAGTCATAGTGAACCATTATTCCTGAGTCATTGTAGCTTCAACTTGAAGTCCTAAGTATGCCATGTTAGTGTGTAGCTAGTGTGGTTGCATACAAAAGCTTTCTGCACTTAATGTTTTATTATTTGCAGGTGTGACAGCCATTCGTCCAGAAGATCTGGATTTTCCCAGCACCATGACAGATATCAATCATGATACATGGATGCTGTCAGGTTCAGCAGTAATGCAGGATGGAGTCACTCTTCGAAATGGCTATAGCTGTGATCTTGATACGCTTACAACGGGAACTCGTATAGGTTGGTATTTGCTTATTGGCAGAATATAATTTGTACTGCTGCAATAAATCAAGGTAGAAGGATTAAAACATTCTATGTAGTGGTGATTAATTTATATTGTGTAATAGTTTTCTAGATTTATGTTCATTGTCTCTATGGTGAAAAAGAAGTATTGTTCTCTGAGAAACTTACAGTTAATTTCCTTGACATTGACTTCTTCAATGGCACACATTTCAAGTGACAGTAAGTGCTCAAAAAAGAATATCTTTATAATATTTATTTATTTCAGTCGTACAGTATACAATGTTATTGTAGATCACGTCAGAATAAAAAAGCATACAAATAGTTATCATAATATCAGTACAAAATAGTAATAACAACAGTGATATTTGCAAATGAGATAATTAATACAATATAAAGTAACATAAGTTGGCATATTTAAGGAGAATTTGTGCTATAATTTAAATATTCTTCAGTGTTATAGAAGCAATGTGTTAATAAATATTTTTAAGCCCTTTTTTAAATTGGTTTGTGTTAGTCACTCTCTTTAGTTCTGTTGGTAATGAGTTTAAATATTTAGAACCTGAATAAATTATATTTTTATTACCAAAAGTACCCCTGTATGAATTTAGAAAGAAATCATTTTGTCTACGAGTGTAATGACTATGTACATCCTTGTTTAGTCAAAGGGATTCGCAAGACCTTTTAGCACACATAACAACATATTCTATTTAAGTACAAAATAATGGGAGTATTTTGAACTGTTTAAAGTATGGTTTACAATGGGTTTACTATGGATTATGGAGAAAATATTACTTCTGAATTTATCTGAACAGCTGAAGGAAAATGTTTTTGATTTTTCAACATTTTTCTTCATTGCTAATATATTGAATCAAACCCAACAATAAAACAGCTCTAGATTAGATAAGAATTTTATGTTAAGAATCAAAATACATTAATTGATTTTGCTGTATTTTGCAGGTTTTTTTAATGAAATTTCATACTTACTGTTATTATTTGGTGATATAAGTTGACTTCAGTGGCTTTTTGTGCACCATTTTAAAAGTTTGAACATATTTACAATGGAGTCCATCTTTAAATTTATTTTTAAATTATCCATTGATTAGGATGTAACTTAAATGCAGATTTAATTAATATTCTACAAATATAACATATGTTAGAGACTATAAGCTTCGCTTATCTTAGTATTTGCTGCAAGTTCTTAAAATTAAGTGCAATCTAGTTTTGTGATATAGTGGACACAGTTTATCGGCAGTTCCCAAGAGTTCAACATGGCCAACATTACACTAAACAGCAGACGAAAGTATCCCAAAAGCTGTCCTGCCAGTGTACATAATAAAGGCATCTCTAACCTCAAATAACACAGGGTTAAAGTATCAAACTTTCAAATGATAATAATGCTTGAAAATCGTTACACACAACAAAGAACATATTCACCTTCAGCAAATCTTGTTCTGCAATAACACTTTTGCATAAAATCGCTTCTGAGTACTGAATATCATTAAATATATTTAATACAGTACTGTGTAGCAAACAAAAACTACAGTAACTATAATTGCATATATTGCTCTAAAAGAATTCAAGACAAAATCACACAAACACAAACAGTACATCCACAGATTAATTAATTAATTAATTAATTAATTAATTAATTAATTAATTAATTAATTAATTAATATGGCGTCTAAACAGAATCTTGTTTTAAAATCTATCAGTTGGCCCCAGACTACACCATAATGGGAGGGGGGGGGGGGGAAATATCCAGGTTGTTTTTTTTTGGGGTGTCTCAATAAGCTATGCTTATGACATATTTATCTCACAATTGGTGCCACTCTTGTTTATACTGGTTGTTATCATAACGAACACTAGATCACTTAATATTTCTATGTGTTGCCAACCACTGAAAACAAAACAAATTTGTTAACAGGATCAATCAGTGGTATTTAAAAAATCATTAAACGGTCTTTGTTTTTCAAAATGAATATCTTTTTCCAAACCACTAAATCTCTGGGTCCATTTGATTGTTTTAATTAACCTCTGTATTTATTTCATGATTAAGTGACCAAAACTGATATGTTACAGCTGATTTATCAATTGTTATATTTAATATTTCTAAAATGTTCCTTTATTCTGGTTTCTAAATGACATTTAGTTTTACCAATATAAACCCTGTCATAATCCAAACGGCTAAATTAATAAATGCCAGATCTTTTGTAATTTGTAATTATATCTTTTTAGAAAAATTCAGCAAATTTTTATATTTATTTTGAGGAACCAAGGTTATACCATGTTCTTCAAACATTTTTTAAAATTAAAAATTAAATTAAATTAAACATTTAATTAATATTACTGTTGATGACAACACTGTGTTAATGTCCTCAGCTGTACAGAAAGAAAAATATTGCAGTAGAATAACTTCAAGAAGAAATTGCAAATGAACATGGTAGTTACGAGGCACATTTCACCAATACCACCACTGTTGCCATCACCACTGTCACCGCTACTGTGACTGCTACCATTGCAAATTTACTACTTTGATCACTTTCTTTGACTTAATTTGATCCTGAAACACATACATGAGTATCTCTGTCAGCACATTTTGTGCTCCTAGCTTTAAATAAAACCTTGCCAGTGATACTGCTGTCCAGCAAGCTTTAATTAGAAATGTATGAATATTTTCTTCTTCTATCAATATAAGTTGCTTAAAAGATAATATTTCTTCTTCAACCAATATAAGTTGCTCAAAAAACAATATTTTCTGTGAAGTTCAACACATTGTATTATTATTATTTATTTATATCAACAAACTTACTGTTGGTGTTTTTAAACACACAAACTGTGTGTGGGCAATGTTTGACAGGTAGAACTGGAACTTAAAAATTCAATGCCACAGCTGGGATTTGAACCACAGACCTTCCGCTTACCAGGCGGGTGCTCTACCATTAAGCTACTGTGAAAACCTGCCAAAATGACATTAAATTCTCCAATCAATTCGTATTTCAGTTCCAATTCTACCTCTCAAACATTGCCCACAGTAAGTTTGTTGGCATAAATAAAAATAAAAACTGATTATCCGGGCTTGTGGGCCGTGGTCCAGTCAGGAAACTCCTTCCAGACGTTTCGTCCAAAGCTGCATCGAACATCCTCAGTGGCGATGCCTTAACACTCTCTTAGTCTCGGCGATGACTGACACGGAGCCTTTTGGCTTCACGGGCTTTATACATTTGGCGCAGGTGGGCGGAGCTAGTTCCTGGTTGCTCCGGTCTTGGTTTATTGGTACGGCTGCTGCTGGGGCTGGGTTGCTGCTTCTATTGTCTATGCTTGATGTTGAGGCTCTTGGCGGCGTATGGTCCTGGATTTGTTGCCTGTCAGCTTTCCTGCATGCTTTTTGTAATGCTGGATGCCAGGCTTTATTTAGGCGTTTGGTTTCTTCCTTTCTATTGAAGTTGTTGTTATGTTTGTAGATCTCTATAGCTTCTCGACTTAAACAGGTGTAATAATGTACTGTGGAAGATAGGACCGCTGTGTCTGAATACTGTATAATGTGTTCTCCTGGCGCTAGTAATCGTGTTCTGCGACTGCAGACTTTTCTGTTTGTCCCAAACGGCAGCACCTCTTGTGCTCCGTAATGCGTGTGTTTATCGTACGTTGAGTGGTTCCTATATACACAGAGCCACATGAGCAGGGAATTCAGTAAACACCCGCAGACGAGAGAGGTTCTTTTGGATCTTTTGTTGAACGTAGTATGTTCCGTATTTGCTGTGTGGGTTTGTAGATGGCCTAGATGTCGTGTTTTTTGAGAACTTTCCCAATGCGATCGGTGACACTTTTGATGAACGGCAGATATACTTTATTCTTCTTTTTCAGGTCAATTTGTTCCGGGGTTGGCAGGGGCTTCTTTCTAGGGCATATGGCACTTTTAACTTCCTGGCTGGTGTAACCGTTGGCCTGTAATGCACTGTTAATGTGAGAAAGTTCCAGGTTGAGTAGGTGTGGTTGGCAGATGCGGTTAGCATGATCTACTAGCGTTTTTATGACAGCCCTTTTTTGGCCGGGATGGTGGTTGGAGAGTTTGTGTAGGTACCGGTCTGTGTGTATAGGTTTGCGGTAGACTGTGTGAGAGCGTGCCATCAGGCATCCTGGATAAGAGTACGTCCAGAAATGGTAATTGTTCATTGTTCTCCATTTCCATAGTGAACTGTATGTGTGGATGAATAGAGTTTATATGACGTAGGAAATCTATCAAGGTATCTTGCCCATGGCTCCAGATGGCGAGAACATCATCTACGTAGTGTAGCCAGCACACAGGTTTTTGATTAGCGGAATCCAAAGCTTTGGCCTCAAAATGTTCCATATAATAGTTGGCAATAACTGGACTCACCGGACTGCCCATAGCCACTCCATCAGTTTGCTCATAGAACTCCTGGTTCCACTGGAAGTAAGTGGTTTCCAAAACATGTCGGAATAAATTTGAAATGTCCTCAGGGAATAGTTCCTGTAGTAAAGTAACAGTCTCCTGTATGGGTACCATTGTGAATAAAGAAGTCACATCAAAACTTACAAGAAGGTTGTTGGGCTGCAGGGTCAAGGACTTCACTTTTTGAACAAAATGTGCGGAATTCTTGATGTACGAGTCAGTGTTACCAACATGTGGCTGTAGGAGTTTGGCCAGGTGTTTCACCAAATAGTACGTGGGAGATCCGATGGTACTAACTATGGCCTGGAGAGGTACTTCTGGTTTGTGGACCTTCGGTAGTCCGTATAGTCTTGGAGGCTGTGCTTCTGTGCTTGTGAGCTGTCATCGTTTTTCCACGGGTATTGAAGACTGCTTGATGAGCTGATTAATTTTTCGCATGATGTGCGAAGTGGGGTCACGCAGAAGTTTTCTGTAGGAAGCTGGATCTAGTAGTTCCGAGATTTTACATTGGTTATCCCAAGCGTTCATAATGACAGTAGCGTTGCCTTTATCTGCTGTGCTGACAACAATCTCCTTGTTGTTCTTCAACGTTTTCACGGCAGTCTTCTCCGGTCCGGAGAGATTGCTTTTGGGAGGTTTTGCCTGCTGTAGATTCCTGGCACATTCACGTCGTATCTCTTCCACAGCACAACCAGAGACGTGGCAAATACCAGCTTCTATGTTGGCAATGATATCCTCTGTAGGTATAGTTATTGGAGTGACAGCAAAGTTGGCACCCTTTGCCAGAACGGTGGTTTCATTCTCCGACAGTTGGTAGTCCGATAAGTTGATCACAGTGCGCTTAGGTTCATTGGCAGTAGTGGATTGCAACTTGGAGTAATTATCAAACTACTTCTTCTCTCTGGTGGTAGCTTGGTTTGAGGTTGAGATCATGGAGCTGCATGTAATTCTGTCCACTTTTTCCCAGTCCTGTCTAGATATTATACTACGGACCTGCAAGTGGAGAGACATCAGTGCGCTGTCATTGAAGGCCAACTCCCAGTAGATTTGGTGAATTCTTTCCCGAAGTAGAGCTCTTTCCGTGCGGTTGTAGATGCGATGCGATGACGCTGTGTTGAAACAGCGATTTTGTCGAAGAAAGTGTGGGATAACACCATTGTCACGGCAGCGAAGCAAAAAGGTAAGGGAGCACAAAAGACGTGCTTTTTTCTTCCGTAGTGTCTCCAGGCACCAAATCAGTCGGTTTAAGTCGAGAAGCTATAGAGATCTACAAACATAACAACAACTTCAATAGAAAGGAAGAAACCAAACGCCTAAATAAAGCCTGGCATCCAGTATTACAAAAAGCACGCAGGAAAGCTGACAGTCAACAAATCCAGGACCATACACCGCCAACAGCCTCAACATCAAGCATAGACAATAGAAGCAGCAACCCAGTCCCCGCAGCAGCCGTACCAATAAACCAAGACCGGAGCAACCAGGAACTAGCTCCGCCCACCCACGCCAAACGTATAAAGCCTGTGAAGCCAAAAGGCTCCGTGCCAGTTATCGCCAAGACTAAGAGAGTGTTAAGGCAACGCCACAGAGGATGTTCGACGCAGCTTCGGACGAAACGTCTGGAAGGAGTTTCCTGACTGGACCACGGCCCACAAGCCCGGATAATCAGTTTCTATATAATGACACCAGCCATGAAAGCTTACGCAGTTTGATAAATAAATATAAAATACTATTCAGCAGTTTTCCTTACTTTTGAGCTTTGCTTTTGAATACAATTTTCATATTACTAATTATGAACACTTAATGGTGGAATTGTGGAGCTCATTTGTATTTCTCCATATTTTTCTAGTATGAATAATGTGTCTCAGACAGAGGTACGATATAATTGAAAAATATGTCAATATTTTAAAGGCTTCATTTTCATCAATTTTATACTATAGAGGTATAATTGCTTACTTTTTGGGGGGCCAAAAGAGCAAAACAAATATATTGAACTACATTCTGCAGGTATGAAAAGGCATGACGATGGGACACTTCACTATTATGTGAATGGTGTGGATCAAGGAGCCGCTTGTGATGGTGTTCCTCCACATATATATGCTGTGATAGATTTATATGGACAATGTGCTCAAGTGTCTATAGTGCAAAGTGACCATGCTGGAAGGGAGAACACGGCTCTCACTACTGGAATACTCAGTGAGAACAGCTCACAACCCATTAGTTTACAGCAGCATCATCTAGGCACAACCAACAGTCATCCTAACTCAGAAACCACTCACAGGTAAGCATTGTTGCATAGAACACTTTCTGTATTAATAAAAAAATAAGTCTTCTGGACTTGGAAGATGCAGTTGAAGAATAAAATTGGTAAATCTTGACATTTTCATTCTCACTTATTGAGGCATTCTTGGAAGAGTGACAGGCAGAGGTGGTGATTGTATGCTTTTATGCAGGTGCATGGTTAAAATCCTTGAATAAAGATAAAAGCTGTTTTATTCAGTTTCAACATATAACCCCATAAAAAGAAAGATGCAGAAATTTTTCTGCACCTGACCTTACAGTTTGCGTGTGTGTGGGCTGCTCTACTTCATTTCAGACAGCAGAAACCTTGCATTATTTGGGGCTAGGTTCAATTTTGTGTCATCTAAAGTAAACGATAAGTTAATGTCTTGAAAAATTGCAGCTATGATCAACAAGTGGTTCCTAGTTTTTCCAGGGTCAAAGTTACCGTAATTTCATTATATTGTGTGATTCTGAGACTCGCAGCTCAGAAACTATTCACGTAAAATTCTCAAACAAAATTCAAAATGAAGGTAATATTGTGTGGTTTGTGATGGTATTCATTCAATAATTTTAGGACTTAAATTTAATGTAGGGCTGTGCTGTGGCCGAGCAGTTAGAGGGTTCACTTACCACCTAGGTAGCCCAGATAGGCTGCCCAGGGACCTGCATATGGTATTTGTGGTGGATGAAGCAGCATCAGGGGAGGTTTTTTCTCCAGGTTCTCTGGTTTCCCCCACCACTCATTCCACCAATTGCTTCATTATCACCTTTCCAGTCATTGATTTCACCTGCATTTCATATCATCCTCTTCCTCACTCATACCTGGTGCTTGGCTGACCATCTGCTTCCTGGTCCTCACTCTGTCAGGTCCATAAGTTTCTGTGCTTCCTGACAGGCGTCTGACCCTAGGCACTGGCTTGTAAGTCCCTGGGGGGTATAAATCCTACATAAGCGGAGGGTAATCTGGTAAGGAAAAAAAGAAAGAAAATGTAATATAATTTTCATCATATTTCACGTTTTTTTCTGAAAAAAAAAAAACATTTTAAATGGAATATAAATTATGCCATATTGTCCAGCATTTAATTTTGAAACAATATTACATAATATCTTTGTGACATCAACGGACAGCTGCAGAAAAAATAAAAAGTAGAAGAAACAGCATCCAACTCCCTAATTAGCTGCACAGGCCATTCACGAGTCATGTCAAGGACGCTGTCGATCTGCTGCTGTTTATGTTTTGGTGTGAGAGGATGCTGACAAGTGAGACGATAAGAGTCTGTGAATAAACAACCCTCTTTTGTTCCCCTGACCTAAGCAAGTCACTTTCTTGCCAAGTGTGTTGTGATATGGATGTGTTCTGTATTTTAGTTATAAAATTATTTGAGTGTATAATAGCTTTTAGTTTATTCCATATGAAAATCTTCTACTTAAAGATAAGAAAAACCTCCATTTAATTACACTGGTCTACAAAAATTAACTTTTTCTCTTTCACAAGAATTAAAATAACAGATTCTAAAAGTATTTTTCGTGCTGAATTCAAATATAATTACAGTTTGTCCGCATCGGGCAGGAGTTTTGTGTGATATTCATTTGAATTTTTATAATATTCTAAAAAATCCGTAACTAGCTATCTAACTCAAAATTATAACTACTGATTCTGACTTACCTAGAAAGTGGTAGATAGTGATTTTCGGGTATATTTTGCATCTGGAACGTCTCTCATTTTAGTCCAACAGTAGTCAGCCAACATATTGGAACTCCACTTGCCTTGGTACCTCTTCTCTATCGTAGAAATTTGCTGATGAAAACGCTCACCGTGTTCATCCCTGACAGCTCCAAGGTTTTAGGGGAAGAAGTCCAAGTGAGAGTCCAAGAAGTGAATTTTTAAAGACATGTTGCATCCCATAGCTTTATAAGAATGCAGAAGATCAGCCACTATGTCACGATAGTTTTCTGCTTTATGGTTTCCAAGAAAATTGCAACATAAACTTTTGAAAGAATGCCAGGCTGCTCTCTCCAGTGGATTTAACAGTCCCTCGAAATGTTCATCAGCCATTAATGATCGGATTTGTGGTCCTATAAAAACTCCTTCTTTCAATTTAGCATCACTGACTTTGGGGAATTTCGATTTCAAGTACAAGAATCCATCACAAAGTTTATCCATAGCTTTGACGAAATTTTTCATAACTCCTAACTTAATATGCAATGGAGGTAAAAATATTTTTTCAGGATTCACTAAAGGGACACATGCCACATTTTTCTGGCCAGGGAGAAGAGATTAACGTTTTGGCCATGACTTTCTAACGTAGTGAGACTTCTTATCTCTGCTGTCCCATTCGCACAAAAAACAGCAAAATTTGGTGAACCCAAGTTGCAAACCAAGCAATAAAGCAATGACCTTTAAATCACCACAGATATTCCATTCATATTTTCCATATTGTATTTTCTCTAAAATTAGTTTCATATTTTGATATGTCTCTTTCATAGCGGCATGCGCTACTGGTATTGATGGAAGTTCATTGCCAATATGTAGCAGCACAGCCTTCAAACTTACTTTAGAGGAGTCTATGAACAATCGCCACTCATCTGGTCGGTGTTGATGCCCAAGAGTTTCCATAAGTGAACAAATATTATTACAAAACACAACACTATATTCTTCAGAGAAGTATTCTTTGAAAACACTATGGCGGCTATGATAACTACTTATTCTTACATCTTTTTGGAGTAAATTCCACCCTTTGAGTCTGGAAGTTAAAACTTCAGCTTGCAGTTTAGACAGATTTAAATCCCGAATCAGGTCATTAAGGTCTTGCTGATTGGGAAAGTATGGTTCTGATGAACAGCTACTGGCTTCATATGTAAGATCATTTTTATTTTCATCTGAATCATTTTGAGTTTCAGTTAGGTCAGAATCAGAGTTATCACTTAAGGTTGTATCTACATATACTGGTACGGGGAACTCTTCACTGTGCAAGACAGGTCTCAATGCAGATTGCAAATTCGGATACTTAACTGTATATTTTGTTTTAGATGTGATTCCTTTAATATTTGTCAAACAAAAATAACAGTCAGTTGAATGATCCTTCGGTTCCCTCCAAATCATGGGAATTGCAAATGGCATATAATGTGTACCATTTTTCCACCCAGTCAGCAGTCTAACACACAAAACACAGCATGTATTTGGGGCCCAGCTCTTATCAAAATCACCAACTTGACAGCCAAAGTAAAGATGATAACACTTCTTTACAAGTGGGGTCATATTTCGCCTCTGAGACTTGAAGGTCAGCTCACCACAAATATAGCACAAATTATCTGCATGATTTACACACTTTCTTGGCATGATGAAAACATTAAGCACTGAAATACAACATTCACAACATACACAATACACTTCTAAACAGAAAGGAAGGAAATATTTCACTAGTGAACAATGTCACAGTCAGCTCAATACTGACACATCACAATGCCAGACAGGTCTGAGCATGTCTAAACATGAATGAACCTGCACAGTCTTGTTTTGTGGTGCTTCAGCGTGATATTGCAAATAATTTCAATAAATACGGCTTGAGTAAAATAGCTACATATGGGGTAAAGGTTCCTATGACAGGTCAAAGAAAACGCTAAAATCATATTTTGAAAAGTAGCTTTCACAGAAAAACTATGCCTGATGGGAAAATTCTGACTACATATCTGAATTCACGATGAAAAAATGCACTAGATTCACTATTCAGATTTCTTGTGAAAAAAATCTTGTCGACCAGTGTTATAAAAGAGAGTGCAGGAATAACAATATATAAGATATTTAAGAAGATGTAATCAATCAACTTTGTGAAGCCTGCTGGAGACCTTGATTTGCTGTGAGCATGTTGCCACGTGGAGTGGCAAACGCCAGCTAAGCACTATGTAAGTACAGTGCTAACTTAAATATGTATTGTTTCATTATTGTTTTCCATGTTTCAGACAAGGGTTGTCATAAAACTGAAAACTGCAATTAATGTGTAATAAAAAGAGGTTTAAATCTATGTAAGTTTAATCATTATAAAAATCAATCAATCAAATCTTTATTGTCCTTCATAACATGTTACAGTGGAAATAATTGAAACATTGTATAAGAACATGGTCGACATTTATATTAAAGCACAAAAGTATGTATAAGTAAGTAAATATACGTACAATAAGTAAATAAATATAAGTACAATACATATAGAAGCACATCATCCACATACATGCAGGTGAGACAATGCCAAAAGAGTGAATCAATTAAGATACTATTTTGTCATTTAGGAACTCATCAATACTGTAACACACTATTTATAAGGAATTTGGTTAATGTGTGTTTAAACTTGGAGAATGGAATATTATTACGAAAGTTTATTGATAATTTATTGGATAATTTACTACCTACATAATCCGTCTTTTTTTCATATAATTTAAGTCTATGTGTTTGGATTATCAGGTCCTGGTTTCCTCTTGTATTGTAATTTTGATTTGCTGAATTTTGTGGAAATGACATGCTACGTATATGCATTATGGATTTTAATATAAAAATGCCAGGAAGAGTAAGTAATGATAAAGTTTTAAATGTTTCCCTGCATGAGCTATTCATTGACAATTTTGCAACGTATCCGACAGCGCATTTCTGTAAAGATTCTATTTAAGTTAATTTTAGATGCTGACTCCCATAATTCAATACTGTATGTGATTATTGAATAAATTAATGCAAAGGAGACAATGTTTGCAGTCTCAGTGAATATAAAGTTTGATATAGTACATAAAAACAAAAATTGCTGAACACAATTTTGTTTCAATCTTACTAATATGTCTCTTCCATGACAATTTGCTTTCAACAGTTAAACCATGTTGACCATCTCAACGGGTAAACTAGTATTATTATCTAAATTAAGAGGAGGTTCAAAATGAGTATTTTTAAAATAAAAAACCATAAATTTACTCTTTTTTGCATTAACATACAATTTTAGGTTATTAAAATATTGGGTTACAGAGTTCATAACTTCATTTGTATTTCTAATATACTAAGATCATTATTCTTAAAACCTATTGTTGTGACATCGGCATAGAGACTTAAACTAGCACCATTAGGTATTTCATTGATAACATCATTAATGTACAGTACAAACAGCAATGGTCCCAGAATAGAGCCCTGAGGTACTTCTGATATAATGGCTTTACTTTGAGAAACAAAATTTCCATATTTGCTGTTTAGCTCAGTAAACTGAGCTCTATTAGTCATATACAACTTCATGAGATCATGTGCAATGCCTCTTATTCCAAGATTATATAATTTATTAAGATCTCTTTATCCACATAATCAAACTCTTTGGTGAGATCCAATGAATGAGATGTCTGCAGAGTAACTGCCACTGCCAATTGCACTGATTGTGTACTCAATGAAGGATGGTACCGTAGATATTGTTGACTTGCCTTGGATAAAGCCATTTTGATGAGGAATTAAAAATGTTTGAGCAATTTAATAATTCGTGTGTACATTATTTTTTCAACTAGTTTTGAAAAAGACAATACAGAGATAGGCCTGTAATTATTAATTTACATTCTATTTCCTTTTTACTTTCTCTACTACTATGTAGAGGAAGTATTGTATTCCACCCGAAAAATGAATGACAAGATTTCACCGGAAATATATGTTTTGAAGTCCCCTCAATTCAAACAAAAAGGATGTTTAGAAAACGGTGTGTGTGCGCAGGTGGGCATTTTTTTTTTTTTTTTTTTTTTTTTTTTAAATTAACGTCCTCCAACATTCTGTCATATCGGATGGTGAATGAATGAAATGGGTGAAATGATACTAAAATGAGCCCGAGGTCCATGGAGCTTTAAGTTACCCGACATTTGTCTTCTCAGGATACGGGAAAACCTCAGAAAAAACCTTACCCGGATAACTTACCCTAAGCACGATTCGAACTCGTGACCTCTTGAACGTGAGGCAGACACACTAACCATCGCGCTACCGAGGTGGGCTAGGGGGGTGGATGGGTGGGCAAGCGGGGGGTTGGGTGTGTGTGTGTGTAGCATATCTCAAAACAGAAAAGTTGGTTAAAAACCAAAGTAGGTGTTTAAGTTTAATGTCTTTCAAGGATGTGACACAAAGATTTTGAAGAAAATTCTTCTGCCTTTACATGGAAAATTTTTATTTTCTTGAAAATGGCTCTAACGATTTTGATTAAAATGCCATATGTTTGAGATATTTTGGTGACAAATGAAATGTATATTTTGAATTTTCTGGCTATAGCCTATGTAGTCCTGTTATTCTGGATGATTTTTTAATTACTTGTAAATCGTGAGAGATAGACAAAATCTTTTATTGTTGTTGTTGTTGTTTTCTAGTACCTTGCATCTGGCAATGAAGCCATTTGCATTCGTGCTTTCCAATACTTTTGAACTCTAGTTTCTTCTGATCTTAATGCTTCACAGGTCTTCAAGTGGTCTTCGTTCATTTCTGCTGGATCATTACACAGGACACATATTGGTGAAGCTGAGATACCTATTCTGTAGAGATGACTTGCTAAGCAGTAGTGATTTGTCAGTAGTCGGAAGGCTGCAACCGCTGTTTTCCTTGGTCTCTGGGGGATTATATCTGGGTTGGAAAGTAGTGTAATCCATTTTTTATCTTTGGCATTTGTTTCTATTTCTTGTAGGTATGGATGAGAAAATTTTTTAATGATTAAGCGTTTTATTGAGGAATATGAGAAATTGAATTTAGACTTTTGTTTTATTGTTGTGCCTTTCTTTGCAAGTGAGTCTGCAGCTTCATTCCCCATGACTCCACAGTGTGCTGGAATCCATTGGAGATGAACAGTCTTATTAACTTTTTGGAGTTGTGTTAACATTTTGTAGCATTCTCTAATTTTTGTTGACTTCTTTGTAGTATTTGAACATATTCCCTGAATTGCAGCTTTAGAATCTGAAAGAATTACTGCCTTGTTAAATTTATTTAAGGGAAGATTTAATAATTGTCGGAGAGCAATGTGTATACCCTCTATTTCTCCATCATAATTTGTTGTGTCTCTGCCAACAGAATGATAAAAGGAAAAATGTGAACACATAACTCCAGCTCCAGTAAGGTTTTCTGTGGAGGATCCATCAGTATATATGTGCAGACATTCTTCTGTGGGATACCTAGTATTGATTGTTTCCAGAGCTAGAAGTTTTTGTATTTCTTTTGGTGTGTCTGATTTACTTATTTCCTCTATTAATTCCAAACTGAAGGTAGGTTGCAATAATTCCAATGGATTTTCTCTTATAAGTAGATTTTCTCTGGTGTTAGGAATGTTCAATTTGGATTTAATCTGAGTTATCTTTTCTAGGAAACTACTATGAGTTTTAAGGATTGAAGGGGGGAGGTTCTCTTCTGTCCATTTAGAGTTTGGCAGTTGTAACATTTTGTCATGTTGGAGCAATGTTTGTTCTTCTATTTTTGTTGTTTTTGATGGGGTCCGTGTTAAGGCAAGCATGGCATCAATAGGTGTGGATTTAACTGCTCCAGTGATTAGGCGAAGAGCCTGATTTTGTATTTGTTCAAGTTTATTGATGTTAGCATTTGCTGCTGTTATTAAAGCTTCAGAACAGTACAAGAGGTTTGGTTTAACATGCATTTTGTATGTTGTGTTAAGGACTCTGCTTGAGCAGCCCCATTTAGCACCAGCTAACCTTTTCAGGATTTGCAGTTTCTTTTCAACCTTTTCTGAGATGTTTGTTATATGTTTTTTCCAACTTAGCTTTCTGTCGAATGTGATGCCTAAGTATTTGGCATCATCAACTGCTTTGAGTGGTTTACCATAATAATTTATGTTAATATTAACTGGTTTGTATTTTAGTGTAAATAATTCATAATTTGTTTTTTCCACATTGATAGTCGTGAGGTTTTGGAGCTCCATTCATGTACTTTGTTTAGGGCTGTTTCTATTCTGTCTTTAATTAATTCAGGTTTTTTTGGAAAGCCTGGAGTCCAAATGACTACATCGTCAGCAAATAAAGCAATTTTGGTTTCTAAAGTTTTTATTATTGATGGAAGGTCATTTATATATGTGTTAAAGAGTGTTGTGCTCAGAACAGCACATTGTGGAAGTCCTCGGTGTGTTTGTTTATATTTGGAAATGTATGTATTATATTTTGTGGCACAAAATCTTTGTGAAATAAACTGAGTTATCCATTTAAGCATGTTACTTTTCACACCTATTGATTGCAACTTCTCAATTAATTTGTTTCTCCAGACTGAGTCATATGGTGATTTAAAATCAATGAATACTGCTAAGGTATCCTCCTTTCTATTGAAAGCTTCCTTGATGTCTTGGCTTAGTAGGAGTACATTTTCACTTGTACTATGATTCTGTCTGAAGCCGGTCTGTGAACTATTAATTAAGCTGTAATATTCTAGGAACCAGTTAAGTCTAGATGCCACCATTCTTTCCATCACTTTTGCAATAACACTGGTCAAAGATATTGATCTGAAATTATTAATATTGTTTGAGGGTTTTTTTTTTTTCTTTAAAATCGGGATGATAATGGCTTTTTTCCAGTCGGAAGGTACAGTCATTCTCCAACACGTGTTCTACATTAATTAACTCACCTTTTAAATTAAACGTGTTATACAGTTTAAGTAGGATTTCTTTTCCTTTCCTGCCAAGGTGTTTAATAAACTCTGGGTGGATCTTGTCAGGTCCTGGAGGTTTTTTGTTCTGTAATTGTTCTATTGCTAAATCTAGTTCTGTTTCGTTAAAATCCTGAATAAAAATATCATTTCGTATATCTTTTGGCTTATTAGTTTCTCTGATAGTTTTTTGGATAGCTTTATCTTGTTTTTTATACACTTGGGGTATTCTTTGTGACAGCATAAAACTTGTTAAGGGATTCTGCTATTTCCCTATCTGTAGTTAAGCTTTTGTTATTATGTTTTAATGGTTCAGTTGTATTTTTTGATAATTTTGTTTTAAGGAATTTGTATATTTTATTTCCATCTTTCCTATAGTCCATGTGTTCTACAAAATTCTTTCTTAAAAATGGCTGCTTTTCTTCTCCAGTTTTGTACATCTTCTGGACACTTGGTTCTTTCGGCTTTGACTCTTGCTATATTTCTTTCGTGTTTTAACTTAGATAAAGATGGAGACCAAAAGTAGCTATATTTCTTTAACTTTCCTTTGGGGTATGTGTTTTGGCTGCTGTCAATAATATTTCACAAATTTTTTTATTCATTTCATCTGTTGACTTGAACTCTGATTCTAACAGTATATTACACTTCCCTTCTATCTCATTTTGGAAACTGGCCCAATCTGCTTTTTTAAAATTCCAAGAAGTTTTAATTTTTGGTTTGTTACTTTTATTTATTAGACCTCTTATGGAGTTTATTGTGATTCTGTGGCCTGAACCTGGGTCTTCTATTATTTCTCTTTTTGTATTGTCAATTATATCAGATGACACCATCAGAAGATCAGGATTTGTACCTGAACCATTATAATGAAGGTAAGTGGGTGGATCATTTGGATTAAATATTAATTCCATTGTTGATGAGTTTAATAGGTCTTCTATGACTCTTCCTGCTGAATTTATATCTCTGTAGCCCCACCTAGGGGAGTGTGCATTAAAATCACTTATTAAAATACTTTTGGGTTCTATGGGAATAGAATTTAGATCTAGTGTATTGTCTGGAGGATTGTAGATACTGTAAATTCTATAGTGGTAGTTACTTTTCCATACTTCAATTTTAACTATTTCTGATTTATCTTGTTCTTCCATTGTTTTTTGGATTTGAATAGTAGCTTTCATATTTCTTTTAATTCCTGTAAGAATACCACTTGCTATTTGACGAGCTTTTGGAAGTATATGTGTAGTGTACTGATCCATTTCAAAGTATATTTCCTGTTCTGATATATTGGCTTCTTGTACTGTGAAGACATCTATATCTTGGTCTTTTAATATTTTCATTAGCTCTTGTTTTTTAGGCTGGGACATGCCTCCTGCATTCCATTGTAGAATTCTTAAAGTATTGGAATTGTTGTGATGAAATTTGCCTAAAGATGTCCCCACCCGGAGATCCGATTGGGGGACAGTTTTAACTCCAGAATGTTTATCTTTAGGACTGATACTCATGTATGTGGCTTTCATGTAACTGTTTTCTTAACGGGCACCAGTTTTACAATGTGGCAGTTACATCACCCGACTTAAACCCCCATTTTGCAAGGGGGACCACACCTATCATTGGTCAACGGGTCCATCGAATCTAGCCGGGAGGACTAAATAGGTGGTATTTAGATCCACCGACTGAAGCTGTAATATCGTTGTGTCCTGGTTATTGGATCGCCATTTGAAGCTGAAGTCGTTGGTGACGTGACGTTGCCCTTCGATGTAGCTCACCTCGGCTAGTTCTGCATAAGATCTCTTTATCTCGGGTTTGCGTAAGTGTAATGGACAACCCAAGAACAACTTTGCATATCATTTATTTCAAATATTTTCGGGAGATATGCCGATTCTATATGTGTATGTAGAGGAATCGCCCTCACATCCGCGCAGCGCGACCTCCCGTACTGGTCTCTGGTTGAGTAATGCCCCGACGCTTCTCTCTTACCCACGCTAAAAAGCCGTTCGCTCCATTTGAATGTCATGACGTCATCCAAGAAAGCCTCGTATCCAAAATGCTATTTCCTTTTCCCGCAATTTAGAAATGTCCCTTTCTATTATAACATGTTCTTTTATGAATTTCAAATATATAATTACTTTTTTTAGGATTAAACGATGTTTACTTTATATTTTATTAGATATCTCGCGCGACTTTTAAGGTTTGTAGAACTGACTTTCGAACGTGTATTTAAACTATGTGGTATGACGTCATGACTCGTTAATTTCAAACCAATAATGCGTTTATTCTACAAATTTAACGACTATTATTTACTCATATCTTGCTCACCTTACAACACTTCCTGCTATATTATCTATTTATGTTATTACTCAATATTTATCGCAAATCTCATATCCGGCAATTAAATTAAAACGTGTCTTTTTCAAAAGCCCATTCGATCGGAAATCTAAATTTCGGTATCAAATGCCCCCATTTATGTTATTTTATTATTTCATAATAAAATAATGTAAATGTCTTGCCCGAAAGAAAAATTAAAATTACTCCTGTATTTTGAATAATCGGCAACACTCCCATTATATACAATTTTCAATTACACTGTTTTTGAAATTGGTTATTAACACATTTTCTCATTAATCTTTTTAACATGACAAACAATTGTACACTTGACTAAACATTAATCCTTAAATACTAATTACAATATGTTATGGTTTCTTCTGTGAAGCTTCTATATAAAGGTTAAACTTCAAGAGTCTTTCTTTATACTTCCTTCTTTTAGTTCATGTTTGCTCACTTCGCTCTCACTATCACTTGCACTGTGATTTTTCACTTTTGTTATTGTAACACATATCTGTACTATATCCTTTAAGCACTAAAATGTACATATATTTATATAAATCCATTACACTCTTTAGACAAGTTCTTTCTTTGTCTTGCTGTGATAACTATCTATACATCTAAATATTTTAACAAATGTTTACAAAGTAAATATTCTGTTTTCTCTCTATGCGGAGATGAACAATTTAACAATCTTTCTGAAGCTGTTATTGTGAGCTCTATACAATATATTTTTAAGCTCTTTGTAGTAGATAGCAATTCACATTCTGCATTTTTCATGAATATGTAAGTACCTGACCAATATATGATTTTCAAGTAAGCTAACATTTACATTTTATCTCAAAGCTGATTGGGCGCCAATAGACAAATGACACTTCCAATTTTTCTTTTACATTAAATCAAGGTTCCAAGGCACCACACGGTTTCTTGTATGGTCGAAGGAGTTGTTTATGCCATCTTCCCAGACATTTTTCATTTTTAACATCTCTTAATTCATAGGTATGATAACCAAATTTTGATATAATTTCTGCAGGACCTTTATATAACAATTCCATCCTTTTGTTCCTACCTCTCAAGGCACTTGATAACTTATGGTCTTTAACTAGTACCCAATCGCCTATCTTAGGTTCCCATTTATGTTTTCTACTCTTTTTCTTTAATTTTCGCTTCTCTGCCTTTTTCTTGATTCGTTCAAAAGCAATTTTCGCTCTTTCTTTTTCACTTAACTGAATGTCATTAATTTTCAGTGTTTTTGGTTCCCCGATCAATATTGGTTCTGGTTCAATTCCTAACATTAATTTTATTGGTGCAAACCCAGTAGTTACATTAATGGTGTGATTGATAATCTTTTCTATCAATGGACAATATTTCACCCAATCCTTGTGATTATGATGTGTAAGTACACGTAAATAAATTCCTACATCTCGGAGGACACGTTCTGTTGGATTCCCTGATGGAAAATATGATGAACAATAATTTAGTTTTCTCACATCTAATGTCACCCTGATCTTTCCATTGGCCTTATTTACAATACATAGGGGATTCACAAATTCTGAATTCGAAATCTCAATAACCTCATCTTCTAACATTGACTTTATAACTGCATCTACCTCTTCTCTTATTGTACTAGGGATAGCTCTCGCTTTATGTGTAAAAGGTTTGATGGGTATCATCTCAAACGAATGAGTATAAATATTACATTTACCAGGTTTCTCAGAGAATACTTCTTTATTTCGGATTAATATTTCAAACAGTTTATCCCTCTGTTGTTCATTTAGTTGATCAGCCTGAGTTACTTTTTCCCTCAACAATTCTTCTAAGTCTTCACTACTCTCCCTATCATAGTACCTAGTTGCATCAGAAACCCTCAAATTGTCTATGAAATCATTTTTATCCCATTCTACATTTTCTTTATTATCGACACTGTACTCTTTGACATTTACTTCAGTTAATTCCATAGCTCCTACTTTAACATATTCTACAAAGAATGTATCCCCTTGGATTTCTTCTTCCTCTTTTTCTCGTACAATAGTTTCTGAACTACTATCTTCCACAAAAGGCACTATAATGGTCTCATCTTCAACTTTCATTTCTAGAATCATGTTTTTAAAATTCACCACAGCTTCCCAGGCATAAAGACAATCACAACCTATTATAATATCTGTCACAAGTCTTCCTACAATCAGAAATAAAATTCCTAGTATTCTCCCATTTATTTCAATATTTATCATTGCTTGAAATTTTACTCTCTCTTTTCGTTTTCCCACAGCTAGCGAGCAATATATCCCATTAACTGGTAAAGACATTACTTTAAAACCACTACTTTGTAAATTATCATAAAAATTTTGTGAGCATACTGTGCTATTTGATCCCGTATCTATAATTGCATTGTACTGTTTTCCATTTACTCCAATTTTGATTTTAGGTGGATCTCCTACTTTTTCGTTTTCGTCGATTCTATTTTTACATTCTCTTTTCTTTTGTATCATCATTTGCCTTCCAGTACTATTTATTTCCGAGTACTTATCACAATCATTACTAGGATACCCAGTTCTCACTGAAGGCGCGTTTGACCGGCGTTTCCCTGATTTTTATGTATTGCTCCTGTACTATTTCCCAAATTGTTACTTCTGTTTTCCTGCATTAAATCGGGGTTACTTCCTACCATGTTTTTGACCGTGTTAATGGCCTCAACCATTTCTGCATTTTCGGGGGAATTTCGTCCATTAGAATACCTTTCTTCCTGTCTTGGTGACCTCGGTCTAAACTCATTATCTCCGTTTGTCCAATACCCATCATTTGAATTTCTACTATGTCCAAAATAACGTCCCCGTCTACCTCGATCAAATCTATTTGTATTCATATAATTCACCCTTATATTTCTTCCCCTTTGATTACCATTTCTATTTTGGTGATGCCCTTCCTGGTTATATCTACCTTGATTTTCCCACCGGAATGATTCCATCCTTGGTACTGGTCCTTTATATCTTTCCCTAATCTCACTTCTATTCTGATAATACTGTGCCCCTTGCCCGAAAGAATTTACAGTTTCTTTTTCTTCATATTTATTTCCAAATGCGTGTTTTGGCTTATTGACTTCTAAGGCTGATAATAATTCGATCATAGCTGCAATGCTATCGGGTCGAGCTATGATTAGGTAGTGTTGAAGCGTTTCCGGAAAATGTGGAGTAACTATATTTATTAGATCTTTTTCATCCAAGGGAGGGTCCAACATCTTCGATTTTCTCGCTATTCTCATAAAATAGTTGACCATCGATTCCTCCGATCTAGGATTAAATTTTCCATTGCTTAATTCAACTCTAATATTAGCCTGCCTACTAGCTCCCCAATATCTGGTTAAAAAGATGTTCCTAAAGGTCCTGTAATCATTATTGTTACCCATAGAAAGGCCTAGCCAATTGGCAGCATTACCCTTTAAGCATTTTCTTACTATCACCATCTTGTACTCCTCTGGTATACGTTTCACCGTGAAGTACTCTTGTAACCCTTCTAAAAAGGCTTTAGGATCATCTGAATCTTCATTTTCAAAAACTGGAGGTGTCATTTCATTTAAGACATGGTTAGGCCAATGTAAATTTGAATTGTCACCTGTCCCTGCACTATTTCTGAGATCAGAATGGGAATTACTGTTACCTCTATTTTGCATCGAAATGTCAGCTGATACACCTGGTATTGCCTCGTTTCTTGCAACTTCATTACTAAGATTGTTGTGATTACATGCATTTTCATTTAATTTCAAATTTTCTAAGGCCTCTTTTACCTGAGTAATTTCTGTTACTACCCCTTTTATTTGGTCTGTAACATCCTCCAAATTTCTAGCCTGCCTTTCACTTTCTACATCAGATCTTTCTATTCTAACTTTACACCCCTGTAACTCTTCTCTAATTTCTTCCCTGTCTTTATCTAACCTTTGTACTACCTCTTCCCTTTGTTTGTCTAATCTATATGTTACTATTTCCCTTTCTTTATCTAATTTTTCACTCACTTGTTGACCTAATTTCTTTTCAGAATTCTTTACTTCTTGCCTTATTGTCTCTAATTCTCCCTTAACCTGTTCTACCTGTTCTCTATTTTCTTTTACTTCACTACTAACTTTATTAATTTCCTCCCTAACTTCTTCCCTAAAGGTTTCTAAAGCTCTCTTCTGATTTTCCAATTGCATTCCCAATTCCTGTTGTCCCTTCTCTAATTTCTGTCCTAACTCTGTTCTTAATTCTTTACTAGTTTCATCTATCTTTTGACTTAACTCTGTACTCATCTTTTGACTTAACTCTGTACTCATCTTTTTCACTGTTCTTAATTCTTTACTATTTTCATCTATCTTTTTACTTAACTCTGTACTCATCTTTTCCACTGTTCTTAATTCTTTACTATTTTCATCTATCTTTTTACTTAACTCTGTACTCATCTTTTTCATTATCGTTTGAAACATATTCTCTATTTCTGACATAAATGCTGGCCTTTCTGAATTACTACTAAACATTTCTGAACTACCTCTAGGTGTTTCTCTAACGTTCTGATCTTCTACTTCTTGGCATATTCTGCTACCAATTACATTCTGATTAAATTCTTCCATCCTACTTACACTTTTCTCAATTTCCGGACTATCAAAACCTAAAAAATCAGTGTCACTGTCTTCCATTTCTAAGCTATTTACATGTGTTTTTCTACTCACCAAAATTTTCAATATTTTCACTATTTCACTTTAACTGCACTTAAACTTGTTCACTACACGTTTCACAGATGTTGACACGCTGGGCACCTTCTTGTCTGCTGGTGCTGGTTCGATGCTGGCTCGGTCGTCTTGGGGGTTTGGTCCATTCTTTCGAGGCCACACGTTGGGAAGCCAATTTGAAGCTGTAATAATCTTCGTGTCCTAGTTATTGGATCGCCATTTGAAGCTGAAGTCGTTGGTGACGTGACGTTGCCCTTCGATGTAGCTCGCCTCGGCTAGTTCTGCATAAGATCTCTTTATCTCGGGTTTGCGTAAGTGTAATGGACAACCCAAGAACAACTTTGCATATCATTTATTTCAAATATTTTCGGGAGATATGCCGATTCTATATGTGTATGTAGAGGAATCGCCCTCACATCCGCGCAGCGCGACCTCCCGTACTGGTCTCTGGTTGAGTAATGCCCCGACGCTTCTCTCTTACCCACGCTAAAAAGCCGTTCGCTCCATTTGAATGTCATGACGTCATCCAAGAAAGCCTCGTATCCAAAATGCTATTTCCTTTTCCCCCAATTTAGAAATGTCCCTTTCTATTATAACATGTTCTTTTATGAATTTCAAATATATAATTACTTTTTTTAGGATTAAACGATGTTTACTTTATATTTTATTAGATATCTCGCGCGACTTTTAAGGTTTGTAGAACTGACTTTCGAACGTGTATTTAAACTATGTGGTATGACGTCATGACTCGTTAATTTCAAACCAATAATGCGTTTATTCTACAAATTTAACGACTATTATTTACTCATATCTTGCTCACCTTACAACACTTCCTGCTATATTATCTATTTATGTTATTACTCAATATTTATCGCAAATCTCATATCCGGCAATTAAATTAAAACGTGTCTTTTTCAAAAGCCCATTCGATCGGAAATCTAAATTTCGGTATCACGACCTTCCCCTCATGTGCCTCTGAAGGACGCTGTTGTGCTGTGATAGGCCAGCACATATGTAAATGACATTTCCTCCATTTTAGATGAAACAGTTATACCGCTGTGATTCGGTCCCCAGAGCCTCATCTGTTAAAAGCAGGGTGCACCACGGGCAGGATAAGGATGGGAATTGGGTAGGAGAGGCTATAGGAGGCGCATCACTACCCCTTACGCCCCATAGACAAAATCTTGCTATACATAAAATGTTGTTGTTTGCTAATGCTGGATTTCTGACAATGAAGTCATTAATCCCCTTGCTGTCCAATATTTTTCACTGATGGATGGGGCACTAGAAGTGGCCAGGCATATTTGAAGGTGGTCTCGGTCCATTTCCTCTTGCAGATCACATAGAGGACAGAGTGGTGAGGAATATATCCCAATTCTGTTCAAATGTTTTGCCAGACAATCATGTCCTGTAATCAACCTGAAGGTTGCAACTGCTATTTTTCAAGGATACTCAGGAATTACAGTTTGAATGTTTGGTGGTTCCCATTTTTTATTTTTTGTAGTAATATTTTGCAATAATTTTTTTGAATTCAGAGTTGACTAATCTTTTAGCTGCATAAAATGGTAGGTTAACTATAGATTTCTGTACACTGCTGGTACCCTTTTTTGCAAGAAAATCAGCTTTGTCATTACCACTCAGTTCACAGTGAGTTGGTATCCATTGGAAGACTAAAACACACAATTTATGTCCAAATAAATTTTTTTGCAGAGTGAAACATTTCAGAGATATTCCTTGTTACTGGTTTTGAAGAACTTATACTTCTGTCACATGGAACATTGCTATTCATTTTTTTGTGTGTTAGGCGTGCAAAGAGAATGGAATTTGAAAGCTTTAAAAGATTTGACTATTGCTCGAAGCCTACTGTAAACCCATATTTCTGTTGCACTTGCAAGAAAACAAGCAATAAGATAATTTCTGCAAATGTTTTTCTTATAGAAGAATAAGAGTTTGTAAGAATGGTTAGCACAAGAGCAGAGAAAGTCATGTGATGAGTGCAACACATCAGATTTTTTAAAGATAGGGACAGCTCTGACTGTTTTTAAATTATCAGGGAATATTCTGTTAGATAGGACTGTATTAATAAGGCCAATAAGATAGATAGAGATAAGATAGATAGAGATTTTGTCATATCCTACGGTGCTAGTTGATTTGAGATTATTTATAATATTGAGAACTTCAGTGTTGTTAGTGGACTCCAGAAATATAGTCTGACTAATGGTATTGTTTCATATGGAATTATTTGTGTCTTCATGGAACACATTGTCAGCAATGTTGGATCCTATAGAAATTAAATGATTGTTGATTAAATTAGCATTTTTTTGAGGCTCATGTACTGGACAGCCATTCTAGGCAATTGTAATGTTGTTTGCATTAGAGGATTTTTGTTTGCCTCTGAACTGATATATTATTTGCCAAGTTGTTTTATTTGTATTATCAGAATTGATAATCTTTTTATTGAAGTAATTCTGCTTGGCTAATGCAACTTGTTAGTCATAGAACTTCTTTATATTCTTTACATGATCACTATGTAATTTATTGGACATATACAAAACATTTGAAATGTGTAATATTGTGCGAAGTTTTTTAATTTCGTCGGTAACCCTTCTTACTTTGACCCTTTTTTTATTTTGGTTATTTATTCTTTTAGTTAACATTGGACAATAAGTATCAAAAAAATATCTAAAAGTATTATGAAAAAAAATGCTTAAATTTTTCATATATGTTTCACACATTACATTGGACCAAGTCTGTTCACTTAGGACTCTATTGAGAGCAAACAAATTAGTGTCACAACAATTATTTACATATATGTTAAAATTCTGTGTCTGTTTTTCATTGGTTGGATGAAAATCACAATTGTTAGGCACTGAGCAAACTGATCAGATATATTTGTATTTAATTTGTACTTAATACAGAAAAAAAGTTTTAAAAAATTGTGTAATTATTGCTATGTTATTGTTATATACCGCCATCAGCAACAAACATTCAGCTTCAAAATGAATCGTAGTTTACCAAAATCCGATGTAGGGCTCTTGAGTATACTGCACAGAAGTTGTCTCATTTGGAAAATAACACAAATTTTATTAAGTTTTGTGTCCAGAACTATAAAAATTTAAGAGGTAATTTTCTAAAAATTGTTTTCTTTTACAGTAACTGACACAAGTAGAAATTTTTAATGGTTTTAAAAAAGCAAACTCAATTTTCTCATTTTTTGTCTTATTTGAAATGGAATAGCCAATGTGTGTGTGTTTGTTTTCAAATTAGTAGTATTAGCAAAGTTTGAAATAAAAAGCTAATATAAAATTTTGTTGAATTATGTTTAGTATACAAAACCGCTGCTTATTGTACTAAAGTCTTATCAATATCCATAAACACCTGTTGCTCTTAGTTTATGTGGTGGCACACCATCTGTTACCAGCAGCGTGAATTCAAACCAAGGTAACCACCAACACTGAAACCCTGGCCAGTGATATGCAGTACTTTAGTAAACTGAGTTACAAATCTGGTATCAGATAGTAATATCTTATAGGAGCGTAAGCATATTTGGTACAACGCTTGCCAAAATAGCAAGGTCAGTAAGGGAAATTTCGCTTACAATGATGACTAATTTCTATGTAAAATGTTTTGGAGATAAATTAGTTCCTCAATCGGAATTTCTAAAATTTGTAGTTGCTGTAACCTTGGACAACTCTTTCCAATGTATACTGAACACACCTCATCTTTGGATTGTGGCTGCCGAAACATACAACAAACATTGTGCTTTTAACCCATCATTTGTAAGAAGAGGAAAATGTGTTGTAAGCTAATAATAGCTGCATATACTACGAAGATCGATATTAAGGGTTAAGAGGAAAGTATTGAAACATGTGTACAGGAGAATGGCATAAAAATTACAAATTTAGGTAAAGCACATTCCAGGCTTGTAATATTTTATTGGCCTCCTCTAATACATCCCCTTCTGCCTCCCTGCCTTTTACGGCCATCCCTGATGATCAGTATTGAACTTGTAAAGTCACACTCATCGCTGTGGTGTTGAGGAAAGGGATGAATGGCATTGATTTCTGGCTTAGCGCACAATGATGTTCCAGTCAGCATGACTGTTCTGATAGTAAGTCCATAATTTGGAAACGAATATTTGCTATGCATTATTTAGAATCTCTACATTGCAAACCTATATGATACATTTGTTTGAGCCCTAATCAATAAAAACTGGTTCGTAATTATAAGAGTTCATGAATCAGCATTTTTCAGAACATAGTAGGACCCAAGAGTAATGCATATAAAAGAATTGAATGATGTTTTGATGCTAATTTTTTATTCCCCTAGGTTCAGCGCGTTATGTGGAAAGAATATTATTTTACGTTCAGGAAACACAGTAGCCACCCGAGTACGAAACTATGCACATGGTTTAATATTTAGTAACACTCCTCTTGAGCCCGAAGAAACATTTGAAGTGAGCATTCAAGAAGTGGCACATCAGTGGGCAGGAACATTACATGTTGGAGTAACATCTTTACACATCTCGGATAGCTATCCACCAGGCAATCTTCCTCCAATTATATCTGGTCTTGCAGGGGATACATGGTATATCACAGGTTAGTAGTTATTGCATTTTACATTTAAACTTTTTGATTTGTTTCTAAGATTTCTGTGTGTCATTTGAACAAAGAATAAATTAAGAAAGCATGCTACATGTTTATCAAAGTATATTAATGTAATTATTTTACAAGCTCCAATCTAATAACTACTACTTCTGGAAATTTGTCATGTAGGAAATGAAGTCCGGCGCAACTCAAACACATTAAAAGTAAATTACTGTCCAAGTTTAGAGTGGCTCGTGGCAGGAAGCAGAGTTGGTGTGAAGAGAGACAAGGAAGGAAACTTGCACTTCTTACTTAATGGGGAAGATATGGGAATAGCAGCTACCAATTTACCTAAGGTGAGTTGATTCTTCATAGCACCCATTTGTAATATCAGAGGATTTAAACCATCTTTATTTCTAAAACTACCAACAGCTCACAGCCTTAGCTGCACCTAAGTAGATAGATGTTAGATGATAGTTACACATACTTTATTAAAAAATAATTAAGCTTCTTTTAAATGCTAACAATTAAGCTCGATATTACTTTCTATGTAATGCAGCTAAATTTGTTACAAAAACTTAAACATTAGGTGATAGGTACCGAATCTGCTGTATACATATACTAATTCCCATCAGTACAAAAGCACAAATTACATGACTCTGCATATTCTTACACTAGAGATAACATATTTGCAGCCTATGAACTTCTAGCATTTGATTTGTGTATTGCACAGAGTAAACCAAAATGGTGTGCCAGGAAGATTGAGCATTTCATTTTGAAAAATGGTCTTCCATGGTATATCTACAAATTTAATTTAGTAATGTTTGCTGAAGATTAGAAAGGTTTCAATGTATGGATTTGAATTAATGGATTGACAGAGAAATTACAGAAATTGCTTACTTACCTACATTATCGTGTTATGAGCTGACATTCTTTATGTTGAATTTGGATTGAATCATACTCTCTTTACTCAAAAGCACAGAGTAAGTTGAACATTTTCAAGGACATTCATTCTCATCTTCAGCTTCAGGTGTCTGAAGCCTGGTTGGACTTAATGTATGGTTGTCAGACCAAAAGGGGTGTGACAACAGAGTTGTCCATTTGCTTCAGTTTTTTTACTTGCACTGCTATGTATAGTAAATAGGGGAAGTACTGTATTTGACCCAAAAATTCAATGGAAGGTTTTTACCAGAAGTAAATGTTTTGATGTCCCCTGAATCCAAAACAAGGATTTTTAGAGAGATCCGCATGCGATGTGTTATTGTGCTTAGGTGCATGCGTGTGTGAATAGCATAACTTAAAAAAGAAAAGTTGGTTAAAAAGTAAAGTAGGTATTTAAGTTCAGTATCTTTTGTGTATGCGACAAAAAGTTTTAAAGAAAATTTGTCCACCCTAAGCTATGCTTTATGTGGAAAATTTATTGAAAATTTTTATTTTCTCAAAAATGGCTGTAACGATTTCTGTTAAAATGCCATATGTTTAATATATTTTTATGGCAAATGAAATGTATATTTTGAATTTTCTGGCTATAATCTATGTAGTCCTATTTACTCCGGATGACTTTTGTGTAACTGGTAAACCAAATTTTACTGTACAGAAAATGTAGATCTCATTAAAACGCACAAGTTATGTCCAAATGCATCTTTTGTGGAGTGAACCATTTTGGAGATGTTCCTTGTTATTTGAGTATGTTTTCCAATACTTATACTTTTCTCAAATAGAAGGAGGTTGGTTACTATTTTATTTCTTGGCCATGCAAAGAGAATGGAATTTCAAAGCCTTCATATAGCAACAGCCTACTATATTCCCACATTCCCCTTGCACCTACAGAAAATTAACAGTAAGATAAGCTCTGCAAAGTTTATCTTGACTAATATGAAGATAGTAGAGTAAGTGTTTGTAAGAATAATTTGTGCAACACATTCAGATTTTTATTTCTCTACTGCTCCTTCAATATGATGCTCAAATTTTTCATGGTTTTTCCTAGGTAGAATTTCTCAGAATCTTTGCAGTTGATCTTGCCAATTCCTAATTTAGGTGCACCTGGGACTGTGTTTTTGATTTTGAATGGCTTATTCAGCAAATTGCTCAGGGTGTATATGTTTTCAGGAGCTAAATGCCAAACTTACAGAAGATTTTGTTCAAATTTTCTAAATGCCCATGAATGAGGATGATATTTTTTAACTGATATTCTTTATACTACCAACTACCATTACTTATGCTTTGTCTGCCTTGGTATACAATCAAGCTCATTTAGAAATCATTCATTCACGTAAATTCTCTTTATTTTGTAGTAAATGGGTGTACTGTACACTATATATGAGAAAATAGTACATGAAACAAAACATATGCTACTTATTTTCAAAGTAACAATGTGATAGCAAATGAAAGTGCAATACATACTTATTCTTCCATGAAGTACTATGGTATTTTGCTTATGAATTTTGAGGTATACTTAGTGGTTAATTAATATTTAGAGGAACTTAGGAATAGTGATGTCCATATTATCCTTTTATATTTGTAGAATTGATGTAACACTATCACTTCATTTTAATTGTAGTTTATAAGCAAGTAGTTTCAGGAGCCATTTTCAAACTTGCAAAGGATGTGAACCATTTACTTAGCACACGCCAAGGCACTAACCATCTTATTCTTCATTTGTGTATGGCTGTTTGTTTCTGTAGTTATTTTATGGAATGTATATTTTGTGAAACAGCAATATGGGTAAATTCAGAACTTGTACAGCAGGTTTTAAACTAAGAGTGTTGGATTAGTGGAACAGAATTGTAATTGAGCTGCAGAAAGGAAGTTATAAGAAATTAGCATAAACTGAAAATGCTGGAATTTGCAAGCTGTTTTAGGTGCTCTTTTCATGCTGTAAAACCGGAAAATTCAATAATATAGACTCTAGTCAAAAAGTACACATGATTCAACAGTATCGTAAATACTTTTGTAAGTAACAGATGAGTCTTAGTTCAGTAAATCCAAAGTCACTTTTTCTTTCTTTTTTTTAAATTTTTTTTTTATTCACTGAAGTAGGTGTTTGCATTGCAATGTCAACATCACTTTTGTACTTTCTCTCTTCCTTGCTTTCAACTATTAACAGTGTAATGTGGTTGTGCTTAAAAATGTTCAGACTCACCCTTACTGTCGTTACCGTACACTAATTGCTGAAAGTTAATATGGTCAGTCTTAAATAATTTATCCTTGCATAGTGGTTGCTCTCACACAATGGTCATACTGTGTATTTCTACTTTATGAAGATTGCATAAAAAGTATGATTATGTGATCAAATACAGTACTTATTGTAAAACAAAATTTCCTACATGTTTATTCTAATTAAGGTTTCTTTTTGCTTTTTTTTTTTCCAGAAAGTCTTTGCTGTAGTGGACCTGTATGGGAGTACACAGAGTATTGCGGTAACAAGTGTGAGGGCAAATCAGGGTCCAGGTCTTACAGGCTCACCTACAGAAGTGGAAGAGGCAGAAGGCTTAATGGCTGGTGCTATGGGAGAATCCTTGCGTTCCAGTAAACTCCATGATTCTTTAGAGATGCTTTTGGATGCAGCCACACCCACTATACACTCCACCCGAATTCCGTAAGATATATGTTTTTTATTCAGTTTTACCTACCATTTACTTTTTTATTATATTTCGGTAATATACAGCTGTGGCAGGAATTATATGTCCAAATGAATTAATGAGAAAATTTATATCAATATTTAATATGTCAAGTTGTATCCACATAATCTCTGTAAATTTTCTATATAATGTAAATAGCAAGGTTATATTTCTGGACCTGTATCCTGAACCTTTGCATATCAAAGAGAAATGTATTCAAAGTCCATCATGGCCACGTGATGAACGTATTGTGATCGAACCAACGATAAATAGCCACTAAAGTAAACACAAATTAGAAACTAAAAGCTTCACTTATCTTAGCACCAAAGAACTTGCAATATTACTAAGATAAGTGAAGCTTTTAGTTTCTAATTTGTGTTTACTTTAGATTCTTGTTGCTTCACTGTTAATAGCTTCATTATTTTCTTAGATAAATAGCCAATCGATCTTGGTTGCTATGCCCGTAACTGGGAAAATAAATAATTAGCCCTATAGAGAGGTAATCAATGATTAATGATATATTTATCAATGTAGGCAGACGCATATTCGTGCCGCTGAATGTAAAGAGATTTTGTCAGTAATCCAACAACATTGGATTGTATTGCCGAAGGATCTTTAATTGAACACCACATGTAGATATTCATTAGGCATGATTATCTCGTAAATATTCCAAGATATTTACAAAAGAAGTGTGGATTTAAGTTATACAGAACCACGAAGGTCTTGAATTGAATAGTTTCGGGACCTAATAGTGCTGAAATTTGTAAAAGAGTGAAGATAACTTATTTATTAAAGTTTCACGGGCGATCAGCCGTGTGAGGTTTGAAAATATTGAGCTTTCGGCCATTCTAAACTCCATGGCCTTCGTCAGAATGAAATGACCGTTATTTTCCCGCTCCTCCTATATATACAATGTTAGATGAGAGGGGGTTGCGTTGCCCTGGCCAATGAGCGGGTGACGATCTGTGATTGGGCCTGCTGTTTCGGGCTATGTTTGTCACCGGCCACAGTGTTTTCTTGAGGGTCAGTACTTGGACCAGAATCACTATAGTTGCTGTTGTGAATGTGTTTCATGGCTATTGTCCAGGCAGGGCTTAGCTGAAGACCGAAAGCTCAATATTTTCAAACCTCACACGGCTGATCGCCCGTGAAACTTTAATAAATAACGTGCGCCGTGAAAGCTTTAAATCTTACTGAAGATAACTTATTATTTTGTTGTAAGTTCATAAGAACAAAGTTGAATTGGTGGAAAATTGAACACTTATTGCAAGTATAAAAATTATTATAAAAATTATTTGGCCACTTATACCCATAACACTGTAGATAAGACTCATAGTACAGCAAAATCATCGTAAAAGAACTGCTACACAGTTGAGATCTAGGGATTATTTTTAAGCAAATTTCAAGATCAATTAAAGAAATCAAGTCTGATTAGGTACAGATTATCACCTAATGTTAATGGGACATCTTTTGGAAGCAATTGCTTCCATCCTCAACTGGATGCTGACTGCTTCTGAGCAGGAACATGAGATGCTGCTATTTTCTGATGATATTCCAAGGAGTCTTCTGTGGTTGTCCCTAAGAGAGGTCTAGACATTGATTAAATGAAATGATGGTTAAGGATCAAAATGTTTTCCCACATTGAGAGTGTTCTGATGTCTGTTAATAATATTTAATATTTTGTTGTTTAACGACACTGTCAATTGCCAGGATCACATGTGTTGCCGGTGTGCTGGAATTTTGTCCCACAGGAGTTCTTTTACGTGCCAGTAAATCTACTGATATGGAGCTGTCGTTTTTAAGCACAGTCTGGGCCAGATTTGAACCTGCAACCTTGTAGGCCAGCATCTAACCAACTGAGCCACCCAGACCGATTTCTGTTGTCTGTAATATTTAACCAGTTCTGTTCTGGGTTTATTTCACAATTTTCTTGCTGCTGATGTTTCTTTTTCTATGCATTTTATATTCCTGAGGTGTTCTTTGACTTACATTACTATACTTCTTTTAGTTTTACCAATATTGAATTGGTCACACTGATTCAGTTTATTTTATATATGTTGTTCTTACTTTAGAATCTTGTTGCTTCACTGTTAATAGCTTCATTTTCCTTAATTATATATGTTGATTTGTTCTTTTTGGGCATGGTGTCCTTTAATTGTTAATTCAGCAAGTTTTTAATGGAGTAGCTGTTCTTCAGTGCTGATAAGTTCTGTTCCTTCAAGGTTCTCTTAATTTGTCATGGTCTGTTGGAGGGTATATACATTTTTACTTTCTCTACTGGTAAGTAAGGGAAGTTTTGTATTCCACCCAAAAATTTGTGATGTCGTGATCTCACCAGAAATATATGTTTTGAGACCCCCTGAATCCAAAAATGGCATTTTTAGAAAAATGTGTGTGTGTGTCTCTGTCTGTCTGTCTGTCTGTCTGTCTGTCTGTCTGTCTGTCTGTCTGTCTGTCTGTCTGTGTGTGTGTGTGTCTGTCTGTCTGTCAATCTGTGGGACAGCATAACTCGAAAACAAAAAGTAGGTTAGTAACCAAAGTTGGTATTTAAGTTTAATGTGTTTCAAGGATGCAAGGACGAAAATTTTGAAGAAAATAGTCCCACCCTAAACTACCTTTACATGGAACATTTTTCGAAAATTTTTATTTTCTTGAAAGTGGCTCTAACAATTTTGATTAAAATGTCGTATGTTTGAGATATTTTTATGACAAATGAAATGTATATCTTGAATTTTCTGGCTCTAGCCCCTATAGTCGTATTTACTCTGGACGACTTTTGCATAACTGGTAAACTGTTAGAGATAGAACAAATCATACTATACAAAAAATGTTGTTGTTGTTTTCTAGTGCCTTGCATCTGGCAATGAAGCCATTAGCATTCGTGCTTTCGAATACTTTTGTAAAACTGGTGCCCGTAAGAAAACAGTTACATGAAAGCCACATACATGAATACAAAAAATGTAGATCTTGCTAAAATACACAATTTATGTCTAAATAAATTTTCTTGTAGAGTGAACCATTCCGGAGATATTCCTTGTTTATGTGTGTGAGTTTCAGAAAACGTAAAACTTTCATGAAATGGAACATCGTTGTTCATTTTTTTATATGTTAAGCATGCAAAGAGAACAGAATCTCAAAGCTTTAGAAGATTTGACTCACTCAAAGCCTACTGTATTCTAATATTCCCCTTGTACCTACAAGGAAATAAGCAATAAGATAATTTGTACAAATGTTTATCTCAACTAACACGAAGAAGATATAGGAATAAGCGTTTGTAAGAATGATTAGTACAAGAGTAGAGAAAGTCATGTGAGTGCAACACATCAGATTTTTTTGTAAGTGAACTTTGCTCATTGTATGTAGAAGGTGCTGATTTCTTATTATTTCTTTTCTTTTGTATTTTCTTTGTGATGGTTGAGTTGTTGAACCCATGGTTGCTGCAACTGTAGTGATGTAGTTTCTTTGCCGCATTGCACTCCATTTATCAGTATATATATGAGGCTATTGAAAATGTCATAATGTTTCAGGTTGAAGCTATTACGTTTAATGTAATTTTATTGTTAGTGTAAGTTGGTTAGTATTTGTTGGTTAGTATAAGTTTATTGTTCTACTTCATGATACTTACGTCTAAGAAAGGCAGCTGTACTTTTTTTTCAATTTCTAATGTGAATTTGATGCATTACAATTTAAAAAATTACACAGCATCTTGTGTGTGTTGTTTCGGGATGGTTAAGAAAATGTCAGTGTACCAATGCCATGTTTTGAATATCTATGATTGTGCCAGATAAAAGTGAATTTAGTATAATTAATGTTGTGTATACATATTGTACTAAACAGAAATAAGCATAGAAGTATGTACCAGTGCATCTACTGTCATATATTATAGTTACTAAAATACATTTTTAAGTCAGTTGCTTAACTAATGCTGTGAATTTTGTAGTGATTTAAGTGTTGCAGATGCAAGTATCACAGAAATGAGCCAATCCAAGTCATCAGAAGGTAAACTAGATGAGTTAGCAAGTGAAAACCATAATTCTGCAGCATTGCCAGCCCCAGTTTCCAGTGCTAATAACATGGTTCAAGCTGGAACAGATGCTAATGAGCCATCAGTGATTAATTTAGAGTTTCATGAAAACCATGGGCGAAATGTACAGTTGGGGGATGGCCGCAGATCAGCAAGGCGCACAGCCAGCTATAACCAGGGAGTTGTGATGTCCAGTAAACCTTTGCCAAGAGAACTGCTTTTTCAGGTATATAAATTTTAATTTCAGGCAATGTAACATTCATATGTTGGGTCATAAGAGCACTGTTCTTTAAGTGGCTATTCTGTAACTAGTTCGTGCATCTATGAACTTATTCTATATGTAAATTTCAAACGTTCAAATGTTATGCATATTCCTATTTTGTTTCTACAGTTAGAATTGTTTCTGTTTGCGTTTCTTAGGTCAGAATTGACAGCCTGAATTCGAGATGGGTGTCCTCTCTAATGTGTGGTGTGACTTGCCAGTCACCAGAAAAGGCACATTTTCCTCTCACTGCTCTTGGCTTCAAGAAAAATTCATGGATTGTTTGCAGTGATTGTGTGTTCCATAATGGAATTAAGGTTTGTGCCTATATTTTGCAAGTTAAGTTTGAATGGTACTGTAAGAGAATGTTGCTTCTTGCAATTGTGCCTCTGTAAATGTATATTTAAAACTAACATTTTTAGCAGCACATCACTTTTACATCCATCATGAAATAAAATTGGTTGTTGATAGCTCAAATAATTCATACAATTTATCATCAGTATAGAATATAGACTATGATCTCCTCCAATCATTGTACTTGATATTTTAGTATAAATGTTGAGCTAGTAATACATCTAAACTTCTTAATCCCTTAATTCCTTGTATTACTTGTGGAAATGTTACGACAATGTTTGCGTACTGCAGCTCCACTTTAATTATTATGAGAGTGATTTGAAAAATTCTTGGAGTGACCAACAGATTACAGCAGCATTTACAAAGCAATTTTGTTTTCAAAACCAGCCACCTTTCATAGAAATATTTGTACAGTACCATAGAGATTTTTCAAGAATTATAAAAGGCATAACTGCTTTCTACAGTGCAGACCTATCTATAAAAATGGCAAATGTCAAGCATTTACAAACAAGAAAAGCAAACTAAATTAAATATAAATAAACATCTTATATAAGGCATTAATATTCATATTATAAATAATTAAAAGGTCAAGGAGATTGTGCAGTTAAGTATTTTGTAAGCAAAGGTATGAATGCAAAAGGAATTCATACCAATGTGACAAATATTCTAGAGAATTCTGCACCATTATGCCATCATGGTCAACCAGGGACTCTGACTTATTAAAAACTATTGGGGGGCCAACTGTAGGTGAGGATTGATTAAATAGCCACTTGTGACTTTAAAATTGTTGATATTAAAGACCAATTTGTAGCACAAAAGCAAAAGTTGTGGATATAATAAAATTATTATGGACAAAATATTGAAAATTTTCACCTTTTTTACAACTTTTGCCTTAAGAGCTTTGTCTTGCTTCTTAAGATACAGAATGTTCATTATAGTTTCTATTTCTTAAATCCTAGGTGAAGGGATGCTATGGCCCCAATCTGGATAGTCTACAGAACTGCCATACAGTTGGAATACTTGTGGATAATGAATCAAGATTGCATCTCTATGTTAATGGCATTGATCAAGGTGTTGCAGCATGTGATATTCCAACAGTCTGCTATGCTGTTGTAGATATATATGGACAATGTGAAGAAGTACGTAATGCCCTGATTACTTGTAATTAGAATAGCTCTATTAACTACTAGGGGTGTCTCAAAAGTAAGTTACACTATATTTTTAAAACCACACAGTAAGCCGGAAAAGTGCAAACTTTGCACGTAACTAGGTCTGTGAGTAGTAGCAGCACTGTAAAATTCCTAGGCACCTACCTTTACTGCTTGTACATTAAAACAGCAGTAACAATGGAGACTCCACTTGCTGCTACCACTGATTGTGAACTTTGCACTGTAATCTGTTTTTTGACGCAGAAAAAATAAATTGCGACTCATTGTGAGTTGTGCAGTGTGTATGGTAAAGATGATATGTCAAGACCAATGGTTTCTCATTGTCGTCAATCCTTCATTGAAAGAAGAACAACATTACACGATGAGCAACGAAGCAGCTGACCTTCCACTTCCCATGCTTCAGATATTGTTGACGAGGTTCGAGGAGTCACAGACACCAATCGGCGCCTTACACTTGATGCAGTTTTGTTTCAACTTCCTCCTTATATTGAAATTAACCATGCATCACTTCACAGGATCATTTCTGAGGATCTGTGTATCAAAAATTTGTGCAAGATGGGTTCCTCGCGTGCTTTCAGAACAACATAAGGAATACAGAGTTGATGCTGCATTGCAATTTTTGCAGTTTTTTGAGAATAAGGGAGAGCTTATTCAACCGAATAGTGACCGGGGATGAGACATGGATCCATCACTGGATGCTCAAATCCAGAAGACAGAGTATGGTGTGAAAACAAAAGCATGAACCAACACCAAAAAAGGCAAAAGTTGTGCATCGGCTGGCAAGGTCACGGCAATGATATTCTGGGATTGAAGGGAGTACTGTTGATCGATTACCTACCCCATGGGACCACAGTGACAGCTGCTTGCTATTGTGAGGTGCTAAGAAAACCCAGAAAGGTGATTCAAAGCAAAAAGAGCGGAAAGTTGAGCAAAACAGTTTTTCTATTGCACAATAATGCTCACCCACACACTGCTCATGAAACACAAGCCCTGTTTCAGCAGTTTCATTGGAATGTTTTCGGTCATCCACCTTATTCAGCTGACCTTGCACCAAGTGATTACTGTCTTTTTCCGGAGCTGCAGCAACATCTCAGGGAAAGGCGCTTTGTAAATGACGATGAGTTAAAACAAGAAGTGGAAAGACGACTAGCCAGTTTGGCAGGAGAATGGTTTGTCACTGGATTAAAAAGACTGTTATCACAGTACCAGAAATGTATTGAAGTTCAAGGAGATTATATAGAAAAATAGTTATGGAAGTAGCTTTCAAAATATACCCTTTTTAAAATATTTAAATCTTTTGTTATTTTTTAAAAAAAATAGTATAACTTACTTTTTCAAAAACTTTCTATAGTGCAAACATGTAACTACACTAAAACATTGAGCAGAACATTACTTACACTTACTGGTGTTTTGCTCCTCACTGTAACTTTTCTATCTGACCTTACCTTGGTCATCTCTTGTTCTCTTCCGACCCCGATGCTATTAGGGTTCCCGAGGGCTAGGGAGTCTTTATTTTTCCAACCTCTCCAGTTCTCTAATTTCTCTATAAAATCTTAACCCTTAACATGCTGACCTGTCATGGCATGTAATACGTCCTCTGATTGGTAATCAGAATGAATGAATGAATGAAAAAGTTATTTGGGCATGTCTTTCGACATGCCCTGGCTGTTCAGGGGCACCCCTCTTCAGCCTAGTGATTGCGTTTTTATTTTTGGTCGTGTGGCGGATTTCAGTGGCGGATGCCTGTATGCGTGTTGGTGTTGTGGGTTTTGTGTTTGGATGGGTGATGTGTGTGTTTGGTCATCCCTAGCTGCATGGCCTGTCGTCTACCCAAGAAAGAAAAAGAAAAGCCCAGGAAGTATAAGTCATTTGTGCTAGAAGTTTTGTCAAGTTTGTATGTCTACTGCAACAGCTCTTCGGTTACTTTTGTATGTTTGTGTGTTAGGTTTATGTGTGTTTTTATTTTAAGTGTTTATGTTTATTATGTGTTTAGATGTTTTGGAAGTGTTGAAGGTGTTGTTGTAGTCTGTCTTCTTCTTGTTGCTGGTATTTGTCGTAAACGTCGATTAGTGTTATGAGAGGAGGATTTTTGTGTTTCTCTGTTTGTGTTATGGTTTTCATTTTTTGTGCGGTGTTGATGAGTGTTCTTCTGTATTGTCTGGTGTGTGCGTTGTGTATGTATTTGATCATTAGTTTGGCTATGTGTGTGTCTATTGGTGTTGTGTGTGTGTAGTTGTAAAGTGTGTTTGTCTTGAATGAGGGCAAAAGTTTGTGGGCAGTTCTGATGCACCTCCTCTCAAAGGATTTTATTTTGTCCATTATTTCGGTCGTGATTAGGGACATGGTGGCTACGGCTGCATAAGTCAGTTGTGGTCTTATTAGTGTAGTGTAAAGTTTTCGTAGTATTTGTGGTGTAAGTCCTCGTCCGTTTAATTGTGCTAAGTAAGTCAGTGTTGAGTGAACGGGTCGTGTTTTGTTAAGTAGTCGCGTGTAGTGTGTCTTAATTTTCAGTTGGTTATGAATATGTATACCCAGGTACTTAATGATTGTTTTACATGGTATTTGTTGATTGTTGAAGGTGAGGGTGGCTGTTTTGTATGAGTGTTTCATGATTTTCCTTATCACAATGGCTTGTGTTTTGTCTGTGTTTATGCTGATTCGCCATTTTTGAGTCCATTGGAGGAAGGTGCGGAGTTGTTTTTCAAGATTTCCTCTGGCTCCTATCAGCGTGGCGTGGGTAATCAGAGGATATGGTCGGTGAATTTATTTTGATAACTCTCCCGGTCAGGTCGGTGAGACCCGTAAACCAACGACAGGTGTGGTCCTCCAGACATTCTGGGGGTTGTGAGAGAGCGATGTGACCGCCAAAACATAAAAATATGGTGCTCTCTAAAAAGCGGTTACTATTACTGCTATTGCTCTCTTCAATATCATCAGTGAAAAATATTGGAGAGCAAGAGGATTAATGACTTCATTGTCAGAAATCCAGCATTAGCTAACAACAACTTTTTCAAAAAACGGCAGTTGCAACCTTCAGGTTGATTACGGAACATGATTGGCAAAACATTTGAACAAAATTGGAATATATTCTTCACCACTCTGTTCTCCATGTAATCTGCAAGAGGAAATGGACCAAGACCACCTTCAAATATCCCCGGCCACATCTAGCGCCCCATCCATCAATGACAAATATTGGAGAGGAAGAGCACTAGTGACTTCATTGTCAGAAATCCAGCATTAGCCAACAATAATTTTTGAGACACCCCTCGTACAAGAAAGAAACCAGTGAGTATCAACGGATTCCATAAGTGTAAAACCAAGTATGTAACATTTTAAGACAGCTTTTAAAAATGTTAAGACAAGTAATGAAATTTTACTGCTCCACATTTTTAAAGCTACAATGTTAAATTTGTTGTATTGCTTAGGGTGTAACTAGAAATCATTTAGCAGGTTTTATTTCTTCAAGTGCATTAGTGTTTTTGAGTTTTAAACATTGTTTTGAAAAATCTCAATGTTTCAGAATGAAACATTTTATTACAATTCTTTTACCAAAACAATGGCAACTGTTTCTTTTCACCTCTTTTTTTATTTAAGTTTCTTACAAGATTCTTGTTTCTACTCTGTTGCAAGTTTTTAGCATTATAATCTTTAGATGTTTTTATTATTAAGCTGGACCAATTGAACTAACAAAGGCCTAAAATGACATGAAAAGGAAACACGAATTGTTAGGAGGATACATTGCCTCTGCTGAGGTGGTCCTGTTTACCAAGTTATTTCTGAAAAGAATATTAACAATGATAATGAAACGTAAGTAAACATAAATTATAAAGAACGGACTCCAACCAAAGTTAACCTTGCCTAAACACAATGAGAATGTTCAAAACAAAGAGCCTACTCCATGAGAGGTAGAATTGGAATTGAAAAATTCAGTGCCACAGCTGGGATTTAAACCACAGACCCTACACTTACCAGGCAGATGCTCTAACCATTAAGCTACTGTGACAACCTGCCAGACATTGAACTCTCCAACCAATTTGTATTTCTCCCAGTAAACCACAAAGGCAATCTCATATCAGAAACAATTACCCCAATGGTGACTTACTATCGTAAGTACTTTATGCCCTGAATCGGTTGGAGAATTCAATGTCATTCTGGCAGGTTGTCACAGTAGCTTAATGGTTAGAGCAACCACCTGTTAAGTGGAGGATCTGTGGTTCAAAACAAGCTGTGGCACTGAACTTTTCAGTTCCGATTCTACCTCTCAAACATTGCCCACACATAGCTTGAGTGTTTAAAAACACCAACAGTAAGTTTCTTGACATAAATAGATAATAGCCTAGTCTAGTTTAGCTATGTCTTTCTGTAAGCATATGTAACTTTAACTCATCAATTCTAATTTACTAATTACACTTAATGCACACTGCACTGTTTAAAGGGCCATATCAGGATTTTTATCTCGGAAATTGAAACTGCTGACTACTCCAATGGAAACTTCCGGATTGGGTCAGGAAAGGTTATGGCAGACATGCACTCTGACATGAGAATACCCCTTCCCCTATTTAACTAATCACAGTGGACAGTCTAATGCAGCCATTTATTTAACATAACAAGTAGCATAAAACATAAATACTTTATCAGATTTAATTTCTTGTGGCATTAACCAGTCTGACTTTCACCAATTAAATGTTCAGCATATTCACAGACAGTAATAAGTGTCTCTTGTGACAATTTACTCTCCGTAAATGAAAAAATAACAATTTCAAACAATTTGACCAAATGGCTCTAAAATTGTTAGCACTCTCATAATTCCCCATCGAAGAGTATGCTTGTGAAAGGCATCAGGAATAGGAAACAAAAAACTTCATGCATTAAATGGATTAACGGTGTAAAGGGCCCAAGAAAATCCTATCCATACAGCATTACGCACAAGACATCTCTCCGCCAGAAGGCAGGCTGAAGTTGTATTGCCTGAACTCCCAAGAGCCTCTGGTCAGCACCAGCAGCAAGCCTCAGCCGTCCGGTCACGAAACCATTCAAGTTAAAAGACAAGCTAAAGTCAAAACATTGCCTTGATGCGAACTGCTCAATACACTTTAAAACCTTTTAAAATTACAATCATGACCTTCTAACCTATTATATAGTTAAGATACTTGAGTTTACCAATTTTGCCATTTATGCTGCTATAGTTTAGAATTTCAAATTCATAAACCAATTCTTTTTGTGCAACACACTAATTACGCCATCCTAGTTCACTGAGTAGTTCGTAGTTCTGCTGGCAACAGTTAAGCAGAACCAGCTGCCACTTTAAATGCAAGGTACTTCTGTACTGTAGAATGTACTGGGTAAGCTCCTGGCATGCTGAATATACCGGGAGAGTGAAGAACCTCTGAATGGGCTGTGCAGTGTTTTCCTGTCAGCATCCTTTGTGCTCATTGCCATCTGCTGCTATCATAGAAAGGTGCAGATGAAACCATACAGCATTTTTAAAACTACTTTTAAAAGCTTTACTGACCAACTTTATGAAAGAAGATGCTGAAACTGGCCACCGTCTTCCATACATTTTTGACACCTCTTTAGGAAACTATCCATCACTCACTGTAGTTCACATTGAGAAATGCTGGCAATTTGCTGTTGATATTTTATTTTAATTCTTCCAGGGTGTGTGGGTTTGTCTTATGCACTTTGTTTTAAGCTACCCCAGAGATGAAATCACTATTGGAGCTCTAGAAACCTTTCTCCGCTAATGATGCACCATACACCAAATTTTTTCATGAAGGGTTACATCATGAACAATATTAGATTTTGAGTTATAGGGCCAATTTTTTTGAGTTTACAGTTGATGCCCGTACATAGGTGAATACAATTTTGTCCCCTATTTTTTTTAGTGAATTAACAGAGAGTGTGATTTTGCCTTTTTTCAACAAGACTCCGCAACAGCTCATATGGCCAATCTTTCGATGTAAGCAATTGAAAGTGTGCTTCAGGACAGAATGGACATTTGTGGTTCCCCGACCTCACAACGTGCAATTTCTATCTCTGGGGTAACTTAAAACATAAAGTGTACAAGACAAACCCACACACCCTGCAGTGGCGGCTCACAGTCAAAATTTTAGGGTAGGCAAAGTGTAACAGTAACAACAAACAAACAACAACAACAACAACAACAATAATAATAATAAACCCCGTTTATCCGAAATATAGGGGGCGAAGTCATTGCGGATAACGCAAACAATATATTGTTTGGTTATTTAACAAGAGCAGAGTGAATGAGTGTGACTTAAGGACGAATTACCGCCAAAACTAAAATCACGAGTGTCGGCAGACTTTTTTCCAGGGGGGGGGGGGGGGCACATGTTGGAAATTTGCAATTATATAATATTAAATCATTATTTTACTGTCAAAATTTATAGTATTTGTTGCAGATAACCGTATTAATTTGTGCTAAACAAAAATTGTTCTTTACATCAAAATTAAAATAATAGTTTAAAAGTCAGTAACTGACTGCACATTAAGTTCCCAACTTCCAAGGGGGCGGGGGCCGTGGCCCCCGTTGCCCCCGTTTCGCGACGCCCATGACTAACATAGGTTAAGAAATTGAAAAATTGTCTGACTGCAGCTTTGTGTTAAATAGCTAAAACACTCCTCTTTTCATTGTCAGTGCGCCGCGAAAGCAAAATTTGTAATAGTTCACTAATTAAGTCGGTCATACTGGTATTACACAGAGATAACGACAGATTCAGACCTCTGAGATCTTCGTTCGTGGAGTATGGCTGTTCGGAAAATGTCGCATAAATTCGGATTTGGGCAGGCAAGTTTTCGGACTGCTGGCAGACGCGTCTACGCATGCTCGGAGTGCATATACAGACCGAATGTTTCCTTATCCCTGTTCAGAGGCCTCGTACTGAGGAAATGGGGCCGAGCAGGCAGAGGTTAAGCTAGCCTGCTCTCCACTACCCAGGTTCCATACGTATCATTTCTGCCGCGCGTTTCAAACACGCAGCGCAGTTTTGATGAATCGGAATTGAGATTAAAGGATTTGACCATTTGACCGAGAAAACTTTTCTTGAACTGCAATTTAGGGGAAAATGATGGTTCAAGTGATAAAATGCAGAATCATAGTTAAACATTATTTGTTGATGCATTACGATAGGGTAGGCAATGCCTACCCTGCCTACCCTGAGGAGCCGCGCCTGACACCCTGGAAGAATTAAAACAAAATATCCACCAGGAAATTGCCAGCATTTCTCAACGTGAGCTATGGCAAGTGATGGATAGTTTACTAAAGAAGTGCTGCCCTTTCTGAAGTTTTTTGCTCTCCTGGTATAACCAGCCTGTTGCTTGCCAAAGTGCTGGAAGTGTAGAAAAGCTCTGCTAGCAGAAAATACTGGAAGCATATGAGCTTGTGGCTGGTGAAGTGCTAGTTCTGTAACTGCAATTCAACTGACTTTTGCTTCTAAACGCTAGCGTGTTTATATATGACCGGCTGCTTGCTGTGTTGTGGTGTACTGAACAATGTTGAACTTGCCCAATCAATTTTTTCCATATGGCTGACTGCTGACATGGCCTACATAACCTCATAACACTTAATGTTACTACAAACTTTAGGCATTGAATTGCAAAACCTTAACTATTAATGGAGAAAAATGTTAATATATATACTGCATACTCAAAATGCCAAATTTTTTTTTCAGTGCACATTTTATTTCCTTTTATAAAACTACTGTCTTAATTACAAATGCAATGCTTCATTTTTTTAAATATTTTACAAAACATGCAGTAAAACTTTCAACCTTCTAGCTCTAATTTGTGGATCCTGGAAGTGTAATTAAATTTAAAACATAGCAAAAATGTCTTTAAAGGTTTGCATGCTCTTCTATAGAAATAAATGCAGGTCTTAAATATGATATAATTAAGCTGGCTTTTAAGTGCCATAATGCTTTACTTTTCACTACAATAAATTACATAGGATGCTTTAGCACAAAAAAAGAGCAGAAATGTTCATTTGACATCCAGGATGCATTTGGAAAATGGCAGAGATGCTGGGAGTAGTGTGTGTCTTGTGGATAGGAAACATTAATCATGTCTGGTTTGTCTACACAGCAGAGCACCTTGTTTATAACATCCGTGATACAATTGTGTAGCAGCAGCAATAAGTTGTCACAATTTAAATGTTGATAATAGAGGAAAGTCAGCCTCCAAAACATATTCCGGTAAATTATAAGTGTTGTGTAGTGTCATTAATTGACTCACCTTTTTGGTTTAAATTGATTATTACAACACTGTTTTCAAACTTCCATGAAAGAAGCAAGTTGTCACAAGTTCCAAATCTTAATAATTACTAACCCATATGATCAATCAAAGCGCTGTGCTGTATAGGAGTTGGACAAATTTGTCGTTCCAGACATGACTCATTTTTTCTGTCCATAGGTGTACATGAAAAAGGGTACCACTTTGAGGGTAATGATGGTCATTAAACCCAAAGTAAGTTTTTGACCAGGTCACAGCATTGGTCCCCAAAATTTTAAGATACCTCTTCCTAAGTACTTATTAAAGGCAGCTCCTTTCCTGATGCTAATTTTCTTGTAGCCTTCAAAATTCCTAAGACTTATTTTCCTTACCATTTACTTGTACCTAAATAGCAGTGGTATACAAAGCTTGATGATTTCACTAGAAATACATGTTCTGAGGGCCTGTTAACTCTTCCCCCAAACATTACATTTTACAAAAGGTAGGGTGTGGAGAGGGAGAGAGAGACCATGCTGATACCATTTAAGAGCACCAGGTCAAGGTTTTCAAGAAAGTCTTCTTCCACCCCAGTACAACTCTTTAAATGAAAAGCATTTGTTCTTTTTGTTCTCTATACAATGATCAACAACTCTGATTTGCATATAAAATTATTTGAGATTTTGCCACTGAGTGCTTTATTGCTTAACTTTTTTAGTCTCATTGTTGGCTTACTTTACTATTTAGTTTAATTCTACTTCAGATCTGTGGTTCGAACTTTGGTTTATTGTGTTGTAATTTGTAATAAGTATTATGAGTGATAAGGCTAAGTATAATGTAAATGTACAGGGTTACTATAGAGTCTGGTGCCATATATTTCAGCATAACCATAAAATGCAGAACACGTCACAACATTGTAGAAATGCTTTACATCTCTGCCACCAGTGTCATCTTACTTCCTTAAATGTCATATAATGTTCCTTTGTATGATCAATTTGTGAGAATCCAGGACTTTTGCAATGGTTTATTCTTATGACAGTTTTGAATATCTAGAAAACATTAGCTTACCAGTGGTGTAATATATGAAAGCTGCATAATGCATTGGAGCTCCACTGGATAACTGCCATATTCCAACTGTAGTCTTTACATGGACCCCAGCCATGGGGGTATTTTTGGCAATGAGAAGGTGAATGCAGTGCTACGTCTGCATCTTGTCTGCTAGAGTTTTCCACCCATACTCTACCTTATATAGATGTACAGCGATACTTCTGTTGCCATTAATTTGTTGTTTGGCAGCAGTCTTGGGAAGCGTGAACTGCCACTCAGCTGCATACAATCAAGGACGCTCTCCTGCAGGGAATACAGGCAGGAAGATTGAGTATTGGTTCCACATGAGCCAGCCATGGGCAGTTTTTTTATGGTTACATGGCACCTGTCTGTGCCACGTGCTGTGTTTCACTCTCTGTAGCACATGTCCTTATTGATTGTCCTTGACACACTTGTGAGCATCAATCCCTTGGCCTGGGTCTTTCACTGTGCTCAATTTTAGGCAATGACCCAGTAGCTGTAAATACACTGTTGAGGTTTGTTGCCAACATTGGATTTGGTAAACAAGTTTAACTTATGAGAGGTGTTTAAAACACCAACAGTAAGTTCGTTGGCATGAATAAATAATAAGTTTAACTTATATTTTATTTCAGAGCTTTGCAGCCTTTTAATGTGTTTTCCTTTTATTTTAATGATGTTTTTACTGCTCACTTTTTAAGTTTAAATTTTAACGTTTTAATTTTAGCTCTTTTAATGTGCATTTTTTAACTTAAGGGTTAGGCTTCACAGGTTGTGAGTTTCCCTGTTTTTATCTTTTGACTTCGGGCCCTAAAGACCTGGTTGTTGTTGGGCCCTTAAACCCTATACACTCACTCACTCACTTCCAGTTGTACTCTAGATTAGTAGCATTCTGAATTGCTATAATTCAACATAAAAATTCTTTGGAAACATAACAAACGGTGCATTTCATTTATACTTTGAAAAAATGGGAGGATGTCGTACATGCACTCAGATTCTTATGTACACACATGCATGCACATACACATGCGCGCACACACATACACACACCTGTACATGTACACAGTAAAATAAATATAGGATGTCCCATAAAGAATGCAATTTTTAATTTATTAATAAAACACAGAACTTATTTGAAAATTGCTAATATTATGTCAATATGAAGCACAAAGACTGCGATTAAACATGAAAGAAAATATTAGGCAAGTGTCTTTCATGGTTATGTCTACACACACCCATGCTATGGACAAAATGTTTGATGACCCTAGAGCAAAGTTCCGTTTGAATTGGACCCATGACATGTCTAATTTCTGTCTGAGTTGGTGGATGGTTCATGTATTGTTCACATAAACACAAGATTTGACATACCCTGACAAAAAAGGCCACAAGGTGTTAAATCACGGAATCTCAGTGACCAGTTCTGATCGCTGTTGCAAGAGATGCAACCTTGCTGTTTCAATCCCAGTGTGACAGGTTGTCCCATCTTGTTGGAACCACAAGTCTTCCACATTCAATTCTTGCAATTGCGGCCATAAAAACTGTGAATGGACAAGAGTGACATTCTCTACTGATCAACAAGAACAAGGACTTCCAGGTTATTTGATGTTCAGTGTCGATCCTGTATCTTCAAATCTCCTTATCAGTCTCTGCACTGTTGACACATTGGGCACATTTCACCTACCAAAAACTACACAAAGTCTTCGAACAGTCTCTGTGTATAGAGGACACAGCTTATTGGAATACCCCAAAAAACAACTGTGGCATTTTTCCCCCATTATGGCGTAGTCTGGTTATATTTGCTGATATTCCATTTGTTAGGTTGCATTAGTACTACCAACTGTTCATAAAATATAACCATGGTAAAGCTACAGCCATAGCTGGTGTTATTGCATCTGTTATGTTGCCACAGAAGCCCTTGTTTTTGAACACATTGCAGAGAAGCCAACTGATGTTTCAAAATCCTATCCCTGTCATACAACTGTTTATGCAGATGACATATCTTTCATTAATGTTAATAAAGATTTCAAATTACTGAGAGAGTCTGTAAATGAAACCATGCAGCAAGCTCAAATTTGCCGTAGAAGTAATGGCTTCCTTATGAATCACAGCAAAACTCAAAACATCATCTGAATCATGTGAGACAGAATATTAGAAGACCCCAAAAGAAAATTGTTTATGTGAATATTTGTTAAAAGTGTAATTTGTTTTTTGATGTTGGTATGATATGATTAAATGGCGAAAACGTGTTGCAAATCCTAATTGTTACGAACAACTAAGTTAGTTTAAAGACATCATAAATATTTTCATGTTTGATTTTAATATACCTATATGTATAAATATTAGAATTATATGTGTTCCATAATAAAAGTAAAGGAGGATGGTTAGGGATCGCTTCCCTAACAAGAAAGAACTATTTGATGGACGCATACGCGGATGTATACGAAAAAGGCAGTGTCGCGTGAACTGACGCCATAAACTGTCCACTCGCATGTGTGTAATCGAGGTGAAAGGACATATTTAGGTAGTGTGAACATAGAATTTTCACCAGACTTTCATCAAGCATTAGTTCCACTAAATGAAAAAGTGGAAAAGTTTTAAATCATTTAGAATGGTGCTAAGAGGAATTATTTAATGTAAAATATCGATAAAGTGTTAATAAAATAATACATTGTGGTGAAGAAACATCGTGTGATTTTTCATTTCATCCGTTACCACACCCTGAGATCACAAAGATCTCAATAGCTCAAAGACACAGCGTTATTAATAATTACAAAAACCGCACCACATGTAAATACTGACAGTGATAGTGTGAAGCTTCTTGGTATGGTAATAGATAAACAACCATCCTGGAATCCACATATCAACCTTGTATGCAATAAGTTATCATGCATGGTATTTTTCTTAGCCAATTTAAAAATTGCCGCCCCAAAAGAATTTGTTCAAATGGCATATTTTTCGTTCTTTCAGTCCATACTTAGGTATGGGATAATATTATGTGGAAGCAGTCCCCGTATACAAGAAGTATTAAGAATTCAGAAAAAGACAATAAGAATTTTGACTAATTCAAAGAAATTGAACACTGCAAAACAGTATTTATAGAATTAGAAATTCATACTGTTGTTAATTTATATATTTATGATGTTTTGATCCATATAAAAGAGAATCTGCATACCCACGATATCAGGAGTGATATACATGAACCAATACATGTAATAGTAATAAAATTGATATGCCTTACCACAGATTGCAGAAGACCTCCAAGTATTGCAAATAGGCATAAAACTCTTCCATTTACTTCCAACAAAAATGACTACTGAAAATGTTCAAGTATATAAAGAGAGATTGTACAAATGGTTAATTAGACATCCTTTGTATAATATACAAGAGCCTGATGCACAAAATAAATGTGATACGTGTGTGTATCATTATAATACATATTCTATAAGTTTTAAGCATTCTTTATTTTTTTGGCGAAGCCTATTGTAACTTTTGTAGCTACTAAATGGTGAATAAATGTATTATTATTATTATTATTATTATTATTATTATTATTATTATTATTATTATTATTATTATTATTATTATTATTATTATTATTATTATTATTATTATTATTATTATTATTATTATTATTATTATTATTATTATTATTATTCATTGTCGTTTGAAAGCATGTTACTTTAACCCTATGATATGTGAAGTTAAAAATAATGCTTTATGTTGGTAGTACTGTTTTTTGGTGTAATTCTGTCTGCAGTTTAGTGTAATGTTGGCCATATTGAATTCTTGGGAACTGCCGATAAGCTGTTTCCCTTTTAGCATTCACTGTGCTTGAAATGCACTTTCAAAATCTGGATGCGTTGATCCTTCGTGTATCATTCCATTTTAGCTGATAATAATACAATCAAATGACAATCGGTAATCACAGTATAAATGGATGACAGTCGCTTAAATTTCATGTCTGGCAAACTAACAAATTCAAACTTTAAAAATTACATTTTTTGTGGGACACCCATTACAATAGTATGATCAGATCCCTGTAGTTCCAGACTCTATAACCATGCTGTACATGGTGTAGCTATGAATGTGATCATTACAGTACTGTTTCTTTTATATTTATCTAGGTTGCCATTATCAGCACAACTAGCAACACAAATGAAGCCTTGGTTCAGACCTCATTAATCCCAAGCACTGTGGAGGCAACCTCATCCTTAGAAGCTACACAAGATCACACTCAACTGGAATCAGAATCATTAAGTGAGAAGGCTGATCTGGAGTGCGATGAGAAGGAGAAACTCTCAGAAATGCTGGCCAGTTGTGGTAGTGTGGAGATTTCTCGGACAGCAGGCGAGAATTTATCATCTAGTGGTGTTGGCAGTAGTGGAGAGTTTGCTGTGATAACCACATCCCCCTCTCTTGTCCCAACTATTGTGTCCAATGTTAGCAATCTTAAGTCTCCTCTATCCTCTTCTGGAGCTATTGCCCCACCATCTTTGCCACTTTCAAATGCTAACAACAGTGTCCCAATGGTTTCCAATGTAGCGAATGATAGTAATACAAACTCTAATGTAGTTCCTAATGTTGTGACAGTGAACAATGGATCTGATACAAATCTTACTGCTGCTAAACCAGATTCAAATGTTGGAACAAATCACAGCACCCTAATAAATACCCCAGATACACAAATTGCTACGCCAGGAGCAATGTCAACTCAACTGATTGGAATGGGAACTGCTCCGGCCTCACCTGTCTCATCCATACCAACAGCTTCATCAAAGAACTGTGAATACCTTAATGCCTGCGCAAGATTTAAAAATATGTTAGGATTACCAGGTAAGGTAAATCTGTTTGTCACAGTGGTGCTTCTTTTAATAACAAAAAAGTGCTATACAGGTGATAGGGTATACTCAGACTTTTAGAAAATGATTAAAATGTGAAATATTATACATAATATCATTTGAGGACTTGTACTGCAATCAACAGATATATACAAAGTTTGAATCAGGCATAGGCACAAGAGGAGAGATATCGATTGAATGTGCCTTACTCACCCTGCATTCTCTTGCCAAGTCACGAAGGTTGTTATGATACAAGTGCAATGGTGACTTTGTTTCATGTGCACAGTAGAATTAATTTCTATGCTGCTATTAACTGTTTTGTTTATAGTAAACATATTTTGCATACAATAATTATTACAGCCATCTACTGTAGTTGGCCAAATTACATAATCTTCAAGTTTATAACCTTCCTTTATCTTATGTACATAATATTCTTATGCTGCCTAGTAAATTGTTTCCCTTTCACAATAAATAAAGCAGTAAAATTCTGTTGCTATTTAGCCTTAAAAATATTTTAAAACTATTTGATCAACATAATAAATTATTTGGTTTTAAACTCAATGTTGTGTTCAAACTTTGAGACACAAAATACAATAATTATTTATTTATGCTAACAAACTTACTGTTGGTGTTTTTAAACACACAAGCCGTGTGTGGGCAATGTTTGAGAGGTATAACTGGAACTTAAAAATTCAATGCCACAGCTGGGATTTGAACCACAGACCCCCTCCACTTACTAGATGGGTGCTCTAACTATTAAGCTACTGTGTCAACCTGCCAGAATGACATTGAATTCTCAAACTAGTTCGTATTTCTCCCAGTAAACCACAAAGGCAGTCTCACATCAGAGACAATTACCCCAATGGTGACTTACTATTGCAAGTACTTTGTCCCGGGATTAAATAACCTTCAGATGGTAATTATTATTTATTTATGCCAACAAACTTACTATTGGTGTTTTTAAACACACAAGCTGTGTGTGGGCAATGTTTGACTGCCTTTGTGGTTTACCGGGAGAATACGAACTAGTTTGAGAATTCAATGTCATTCTGGCAGGTTGTCACAGAGCTTAATGGTTAGAGCACCCACCTAGTAAGCGTAGCGTCTGTGGTTCAAATCCCAGCTGTGGCATTGAATTTTTAAGTCCCAGTTCTACCTCTCAAACATTGCATTACTGGTTTTTCCGCACTCCACAAACACACATAGCTTAGAGTCGAACGATAAGTTCACGCTTATTTTACAGAAGGCTGAGATAGACAGTAGGAAGCATGAGTTTAATTCCATAAATAGTGAGAGTTTAATGCTGAATTTGTTTTGTGTATTGATGCACTATAGGGCCAAGGTGCGTGATTGTACAATGACATTAAAACAAGTCCATTCTGACAGCTAGGTGCACACGTGTGCTTGCAAGAGTTTCCATGGCAATGAATGTCATCCTGTGTGGTCTAGGATAACATACTAGCCTCTGATTCCCTAGGTCATGAGTTCAAAAGAGGATGATGAACTTTTACAGGTGTAAAAATCCTTAGCACAGCTTCCTTTGGAAGGATAGTAAAGCCAGTGGTACTGTGTCATAGATTTACAACATGTAAAAGAACCTCAAGATTGATAGAGAGGTCTATGAGAGGTCTTTCATGCCCAATGTAGAATGGGACACTGAGAACCACAGTCTGTGTACCTATATTTCAATTTCCAATGGTGATTGTGAAGGAGCTCTTTCAGTGTACAATATTTTGTCAGATAAAAGAACTAATATTACAGCAGGGAACTTAGAAACCATGCTTATTTGTTATTTCGATGAATATGCTACATATAACATTTGAAATATGTTGTTAGCTAATGCTGGATTTCTGACAATGAAGTCATTAATCCTCTTGCTCTCCAATATTTTTCACTGATGATATTGAAGAGAGCAATAGCAATACATTTGAAATATATATTATAAGTAATATTTGATATTTTATTTCACCACTTTTGCCCCTCTTTGAGCCTTCCTTTTATACCAATATTCAAAATTTTTATTCACCATAAAATTGTGTCCCTGCTTATTACTAAAAAGGATATATTTGGCTCTAAGGTGGAACAATTCAATCACAATACTGAAACTAAATGCATGAAACAAACATCCTGATGAAGCCTACTTGCCACTGAATGAGGTGTGTTGCAAACAAGGGTAACTGAACCGCAGTGAAGGGGAGGGATGGTCGGTAGAGTAAGGCAAGAACTCATTTCAGTAGAATGGTCCTTTTGAGCTGGCTTTACCCATGCCTGGTTTAAACTTATCCAACTGTTGCACATTTATCTGAAAGTTGGATTGAAAGTGCATACTATGTGCGCTATGCATACTCTGTATATTCACAGTCTGGGATAATATCCTCTCGATTAACTAATCAAAGGAGTGAGCAGCATTTAACAAGCAGTCTGGCAGATAGAGATTAAAGAAAAAGTAAAGAGTCTGTATGATGACTATAAGGTTTGCAACCTGTAAGCTGTAGAATTAAAGTACGAGAGGTGTCTCAAAAGTAAGTTGCACTATTTTTTTAAATTCACGTGGTAGGCAGGAAAAGACTGAAAGTCTCAGGGAATATAGGTATGGGTGTAATAGCAGCACTGTAAAATTCCTAGGCACTTAAGTTTATTACTTGGACAATAAAAGAGCAGTAACAATGGAGACTCCACTCGTTCCTACCGCCGATTGCGAAGTTCGCACTGTAATCCTTTTTTTGATGGGAAAAAATAAATGTGTGACTGAAATTCATCACGAGTTGTGCAGTGTTTATGGAAAAGATGTTATGTCAAGACAAATGGTTTCTCGTTGGCGCCAATCGTTCATTGAAGGGATTACAACATTACACAATGAGCAACGAAGTGGCTGACCCTCTACTTCCCGTGCTCTGGATATTATTGACAAGGTTTGAGCAGGCGTGAACACCAATCGGCACCTTACAGTTGATGCAGTTTTGTTTGAACTTCCTTATATTGAAATAAGCTGTGCATCACTTCATAGGATTATTTCCGAGGATCTGTGTCTATCGAAAGTATGTGCAAGATGGGTTACTCGTGTGCTTTCAGAACAACACAAGGAGCAGAGAGTTGACACCGCATTGCAATTTTTGCAATTTGTTGAAGATGAGGGAGATGGCTTATTCGACAGAATAGTGACCAGGGACGAAACATGGATCCATCACTGGACACCCAAATCCAAAAGACAGAGTATGGTGTGGAAATGAAAGGATGAGGCAATACCAAAAAAGGCCAACGGTGTTGCATCGACTGGCAAGGTCATGGCAACAATATTCTGGGATTCAAAGGGAGTACTGTTAATTGATTACCTGCCCCGTGGGACCACATGACAGCTGCTTGCTATTGTGAGGTGCTGAGAAAACTCGGAAGAGCCATACAAAACAAAAGGAGGGGAAAGTTGAGCAAAACAGTTTTTCTGTTCCATAACGCTCGCCCACATGCTGCTCGTGGAACTCAAGCCCTGTTTGAGCAGTTTCAATGGGATGTTTTCGGTCATCCACCTTATTCACCTGACCTTGCACCAAGTGATTAGCATCTTTTCTGGAGCTGCAGCAACATCTTGGGGGAAGGTGCTTCATAAATGACGAGGAATTGAAACAAGAAGTGGAAAGATGGCTATCCAGTTTGGCGGGAGAGTGGTTTGACATTGGGTTGAAAAAGCTGTTACTATGGTATCAAAAATGTATTGAAGTTCAAGGAAATTATGTGGAAAAAAAGGTACTGTATGTAACTTTCAAAATATACCCTTTTCAAAATATTTAAACATTTTGTTATTTTTTAAAAAATAGTGCAACTTACTTTTGAGATGCCCCTCATATTTTTTAGTTACTGTCTATCAAGGATAATCTCATTGTGAAGTTTCTGGGACCTATAGTTTAAGCAGTAACTTGCAAGTTTTAGGTTGAGTAGAGTTAGAAGAACAAAGATAAGGTCAAGATCCACTATATACAAATAAAAAGAGTGTTGAAGTATATAGTTTCCTGAGATTAAGGAACTTGAAGTAGAGTAGTGTGCATTATAATGTAATTTTGATGTTATTGCGAAATGTAAAATAAATTTTTAATTCATCTGTTCATTCATTTAGGTGTGCTTTTTTGGGTGGTGGGGGTCAGGGCTGCTTATCAATTGAAATCGATCATGGTGGAAGCCAGTGTAACAAGTTCTTTGCTTCAAACATTTCTGTGCCATTATTTTCCATTTTACGTCCAACTATGCATAAAATGTTGTAAAACTATTTAAGTATAACTGAACTACTGATGACAATTTAGATGAATACTGAATAAAACAGTTGTGCATGGTGTATTAACTTCAGTGGAATGAAGTTGTTAAAATCAGTGTTTTTAGTGTGCTGGTACTTTAAGAAACTGGAGGTTTGAGATTGTTTACAGGGTACACTTTTCTTTTTAACTTCCATTGTTGTCTTTACATTTTCTATCATTGACTACCATTCAAAGCATCATCTTCACGAATCTGTAGATACTAATAACACTCAGTGGTGTGATATAGCAGGTGACCTTTATTGAAACTATTCATTCTGTGAAACAGTTCCCCTCTCCATATTTGAAACTTACTATTTACTACATTTTACATCTCATTATATATACACAAAAAATTAATTTTAATATTTTTCCTCATGAAATGAGAATGTTATTTCATCCTGCTTCCCAGATTTAGCTCTTGAGGCACCTTGTAATTCACGCAGTATACTCTTAAAGATGGTTTTTCTCTTATCTGTAAGACTACTGTAAGCCAAGGTTCACTGATTACCATTGTATTATACATTTACATATAATTCTACATAAATTTAATCACCAGGGGAAGGCATTTCCGCACCAGGAGAATACTGCAGGTTGCAATAACACAGACATTAGAACAAAGTCAGGCAGTGCCTGTGTTTGCACATCCGGTACAGCCAATGCAGTAGTTGTGAATAGGAAACCTAGCTCTGTATTAACTTGCAATTAAAATTAATATTTAAGTATGCCTCAAGTGCAGGGTTCTAATTATAAATGTATGTACAAAATTGTGGAAGAGTTAGATTCAAAACATTTCTCTACAGATGGAGAAAACATCAGGTGTAAGATATATTTTACAAGTTTTGTTTTTGTGACACTGAAAATGTTGTTAGCTAGCTAATGCTGGATTTCTGACAATGAAGTCATTAATCCTCTTGCTCTCCAATATTTTTCACTGATGATATTGAAGAGAGCAATAGCAGTAATAGTAACCGCTTTTTAGAGAGCACCATATTTTTATGTTTTGGCGGTCACATCGCTCTCTCACAACTCCCGGAATGTCTGGAGGACCACACCTGTCGTTGGTTTACGGGTCTCACCGACCTGACCGGGAGAGTTATCAAAATAAATTCACCGACCATATCCTCTGATTACCAATTAGAGGACGTATTGCATGCTATGACAGGTCAGCATGTTAGGGGTTAAGGTTTTGTAGAGAAATTAGAGAAATGGAGAGGTTGGAAAAATAAAGACTCCCTAGCCCTCAGGAACCCTAATAGCATCAGGGTCGGAAGAGAACAAGAGATGACCAAGGTAAGGTCAGATAGAAAAGTTACAGTGAGGAGCAAAACACCAGTAAGTGGAAGTAATAACACAAATATATATCATATCACATATAAGAAACTTCTGGGTCACCAACGTCTTTCGTTTATTATTCAAATTCCATCATCCTTACTCATCAACTCCTTAACTACCTTAACTGAAAATGTATATACTCATATATTGCAACAGGTTATGTAATTATAAGGATTATGTATAAATTCATGAATGGTGTAGGTAAATAATTTAATCTGTCATTTACAATTCAATTTTTTATTGTATTGTTCCTTTTATGTATCTCAATGTGCAATTTAATGGCTACTCCGGCTGCAGTGGGTTGTGAAAATAAAATGTTTATGTATAAATTTATGAATGGTATAGGTAAATAATTCAATGCCGCGTATAATTCAATTGTCTCTTGTATTATCCCTTTTACATATCTCAATGTGCAATTTCATGTCTAAGCTGTAATCCTGCAGAAATGTTCAAGTTAACTGCTCATCTACAGGTACAGGCTTACTTTGTATGCCACTGTACGCCATTTGATTGCGTGCACATAAGAGGAAACTTTGTTTATGATGTCACTGCCCAGCATTACAGAATTATGGTCTATGTGCATAAAACTTAAAGAGGCAGGTACTGAAATGTCTCGCCCTATTAATCACCAGTATAAACAGTAGTACTTTATAATATAAATAGCAAACTCAAAGATATTTATATTCAAAATAAAAACCCAAATCATAAGGGTAAGAGATGCGTAAATACCCAAAACTAAGCCAAAGTAGACTACCTGTTTCAAGAACATTTACACAGTAAGGTTGTATGCTTGTAAGGTTTTTTCAGGATTGCAGTTTTAATAATTAAAGCTAGTAATTAATGTGTTCCGTGTGTGCAGATGGTTTCTTCAACTGTTCTGATACTACAGTAGGAGGTGGAATTTGTTATTGTGAATGTTGTCATAAACTTCGTGGTGGAAGTAGTATTCAGCAAGTGTATCATCAGAAAGGAGAAACAATACCATGGGGTTGGTGTCGTTTTGCATTACGCCGACCACCAGGTACTCCTGATCCTGATTCTGCTGCTGACAAATGGCACATAGCATTCTGTGGTGCTCGACTAGCAGACATAAGGACTGTGTTAGATCATGGACAGCTCTTGTTGCCAGGTATGTATACTTGAAGCTACTGTATTCATTGTTTTATCTATGTGGAGTGATCCAGGAACTGTGCTGAATTTGGCATAGAGGAAGAAGACAGAATTTAAGATTTGTGGCTTTTTGCACTTCTCTTAGATGACCACAATAATACTCTGAACAGTGTGGACTCTTGCCATGATACTGAAAGTAATGTACTTGCTCAAACTGAAACCATTCTGGATGTCATCTGTAGTAAGTTTCCTTAATGACAAGCCACATACAATATTGAAAGTTAAAGTTTTGCTTGCAATTATGTATTTTTCATTTTTTGCGAATTTAAAGCAGCATAAAAATTAATTTAATAGATTTAGTGCCATTTCTTTTTTTTGAAAAAGTGTGTAATTTTTACCTTTTAAACAAGCAGTTGGTAATTAGTATACATGCTTGAAGCTATTAACAATGAAGCAAACATAATCACCAAACATATCCACCTGTAGAGACCATAGGCTTCACTTATCTTAAGTATGTGGTGTAAGTTAGGTATGAGTTTATAATACGAGGGTAATCCCAAAAATAAGGCCTCCAATTTTGTTTAAAATATAAAGAAACGTTTATTGACAGTAAATGGTACATAGTTTTGAAGCTTGGACATTTTTCTCACCATTTCGACCGATGCATTTTGTAAACGCTGCGGCAGTTTTTGTATGCCCATGTCATACCAGCCCACTGCTATGCTATTGAAGAAATGTTGGATCTCATCTTTCACTTTGTCGTCGCCATGGAGTTCCTTCCAGCCAAGTGTTCTTTCACTGGGTGCCAAGTTCGGAGCATAGGGTGGATGGATGATGATATCCCATCCAAACTGTTGCAGTAGATCACAATTTGATGGGCAGTGTGGGGGTGAGCATTGTCATGGAGAAGGCTTATACCCTTACTCAACATTCCTCTTGTTTGGTTCTAAATTGCCCGTCTGATTTTTTTAACATCTGACAATACCTGTTGGTATTCATTGTTGTCCCAGAATCCATAAAGTTGACCAACAATATCCCCTTTCAATCCCAAAATACTTGCCATGACTTAACTAGCAGACTGGTTCATTTTAATTTTCGCAGCTTTGGTGAACGGGAATGCTGCCACTCACATGATTGTTGTTTGGTCTCAGGTGTGAAGTGGCCCAGGTTTCATCACCCATGACTATTGAATCCTAAAGGTCCTTTTCATCTGCATAGCATTGAACAAATTGGTCAGAAGTTTCAACGTGTTCCCTTTTGTGATCTTTTGTCAGCATTCTTGGGACCCATCTTGCACACACCTTCCGAAATTTCAACTCTTCAATCAAAGTCCAGTGAATGGTGCTTCGAGAAATCTCAGGAACAGCAATGCAGAGCTCATCGAGAGTGATCCGCCAATCTTCAAGCATGATTTGTTCAACCTTTGCAATTGTTTCATCAGGAATTGATGGTCTCCCACTTTTTTCCTCATCATGAATTTCCGTACAACCATCTGTAAACTCTCTACACCACTTGCGAACATTTTTGTCATCCATACATGACTCTCCATATACTTCTATTAACTGTCGATGAATTTCGATGGTTTAATCCCTTTTGCACACAAAAACCAAATAACTGTGCAAACTTTGCACCTGGCGGTAGTGGCTAATGGGAGCTCCATTACAACAGGCTGCAAAGCCAAGACTGAGGACTCCAGCAGATGTGCGGTGGTTTCTGTAGAGAGTGGAGAGAGGAAGGAAAAAAGTAGTTTGGCTAACATCCATGCAGAGTTTCCCTGCGACCCCAGCACTTTGCAGACCGTACTTTTGGAGTTACCCTCGTAGTAATGAGAAGATCTAGTCCTGATGCTTTAATGAGGGAAATAGGTATTCTGTTGCTACCAACATTATTATGGGTTTTCAAAGATTTGGTTTTTTCTCATGTTTCCTTGCTATCAGTAGGACAGAATTACATACTAAAAGTGGACTTTGATTTTGATTTTCTTGGTATTCCACTACCACTGTAAGTATGAGTTTATTACTTTTGTTTTGTGTATTAGCGCCAGTGGAAAAAAAATAGTTATTACGTACGCATATCAATTACTTACGTTAGTTCTGTAAGGGGCTCATTTCCTGCATTAATGGCTATATCATAAGTGGTTGCAGGTGCTTTCCAAATTATTTATCTGCCAACTTGTTTTGCATATACAGTAGAATAACTTGGCATTCCATGTAACTCAAACTTCTTTTATTTTTCATTAAACTTGATTGTAATCAGAAGATGCCACTAATAATGTGAATACGTAGCGCAAACACTTGTTGGGAAGGTTTGAAGTTTTATTGCTTTACCCAGTACAGAGGTATTTTTTAGACATGACGAATTGTGCAGTTTATTATCAAGTTTGCTTTTGTATTTATAAGACTATAGGGGTGTCAGGCAGGGGCAGCGCATCCCAAAATCCCCTATTAGGCACCCCTGCTTCTAGAGCAGCCTCAGGTTTGATTCGTTAAAGGAATTTGTAGATTTGAAATTATTATAGAGAGATAGAATCGGAATCCGATTAGTTCTGTATCATAGATCTTGCAAAATGATACACTTAGCTGTACGGTCAGGTGGGCACAAGTGTAGAATGCTTATATAATTGTGCACGGTGTCAAGGTTAGTAATAATATTGTCAGTGGCTGCACTGGATGTAGCTGTAATTTGGGTTAGTTCATTATCTGCTGCATCAGGTTGTACTCATTTAGTCCATTTTGGAGTTTGAGTTTATCATTGGATTCCTGTAGAAAATCAATGTCAATGTTACCTTTAATTGGACTGTGATTAGCAACAATAATCCAAGTGTCAAAATTGAAATAGTGAGACTATCCTTCACTGGTTCTGGATAAGTCTATTCCAGTTTGGCAATTGTAATTGTGCTATGATCTAACAGCAGTTTTATGGATTGCTATTACACAGCTTTTATAGGGAGAAGGTTTACAAAAAGATGGATCATTGTTGCTAATTGCAGTCCAATTATAATTTTACTATCAAGATTAGCTAAAATTTGATCTGTAAGGTGATCAACTTATTGTAAAAAATATTGGAATCTCTGCTGGGTGGTCTGTACATTCCAATAATAGTTAACTTTGTTTTGGGGTTGTTGGTTTTAATTCCAGAATTAGAAAATTACTTAATTACTTATTTTTGGGTGAGTAAAATAATGCTTTATAACCATTAAAGAGAAGATACTTTATTAATGTTGAAGACTAAAAGACAAAAAATGAAAATTAATCATCTTAATTTTCAAAATGACAGAGTAGAAACAGAAACAGCAGCTTGATTTGTTTTTTAATTTAGGAGTATTAATTTTGTGTTTATTTAGAAAGTGAGACACAAAGATTGAAATAAAAAGCACATTCTTAAGAGAATATTTGAACCTCACTAATTCTCACTAGACACCTGCTTATAACTGCTCAGCTATAGTACATATTTGTCATTCAGAACTCAATACAACTCATGGTAACAAAATGAAGCTTGCATGAAACTTTGATAAATTCATGCTTTGAGAGCCCCCGTGCAAGATGCACCTAATTATAATACAACTGCTATATTTAATATTATTAGGGAATTTTTTAAACCATCATCAAAGATGATTTTGTAAAGCATGTTATAAGTTATCAAAGATACATTATTAGGCTTTATATAGTTTTAACAGATCTTAGGTAATCATTCGTTCAATACAAGAAACTCATATATGTACATTGGTAATAAGGATCATCATTATTATACTATGTTTTTGTGTTTATAGGAGAATTGGGTCTGGAGCGCAGTGCAAATAGGAAAGAGAAATCAAAGGAGGATGTTACAGATGGATCACAACTTTTATTCTCTCCCAGCCTTAAATATGCTGCATCATTACCATTCACGAGCAAATATGAGTAAGTTCATATTTTCTTTTTCTTTCTTTAAGTTCTCCTTTATTAACAAATAATAATAATAATAATAATAATAATAATAATAATAATAATAATAATAATAATAAGAAGAAGAAGAAGAAGAAGAAGAAGAAGAAGAAGAAGAAGAAATAATTAAATAATAATAAAAATAATTAAATAATAATAATTAAATACACAAACATCTCATTGTTTACAGTTAATCACAGATTTACTATTCAAAATTAGACCAACAAACTTTTAAATCAGAGAAATGGCTGCTGTCTTTGCGAGAGTACGGCAGAGTAGGGCACGCCAATGTACTCCTTGTTAATTGCAATGGGCGTGCGTTCCAACATTTACTTTGAATAGTAAAGTTTGCATTTTGTTTATGTGTTCTATGTTTGTTTCTTGAATTAAGATTGGGTGCCTTACTAAGATAAATGCAATACTGATTTGCATTGTTGATTTTGCCGTAAATACTTAAACTGGGTGGGAGGCAGTGATCTGTGATATTTACTCATCTAGCGCTTAAACAAAGCACCACAGTAAAAAACTTCCCTTAACAAAAAGTGTTTAATATAATGTTATCTATCAGCTACCAAAGTTTGTTGGTATAATTTTCCGACAGTCTATGTAACTAAACTATTTCAGCTTTAATGGTAACCTGTTTCAACAAACAAAAGGATTGACTATGAGAACTCCACTTTTTCCTTCCCTAGTAAGTTGTATACGAGTTTTAAGATACATGTCACAAAAGCCTTCCCATTAATATTCAAAACCTGGTTCCACTATGTAGATGCATTTGCCATAGTTCCAAAGAAACTCACCAATGATGCACTCCAATTACTCAACATTCAAAATAAAGCTATACAGTTGCTATAAGTTGTGTCCAGAGCTGAAGATGAACACAATCCAATTAAAACTAAGTAACTGAAGTGTTAAATGTCACAAAAAGACTCATTTGTGTATTAAACTAATACTATTTTACTTTACTGTTAAAAAAAATTACTTTCTAAACCATATAGTGTGTTACAGATTGACTCAACTTATAATTTTAATATATCCATATAATTATAATTACCTACTGCTCACTTAAATTGATTAAAGGAGTTCAAATTCCACATGTAGTAGTTTCATGATGCTAATGATTATTGCAAAATTATGTTTTTCATATATGCATTGCAAGAGCTCAGCAACACAATTAAATTTAATTAGCTGGAACATGTCTAGTGATTGTTGCTCCTTTTGGAACTGTGAAGAAGGGATGTTCCTAAATGATATGTGTACATACTGTAAGTGTTGTATTTCATGCAATATGATCACAGCGTTAATTTTGGAACCATATAGCTGGACTTATGGTTTATCTTTTTGAATAGTACAATTTACAGATCCTACCTCTGTTATTTATTACTGTGCTTAAATAATAAAGTTAACCGCATAATTGATCATATTCTCTCTTATTTTTCATTGCTATAGATACATAGATCCAAAGACAAAGCGCAAATACGAAGCAAGGGCAGCATTCCAGTTATTAGTCCAGCCAGGTTCTTACAAAATAGGACCTCCCTCAGTGGCAGGAGTTGGCAAGACTGTAGATCCACATCTAGAACATGATGCAACAGAATGGGTGACGAAGGAGAGAGGGGCAACTGTGCTGTGTGCTCTGCTTGTAAAGCTTGAGGGACTTTAAAACATTGCACAGTGAATTGTACATAATGTACAGTTTTGTGATATTAATTCCATGAATGTAGCACTAGAAAAAAGAAATGTGATCATTTTTCTTTTCTTTTCTTGTAAAGCATTTTTGTTAAGAGCATGTGTATTTACTGTTTAAATGTTCTTTACAAACCAGTATTTGTTGTGTATAATTATTTCCATAAAATATTTTTCACTGGTTTTCAGTTTAATATTCTTTAAAATATTTTATTACTGTATAAGATTACAGATAGATTACTGTTAATGTGTGTTTTCCTTTAGAGCTCTGAGACTCAAAATTCTGCTCTGTGCTCAACCGCTTTCATAGTGTGTGAAACAGAGTTGTAGTAAAAGATCGAAGGTAGCATTATTTGTTTTGCAGCCATTCTTTCAAACTGTGCAGTGACTTCTGTAGTCCTCGTTCAAAAGTCAGATTCGCAGATTTATTGTGTACTTAAGCTTTATTATTGAAACTTAATTAGTTAAACAGAAAGAAAACCCCTTTTTATTATTATATTACTATTATTATTTCCCTTTTTACTTCTTTTTTTCCTCCCCTATAAATCTGTTGTTTGTTCATATGTGCAAAACAATTGCTTCGCAATCTTTTCAAGAATTTCTAAAGAGAACTTTTGGTATTTGGATGTGCTTTTTCCATTATTAATCCATCCAGATTGACAATAGGAATGTCACTTGCTGTTTCAAATGGTTTATAAATGCATGGAGCATGTTTGTGTATACATAGGCAGAGTTTGAAAAATAATAGACTTACTAATAAGAGAGAATAAAAGGCAAGAATGAAAATTGTTAGGCACTGATGTGTTTTTGAAGTCATGTTCTTTAAACAAGCACATTTTCAAGATCTTAGCAATATTTTAAGTTGATGTATTTTCAGACAATATTTCTGTCATTAGCACACTTGGTGAGAATGGTTGCTAAGTGCTACACCTCTTTGCACTGCCTGCCCTTTTGTTTTGATCTCTATGTGATCATTGCCTGAGTAACAACCCTTTTCTTAACTGCATAGGAGCACTATCATTACATGAAATTTGTTCTTCATACTCCACTCTTGGCATAGATTTTAGTGGCATCCTTTATAAAGCAGTTACATCATGATCATGTTCATAATGATCCATTATGATCATTTTATTATGATCATTATGATCAACTGATCCATTATCTGTGTGTAGTAATTAAATTGTTATAATCCCTTTGGGAAAAATTGACATGGCATTCCTGGATCAGTCTGAAAGTCTGATTGCATTTATTTTGTTTGCTTTCACTATTTCTTTTATGATGCTTAAAATTGTTACTGTGGTACTTTTATTTAAGAACATAAGCAGCATGTTATATAGCAAGATATAAAATTCATGCCAAGTCTTTGCATGCAACTGTAATGTTAAAGCTTACATTCCATGATTATATTTTAATTATGATCTAAATAAGGAAGCCAGCAATTATGAAGTATGTAATTGCAAGTATTAATCAGTAATGGTTATTAAAGGTTCCATTTATGCAGTGCATTCGTAGATCAGCCGGACCACCCTGCGGTGGCACCAAGCCAGGCGAGGATCGGCACGACCTCCACCACTTACATAAATGACCGGTAAGTCATGGGTTCGGAAGACTAACTACTGTACTAACTTACATTACACTTACGTGCGTCACAATAGATGTTGAAATTGATGACCTTCAATGTGAACACATTCCCTATATCTCTTAAAACAATTCTGGTTTACCGAAAATCACTGTATTATTCATGAAGTTCATGACGCTGCAAAAGTTATGGTTTGGTGCGCAGTGAGTGTGCATGCAATTATTGGTCCCATATTTCACGACAAACAGTTGATTCACACATTTATGTAAATTCTATTTTAAATAATCCTTTTCCGCAACTAACAAGAAATGAAAGATTGTGTGTCTGGTTTCAGCAGGGTTCAGCTATAGTGCGCACTGCACATTCTGTGCATGAATTGCGAAGTGTGTATGGTGACAGAATAATTAATTGAGGCTTGTGGCCACCTCGTTCACCTAACCTTTCTCCATGTAATTACACTTTATGTAAAGAATAAAGTGTACACGTCAAATCCTCCCACATTACAAGAACTGAAGGACGACAACGTGAGGGAAATATAGGCAATCAGTCGGCATGAACTATTGCGAACAAACCAGAATGTTTTTGGGAATATTGGAAATGTGTTCATCTTGAAGATCATCAACCTCAACAACTGTTGTGATGTAGGTAGGCCTAATGCAAGTTAGTACAGTAGCTAGTGTTCCATACTTCTGACTTGCTGGTTGTTTATGTGTAACTCTGGCAAAGGGTACATTGGTGCCCGCACAGTCAAGTGTGGGACAGTTCAGCTGATCTGTGGATGTACTGTGCTTGTAATAGTTTGCAAGTTCTCAGAATATGTTTTCTGAAAATAATTTCACATCAGCTGTGTATGTCTTTGCAATAGATCTCTGCAGGCTCACCAGTTGCAAGCAATGGTAGTCAACTGCTGGGAATAAAACAGGTTTATTAAAATATTAGGAGACAGTATTTCGAACCTCATAACATGACCTCCATTAATATTCTATCATGAAAATAATAAGTGATGCAAATGAATGCCTTGTAATATTAAATAAAGCAAAAATAACATTTTTTGTAAAAGCATCTCAAATTAATTAATTAATTAATTAATTTAGTACAGCATTTTTTGGAGGTATGTGTGTTGAGTCTCCATCAGAAGTCAGATAGAGACATAATGCTCTACAAACATGTTTGATTAAAGTAATCAAATGTGGAATGTTATTTTAGAGTCATTCAATTTTAAAGTTTATCCATATTCTTTGTCATAAAGATATTTTTCCAAACATTGCTTCTATTGATGTGTTTAAGATATTTATCATATAGTTTAACTTCGCTTTACAAAACTTGCCTACCAAAGTTATATGAATATCAGTTCTTTGCCATCCATTTTGCTTTAATGTAAAAGTTTTTCTTTTTCAGACTTTTTGTGTTTTACGAAAAATGTAAATATTAGTCTTAAATGCTTTGTTTATCCAGAGGTATTATAATTATGTACAGCATTTTTTAAAAAGCTTTATTTTGTATTTATTAAAAGCGAAAAGCATATTTTCTATTATATATTATGGAAGTATTCTTAATACCTGTTTAGATTTCTCTTAAATATCCACTATCACAACCAGTTATACTATTCATAAAATGAACATATTGACTAAAGCAGAGAGTCAGTGACAGGTATGATTTTAAAACAGTGACATGTAGTTAATGTATAAATAACTTCATTCTAAATACACCTCTGGACCAAAAATAATAAATGGAGTTCATGAGCATGCCATTTGACATTACCAGAACAAGAAATTTATTTCACCCGATAAAATAACACTAAATAACCCTATGAAGTGTAAAAATGTACCAGGTGGAAGGGAAGTCATTACATTAATTTAAATCAGTGATAGATCTCTGTATTTGGAACACATTTTGTATTTTATCGTATTTTGTATTTTTGTCTCTGACCATTTCCTATGGAGATATTTTAGTTTTGTCGGAAACAAGAGACAGACAAGTTGACAATACTGCAGGTTGTATGGGTGTCACTTTCACTAGATCAGTACATTAACAAACACTGCAGCAGCATATCTCGTAAATGTAAACAAATACCATGGTCTGTCCTTCCGTTTTTACTGTGCAAGTGTAGGCCAATTAGAATGCCAGTTGCACTCGTTATCTCCCAAAACATTACACCACCCTGCATCATGCTTGCAAGCAACCAATGTGTGTGCATTTAGAAGCCGGGTCAGATCCATGACCAACCTCAACGTAATGCTGCTCAGAGTATTCCTTTAATTCTTAAGTGATTAATTGTTCTGAAACCCTGAGTGATGTCCCATAATTACTACTGAAACTATGTCAGAAATATGTTACTCTATGCATCTTACAAGCAACAAACTATTATCTTCATCTATGTGTACCTACTTGTGGAATTACGCATCAAGTTTGGAACAAAAACCATTTATTTTTTCGAAATCAGTTGATCAAAGAACAAAATGCTATTAGACTTTTCTGTTCGTAATGCTTCTATGAAGCACACATTAGAAGGAATGTAATAAGTTCTCTTCCTCCCAGAATGTGTGTATATATTAAAATACTTCTCAGTTAACTGATTGTGTAAACAAGACTCAAATTGAATGAAAATCCAGTGGAAATATTGTAAAATTTTAAATTCTGTCTCTCTTCTTTCTTCTTCCCCAATAGGTCCTCTGTTATTGCTTGCAGCTGGTCATTTAACACCAGTTGTAACAACAAAACATAAACAATGCATGATATGAAATAACATAAGACACATTTTGAGGATTTTTTAATTTGCTGGAAAAAAATTTGAGTTCTTTTGGCACTGATTAATATTTGTATGCTGATCTTTATGTACAGTTTAATGAAAGCATAGCATATATCTTAAGGCTGATGGAGATGTAAATATGAAGGTAGTGTCATAATTATTGATCAGTGATTTATTACTTTAAGTTCTGGGTTCATAAGTGGATATTGGTTTCATCAAGCATAGCGCATAGTGCTTAATTTGACCAATCAGCATATCTTTTTACAGCTGGCAGTAGTAGTACAGATGTCAATGATGCTCTAAAATGGTATATATTCAAAGCAAATCTTTTGTGAAAATGCAAGTAGTCCAATGTAGAAATTAAGTACAATATTATCAGGAATTAGAAACTTGTGATACGTTCCCAACATTGCAGAGTGGGGACCTATCAAAAATTCACCCAAGAGGCTTGAATTCCTGTAAAGGTAACCAATTTAGTTGCTTGATGCTGCTGTAATTTTTCTATATAAGTGGGGTTTGAAGACTCAAAAACATACAACCTATTGCTTTGTGATTTTGGCTTTTTCAGGAAGATGAAGGAACCTTTGTAAGATTGAGGATTCCCAATTGTTGCAGTTTAGCAACAGTTGGGAATATGAAATCAATAATATTGGCAGAGTCTGATACTTACCAGTTATATGTATATTAAAATATTTATTTATGTATTAATAACACTAAACAGCACTTACATTCATAATTTTCCGGAACGTGTTTCAGAGGCTAACTTTCCTCCATTATCAACTGGACAATGACTGGGTTTGCATGGTGCAGGTGACGATGCTTCTTCTGATGTTTCCTCTGGTGACGGTTCAAGGAACTTGCTGAAAATATCTTCCTGGGGAAAGTTGAAATTAAATACTCGATTTCTATTTTTTAAAATGAAGATTTGTTCCTATGTGGAGAGCTCTTGTTTTCCCTCAAACACTAAACCTCTCATACTATTGTCATATCACCTCCATATCCTATTGCTACATTTCCACTTCTTTCTACTAGTTTAAAAATATCATTGATATGTATTAAAAACAAAAATGGCCCTAGTTTCAAGCCTTGCGGTACACCTTGTCAAAATAGTTCAGAAATTTGATTTAATTTTTTCTGCAACACCTGCACTTGCATATAAAAAGCAAAGATTTGTATTTACAGAAATGTGCTTAATGTATTTAATGAAGTGATCTTGTCTTTTACATTAGGTGTTGAAAATGACTTCCTTGTGTTGCAATGCACTTTCACGTGCCCTAACATTTTTATGCACTTTGCACAACTCTGCCACATCAATCCTCAAAATCTCATTGCGAAATCGTCCTTCAAGTCTTCTAAATGTTCTTGGGTTGTTTGCATACACGATTCCCTTTAGTTTGCCCCACAGATAAAAGTCATAAGTGGTTAGATCTGGTGAACATGGAGGCCACAATCCTTTGCTGACAGTCCTTTCTTTGTGAATTAGTGAGAGTGATTTGCATGAAGTGTGACAGGTCGCTCCATCCTGTTGAAAAACAATCTGACTTGCTGACACAGCACACCACACTCCAATTTTTTTATTGTGAAGAGGTTCCTCCTGTACCATATAGGGATTGATTGTTGACCAGTATCTGGTGTTTTGGGAGTTCACATGTCCTGTCAGATGGAACAGGCTTCATCACTCATGAAATACAGCATTGGATCCAACATTTCACTCTCAATTGTTTGACATAATCACATAGAGAAAAACACACATTTTTCCATATCTTCCCCCTTCAGGCATGTCATTTTGTAGGGCTTCATTCCTATATGGTGTAAAACATGTTGACAAGACCTACGTGAAATATTCACATTTTGCAACAATTTCTGTATCAACTTCTTTATACTTGGATCATTTGTGTTCAGATATTCGCGATCATACCCGGTGTACAAACAGATAGGGTTCAATTCTTTTTTGCATTTGCATCTGAACCTGTGGTATGCCAGTTTTTACCAAATCCTGTGCACTATTTTTTGCCAGTATGAAATGCCAGGAAATTTATTTCTAAAAATACCCTGCATTTCCTTAAATGAACCAGTAGACACACATGCTTATTGCAATTCTTTCTTGTAGAGAATACATCTTACTGAGATTTACTTCACACGTCTTAACCAAGTCTTTACGGCTTTGGTACTAACAATACAATACAAAAATGTAGCGGCAATAATAGACAACAATGAGCAGTCTGCACTCGTGTGCTTTAATGTGTTCATGACTGGTTTTTCGTGCACCATCCTGTAGATTTGCCATGGTGTAATCTTCTACCTTGTTTGGATGTGGAACAAGTGCAGAGATTATGCAGATGGCCGTAGCAAGATGGAAGGATAGCAGTAAAATTTGTTTAAATATTAATTATTGATCAATAATTATGACAGCTGTAATTAATCAGTATGTTATCATTGAAGAAACAATACCATATACTAATAAGATCTATATGCTGATGCTGGATAAAGCATATGGAAGTCGAGATCCATTCTCAAAAGCTAAAACTTAAATTTAAAGTGCAACAAAAGGGATATTTTCACTTTTTGACATGAAATGCATCAGAGGCACATATTCAATTAGCTATATTGCAATTGTGTGATCTTCACTGCCTTTTATGGAGGAAAACAGCAAATTACCATGTATTACGCTGCTGTTGTAGTTATGCTTTGAATGCTATTTCATTGGTTCAAATGGAAAAATCAGATGCACTTATTTCAATTGTAATCCTAAGGCTAACAGTGCAATTAGAATATAAAACCATTAAAGTGTCACTAAGCTGTATGATTACTTCAACAATAATCTGTATAGAGGAAGTAGCTTTTTATTTTGTTAGCAATTTTGTTAACATACTATGTAGAACTAAGCAAGGCTGTAGAAATGAAACATTATAACCAGGCATAGAAATTCTTAAGCAGTTGGTTTCAAGTTATCTACACTCAAATCAAATGTCTAAAAAGAATGTAAACAACAATGACTAAGAGTAAACATGGTATGAGGAATGTGGGTCATTTTCACCTGCAATGTCTCTCCCTAAGTCCACTAACAGTTCTAGTTTATTTCCTTTCAGCCCGGCTTTAATGCTTAGAACTTCCTATGCTTGATTATAACTGATGATGAACCTCCAGTTAGATAAGACATGGTTTAAGTGGATGCCACAGGGATTTTAAATGCTTCAAAACCTCCATTATGCTTTTTAGCAGAAGAACTGGTACCATGTAATGAGAAAGTGACACACTGTAAAGATTTTATTGCTTATAGTCCTAGTCAGGCAGAACTATTCTAGTCATTGTAACCAGAATAAAGATCTGGCATCATTTCTGATGTAATTTGTAGATTCCCATTAAGTAGCTATGAAGCAAAATAAGTTATCTTGTTGTAGCATGGTGAAACATTGTCACATGATATACAAAACTTAACTCTGTTTTGTACAAATGTTGTTATGCATTTATGTACATGTCATTCTCTCCTGCTAATTCAATATAAACATGTACAATAAAAAGATAAACTTTGTTACTGTACACAGTGTTATTTTATTAAGATGAGTCATTAGCAAGTCTAACTAAATCTCGTAGTAAAGCTTGATGGAGACTAAACAGTTCATGTGTGCACGATGATAAATGAAAAAAGCTTTGAAACAGTATCTCCAAATTGAGTATATATGAACTTATTGCTCAACAGTGTTCAGGGTTGGTAGGAGGGATGGAAATGGATAAAATCAACCTGGTATTATAAGAAAGTGAAAGTTAAGTGAGGAAAGGAAGTGGAAGTGACCAAGAGATAATAAAGTGAATCAGTGAGGTGTAGGAAATTATTATCCAATGATCATGAAACAAGAAAATGAGGGGGAAAGTAATTTTAGAATGGAATGGGTAATTTAAAATAATAATGAACTTAGGGAAATGGAAAGTATAAGAGAATTTGGTGGAAATAAGTAAATCAAAAGACCAAAGTTTAAAGAAAAGACAAATTTATTTGAAGTTAGTTGGCAGTAGTCAAAGAATAAACAGCACACGTAAAAAATTATATGTAGAGAATTTCAGAGGGCTGTCCAATGACAGAGGGGCTAGGGCCCCAGTTCAAGGAAGCCCAAGATTTGTATGCTCTAGTATTCAATAAATTCATATTCATATTATTGCTCAACATAAAAATAATTGTCTTTGTTTGGCTAAAGAAATACTGAAAAACACTAGTCACAAGATCACTTAAGGCCAGTGCATATTTCCATTCTTTTAAATTAAAACGTTCACAACCATAATTTTAATAAAGGCTTTGTCATTGAAAAATAGCTTCTTGTAAATAATTTATTGTGTTAAGAGGTAGAACTGGAACTTAAAAATTCAATGCCACAACTGGGATTTGAACCACAGACCTTCCGCTTGCCGGGCGGACGCTCTACCACTGAGCTATTGTGACAAACTGCCAGAATAACACTAAATTCTCAAGCCAGTTCGGAAGGTCTGTGGTTCAAATCCCAGTTGTGACATTGAATAGCGGAAGGTCTGTGGTTCAAATCCCAGTTGTGGCATTGAATTTTTAAGTTCCAGTTCTACCTCTTAAACTTTGCCCACACACGGCTTGTGTGTTTAAAAACACCAACAGTAAGTTTGTTGGCATAAATAAATAATTTATTGTGTATTTCCTTACTCCATCACTTTAACTCAATATTTGCACAATACGTTTATGCAAAGAATTAGCTGTATAGAACCTTTCCAAAGAATGGTACCCATCATAATGTGGGTTAGTGTATCCAATTTGAACATTTTGTAGCTATTGCTGGATGCATAAGACAGTAGCAAATTCAAATATCTGGTATTGATATTTTTTGTTGTTTTTGAGGTGCAGGCTATGAAATAAAAAATCAAATGAAACTTTTAAAATCCATCAAAAACCCAAGGACCAGATTGTGTCAGAAAAGATCTCATCTCAAAAAATAAGGACCATCTTATGAACTTCACATCCTTTCATATGAGTTCAAAACACTGCTATGGACACCAAAAGCCTCTGCATCCATGGAACCCAATGAATCCACCATGAGTTATTTGACATCAGCCGATAATGGGAGCGATTTAGTGATAAACATAAGTAAAATTGAAGTGTTACTATCACCAACTTAGTATAATTATCACCTCACTTTTTCATAACTTTTGTGTGAAATGTTTGTTCAAAAGGCTGGGCAAAGTCCTGCAAATAGAAGGAGTAGTAGGAAGAAAAATATGCTTGCATAGTGTTCCAAGAATGTTTGAGGACCATATTCATAGTTAAATCAATATAGGAATAGATTTGTATAATGTCATGTGCAGCAGGTTTCAAATCTGAAAAAAGCAATTTTGAAATGCATGAAATATATTTTACTTTAATTTATTCATTGATGTCATAATCACATGATCTTGCATACTTTTTGCAAAACCAGTATAAAATCAAATTTCTTCTATCAATATTATTTAATACTGAAAATTACCATTACATGACAGATAGGCAGTTACCAACAATCTTTGTACAGGTAAACATGCACTAAAATTGCAGTCGCATTGCTGTTAATTCTATATATGCACATACAACTCCACTGTCATAGTTCCAACAAATGCACAGGTTGCTTGCAGTTTCTATGTGTGCAAAACCAACTTTCAGTAAACTTCTTGTACTGAAAAGTACACACAACACATTTCTCACTGTAGAAACCGAAATGGCTAAACTTCACTTATGTTTGTTAATTGTGAATTATTTCCAATTCTGGACTAGTTTTGCGAGTCAATTACTTGCATCCTTAGAGAAATGGTTTTTTATGGTTGAGTAGTAATAAACCACAATCAACATCTCCACTGAGGATATGAGTGATTGACTTGTGAAATTGGTATAGAAAAATATTTATTTATTTATTTATTAATATTCTGTTGCTTTATATTGCTTCACTGTCAATAGCTTCAGTTTTCTTGTATTCAAGAAGAGAACTGTGGGATGTATGGGATATTTTGTGACTATTCAACAACAGATCTTTTCATTCTGGATATTCAGCCATTGAAAGAAATGGACTCAACTTCTTCCCAAATGCAGAACATCAAATAACTTGTCACAAATATATACTTAATTTGATTGCATAATGAGCCATATGCATGCATAAATTGTCTTCAGTAAAGTACATTAAAGAAATGGATATCTGCACTGGGCCTAAGGCAGCTTGCTGTCATTATTGAGTGCAAGCTCATAATGAAACTGGATTACAAAGAAATTACAAATTATTTCCTAATAAATGGAAACATATAAATTTGTTTGCCAATAATAGAGCAAGGAGGAAGCTTCTTATGGTTTAAATTGGGACCTTCTATTCTAGCTTCAAACACAACTATTTATAAGTTAGCTCAGTAAATTTCTGTAGCAATTTATGTTTGTAATTTCATTTTTGTAATAAGTTCTACTAATCATAGGCAAATGCAAGAAGTCAGGCAAATTAGCAGGCCTTATTTGGAGAGAGCCCCTTTTGCTGTCCTTTCCTATATGATATGATTACATTTTTGATGCTATCTGCTTTTGATCTATTCATACCCCTACACTTAGGATGGCTAGATATGGAGGTTACTTATATTACATGTACAGTTTGTTCAGTATAAGACTTATTCCCTCTTTGGGGAATCCACAGGAAAAAATAGATTTTTCTTTATATTTAGTGCATCTGTAATTTATTACTGCCAGTAACACCAATACAATAACACAGAGTTGTATAATGTCCCTGGACGTTTCATAAATAATAGTAAATACAGTGTGTCCACCAAAATACTGTCGTACTTCAAACTGGTATTATGCCACTTTGGATAATTGTATTTAAATGAAATTGTTGACATTCAAAAGAAAACCTCAAATATTTTATATTTTTGTGCATGTCAACATTGGACAAAATCGCAGGAATCACTGGAATCAAAATAGAGACTAAACTAAATGCACTCATGTTTGTGATTATCGATATGAGTTCATTGTTGGATATTTACCAGGCAGATTACATGTGAATGTTTGCTTTTAAGATTGTGTTGTTATTAAAGAAGTTTTAAGGAGTTATGGCAAACCCACAAAAACAAAGTTAACGTGTTTTGGAATATCATAGCATGCAGAGTCTGGTGCAGGTTCAGCATGCTTTTGGGTGAAGGCTTCAACATCCAGCCCCTACACACACGTCAATTTTAAAGTGATACCGTGATTTTGATTGTGTCTATGTACCTTCAATACTTAAAAACTTACAAAAACTGCTGCCATACAGTCCATTTTATCAGATATGTTGGAGCTTATGTGGCATGAATGGGAATATTGTCTTGATGTCTGCAGCATCACTCATGGGGGCCACATTCAATGTCTGTGAGGTATAGTAAAAAATATTAAATAAAAACTAAAAAATGAAATGTCACCAGTTTCATTTCAATATGATTATCCAAAGCAACATAATACCAGTTTAAAGTATTACAATGTTTTTAAGAATACTCTGTATTTTGAGAGGTAGAATTGACTGAAACATCCCAGCTATGGTATTGAATATTTTATTCCTGATTCTACCTCACAAACATTGCCCACACACAGTTTGATGTTTAAAACCATCAGTAAATTGTTGGTGTAAAATAACAATTACCATCTAAAGGTTATTTAATTAAACCTGGGACATAAAAGCACTTACGGTTGTAAGTTGCCCTTGGGTTACTTATCCCATATGTGAGATTCTCTAGTGGTCTACTGGGAAAATATGAATTGATTAGGGAATTTAATGTAACACTGGCAAGTTGTTGGGAGCTAGTGATTAGAGCAGCCATGCGTAAAGATCCGCAGTTCAAATCCCAGCTATGGCATTGAATTTTTCAGTCTTGATTCTACCTCTCATACATGGCTTGTGTGTTTAAAATCACCAGTAAGTTGGTTGGAATAAAATAATAATAACAATTACCAACTAATATTTTACCCTAATAACACTGCCAGATTCTGATTGTAATGAAGTAAAAATTCTATATCAATTTTGTTATTGTACTGTTATAAAAGTGTTGTAAAGAAACATTTGCCTGTAACTTCACATTAAAATACTTTCTTTCTCAAGTCCAAGAAATATGCATAACACAATGTAGAAGCTGCTAAAACATATATGGAAATCAGGTTACCCAGTAGTGAGTGTTGAGCAGAGCCCAGATGTGACTGCAAGAGACCTTTTTGCCATGCCTGCTAGAACGGATTAACTTGGAAACCTATATTCGCACTTTACCCCTGAAGCTAATGATAAGATACATAGTAACTATCAGTAACAGGAATTCATGATAGTGGTGCAACAAAACTTTTCATGAAAAAAAAAAAAAATAAATAAATAACTCGGAAGTCTTCCTGTGAAATTTCTGTTCATTATGTAAATTTTATACTCCCAAGAGACTTAGAAGGGAACCTGGTGTAAACAAAAGCACATGGTAAGTCGTATGCATCAGCTACAGATTAGAACAAAGTGTTTCCATGTTGGACTATGAAAATTAATATTTTATATTATTCAAGAGTTTATTTTGTTAAAAAGCATTGTTAGAATATTTAACTTAAATTCACACTGCATTTAAAAACATAAGTATGTAACTAATAAAAGCTTAATGAGTGGGGATATGCTCTGTTACTAAAATACAGCCGATCACTCTTGTTCCATTTAACAGTGCTCACGTGTTTTCAAATGCTGTAGAAATAGTGTCAATCCTCTAGGTGGGTTTTCCCAGATAGCGTTCCATTTGTCAAGATTAAAAAAAAAATCAAAGTGTATATGTGAAGCACCCCAAAGGGAAAATTTTGAAAAATGGTGAAAAAACATTGAATATGCATAAAGTTTGGTAAGATTTATTCAGATTTAGCCATTAAAGACATTATTGATTTAATGTTCCAGCTTACTGGCATTTCTGTAAAAAGTATTAAGTCCATTTCCATGGAAAAATACAAAACCTTAAAACATATCACTTTCAAAGGAAAGGAAATGTGAAGAAAACTGTGCTTGCACAAGATGTGATGCCTTTGTAAAATACACCATGTGTTATAAAGTGTATCAGTTTTACTTGGACAATGAACCACCAACTATTGAGGAAGTGCCAACAGTTCTTAAATATTGATGCAACCTAAGCTGAGTTCAAAAGAACAGATTTTGGTATTCTACTGAAGGAAATTGGGCTCAAGCACATGAAAGATTGTTCAGAAGTAAACTCCATTGATGTGCATTTATGGTGGTCAAGTGATTTAGGTCAGAAGTACGTGTCTTCAAATAGAGCACATACTCCACACAGGCCATAATAATATAATTTGTGTGCTTTTTTTTTGTTTACATCAAGATCCCTTCTTAGGCCATCAGAGTTACAGTCTTTATTCAAATTCTGTATTGTTTATGGCTAGTTATGGTGTAGACAGCAATATTTCCCTGAAAGAGAAAAATTAAAAGTTCTTCGTAAATATAACAAAATAAGCTCATATTTGCATTTTATAATATAGCCATTTAATAATAGAATGAATGTATTTTCTTTGAGGTGGTGAGACCAGCTTCCCTCATTCAAAATTCATTTCCCACTATTTAAGGTACAATAATTTCCTGAAGAGAATGGGATTAGCAAAAGAATACTACCCTTCCCCCTCCTCCTCCAAAGAAAATGGTAGTATGCACATTGAAATATTGAGCAACCCTTAAATCTGTTTGAGAAATGATGTAAAACAAATATGGAGGGGGAGGAGAGAGAACTATTATTTATGTATTTGGTCCAGTCCAATATTTAGTTTTCTCTCTTTACTTTTTTCTCAAATTATCTTCCAAATGTGTTCTCATAGGCTCTTTTTCACATAGAACCTCAGCATTAAAACTTATAATATCTGCTATTCTTTTGACAAAACAGCATTACTTGCATTTTATAGAGAAATTGAAAAGGAAAAACAAGCACAAAACTGTAAACTAAAATTTTTAAAGTTTCCTGTTTGAAACCACCTTTTATTGTGCCATGATTGTGTGGAATGTGTCAAAGTTGAAAAATAAAATTGAAGAGAAATGAGAAAAATTACCTCTATACAAAAAGGAAATTGATTTGTCCGGAGTGTATAAGCCGTATAATATCACAAATATAATTTTTGGTTACCAAGATATAATTTTACTGTTTAAATTTTGGTTTGAAGCCTTTTTCCTGTGACCATTTATAAACATAGTTGTGCAACCAACCAGCTGTCATTGCTCTTAAAAATTTGGCAGCAAGATTGTTGCCATTTATCTGGTTGATTGTCCAAGAACATTTTTATAAATTCAGAAGACCCTCTCTTCCATCACCAGAATTTGGTGTTGTTTGCCTCAGCAGTCATTCATTCTGATTTGCTCCTCTTCAGGTACCTATATGGATGAAGATCTGATATACTCTTTCTTAAAATCCATGAATTCCTTTAGATGCTCCCTAATAATAATAATAATAATAATAATAATAATAATAATAATAATAATAATAATAATAATAATAATAATAATAATAATACTTTACCATGCTGGTGCTGTTGGGATCTTGTATGCAGGTGTCAACACTGATCATAAAGACCAAGGTTGTTCTAGTTCTTGAGACAGATGAGAAGATGAGATGTTAAACAAATTATTACTAAATATAATCAATCTGATAAAATTGTTTCATTATTTTTAAACTTTATCTATTAAGCATTAAAGTATGTCTGCTTAACCACATGTTATCACCATCTTCATTTTCTTACCTCTGTTCATCTTTCCTAATAGTCTGATCCATAGTTTTTTTAAAAACTGGGATTTGTACACACTGAAGCAGTCGTCAGCAATTGTGAAAGATGAGTCAACTATTGTACTCTTTTGTTCCACTTACCACACTTTACATGTAGTACATGTTTCCTGGGATCTCTCCCAGGCTATGGATTTAGGTTCTGGACCTCTGGTTGGTTCAGTGGTGTCCTTTTTGATTGGTCAATGAACCATGAGAAGAGACCTCTTTTTCACAGTAAAAAAAAGGGTTCTAGGTATAGCTGATGAGCTTAGAAATACCACCATCACAAAGTTCATTGTCTGGTCAATAGAGGCCATTCAAAACCATCAAAAGTGAGCTGTAAGATCATGTTCCACTTCTGCAATCACCATTGGTGTCCAGACACTTATGATTTTGGTGAACTACTACAAGATCAGCACTGACTCTTACTATGGGGATTGCTATGCATGGTGTTTCAGTTTATTCCCTTAATTCAGTACTCCAAATCTTTTAGGATTCCCCATAGATAGAAGTTTGGGGATGTTAGGTCAGGGAAATATGCAGGGAATTTAAAATTGTCTGGCATTGCTGGAAAATCAAGTATTTTTGTTGCTATTTTGTGTTATTTGTTGATATTTATCATAACTATCTGGTTGTTATAGCAACTGTCATAACTATCTGGTTGTTATAGCAACTGTGCAAGCACTGACTAGAGGCAGCATAATATATACATACATTTACAGACTTCACTAAACTGCACAATAACTGGATGCTTCAAGTTGCTTTCATCATCTGCAGACCTGCTCAGTAGTGTAAATGAGTTTCCCTGCTCCTTGTTTATTTTCATTTGAAATCCTTCACTGTCAACTGCTTATGCACTATTACTTATAATAATACATAAACTTATTGATGGCACAACTCAACATGGTATTGAAAAACCAACATAAATAACACCTATTAAAGATGTGTGCATCTTTTTAAACCCTCTGTATATATGTTGCAGTCCTATTTTTGTTCCATATATGCTTTATTTTGTGTAACAATAGTCATATTTTGGCTGAACAATCTCCATCAAAACTTAGTACTGTTATCAGTTACTGCCCATACGTGTAGTTTTAGCACAGAATGTACATGGGTGCAGGTGTATTTTTCTTCTAATTTTATATTATATGTCATTCAAGAGCTTCCTAGCTACTGTTTAACATAGTGTTTGTTCTTGTATAGGTACATGAGTTCCAATAGGTGTTTTCATGATAATATTTTCATTTGCAAATTTCAATTTCTTATTTTTTACTTTTGTTTTCCATATGTTGTCTAAATTCATTGAGTTGCCTTGTCATATTATACTTTTTGTTGATGTCTGAAGTTTAAATTGACTTTTCCTTCCTGATCAGGAAAAACTGCATTTTTAGCCATCTTTCTGCAACTGATATCTGAATGTTAATTAATAGATGTGCATGCCTTTGCACAAATATGCTTCTAATCAATTTTAATCTTAATTTGTCAATTTCATGTATGTGAAATATAATATTGTGTGAGCAATAAGTGTGTTTTAGATAGTCAAATGTCTGCTCATTAGGGAAGAAGAATGTATTATTTAAAAGTTCCATTCTTTCAAAATAAATTTATATAAAAATAACTTAGGATTACTCCTCTTCACATCCACTTTTTGTCTTCCATTAAAGTGCTTGTTTTCCCTTCATTCTAATTTTTCAATTATTCTTTGATATACATAAATAGAACATAATCATATTACACTGTAATAAAAATTGCTTCTAAAGCATGCTATGTAATTCACATAACACCAAGCTACAACAAGGTATCCATCATGACACTGTTAAATGTAATATGTAGTTTGATCTCAAATCTCTATTTAAATTTTAGGTAGTAGGATTAACATGTTGACTGTTAATGTTTCTGTCATTCCTCCTACAGGAAATATGTCTGTAGAAAAATATCTGTCCATCTCTGTTGTTAGAGAACAATGTACTTGTAGACTGTGGCATTTTGTTGGACTTCATGTGATATAGGTATACATATGTGGGGAGTAATAACATTGTACTTTGGGTGATTTTAATCACATGTAATGGAAGAGTATTTAAAAAACACCATTTGTTTTGTCTTCACACTTTGAAATGATTGCGATTACTCTTTAACATAAAAGTACACTTTGTGAAGAATGTGTTGTGCAGAAAGCACATGAAAACTTCCCATATATTTATTTAGCTATCTTTTTAGAAATGACTGAAGAATAATTATCAGGATTATGGTGGTTATCAAACCTAGAAATAGTAAATAAGAAGAACACAGAAAGAAATTGATCTTAAACCAGAGAAAGAGTCAACTAAACTACACTGTAACACTAAATAGTAAAGAGGAACTTAAAAATTTCAACTCAGCTAGATTAAAACCAAATTTTATTCTGAAGGTGGTTTTCATTCCATGTACTACATTAAGTATTTTAATGTATTGTCATACACAATTAAAAGTACAATTATTTTTGTAATAGTTTTAAACTCTTCTAAAACAAAACTTTGCACTTTTTAAGTTCTTTGACTCCCATTTGAAGTAGGGACATGACATAGCAGCAAATAAAGAATTAATTGATCAAATTCAATGTTCTTAAATTGAACACAAATATTTTTGTTAAAATAAGCAATTTCTATAGAAATATTTGCTTTGTTATAATTCTTTTGTTTTCTTTTCTTCCAGCACAGTTATACCTGATAATGCTGAAAATATACCAATAGTTTCTAAGGTTCCAAAAATATGGTTATTGTGTACAGGATTTTCATTTGAAACCTAACAGAGCACATGGCATTTCACCTCTCCTGCGACCTTGCTGGATTCCCCCACTACCGACTGCTGTTGTGTGTTTGACTAGTTGGTATTGGTCTCTGAAAATCCACATTGCGTTCAAGAAATCCCTCATTATGATCGGAGATTTGGAGTTTCGTGCGCTGTTAACGCTAGACACACAATTGGTCCAATATTCTACAAGCGGACTGTAAATGCAGAGAGTCACTGACATTTTGACCCCATTTTATTATGAACTGACAGAAGAAGAGAAATCATATGGGTGGTTTCAACAAGATTCTGTTACTGCCCATACAGCAGAGGAGTCCATGAATAAAATTAGGGAAGTGTTTGAAAATAGAGTGATTAGTGCTGGTGTATGGCCCTCTCACTCCCCCGATCTAACAGTGTGCGATTTTTACTTGTGGGGCAACCTGAAAGACAAAGTTTAAGAGACAAATCCTCATACATTGGAATAACTAAAACAAAATATTAGAAATGAAATTGGAAACATTACAGTAGCCCAACTTAATCATGTGTTCTCCTGATATAATGGTTGTTTAGCCGAGTGTGGACAACATTTCCAGCATCTACTATAAGGTAAGAGTGTTATACATGCTTTACATGTGGAGTTTATGTAGGAGCAAAGCTAGCTATGACACCTAATTGCATACAGGCAAAATGCTGTGCGCCTGTTAGGTTTTAAATGAAGAACCCGTATATTATAAGTGTAGTATTTGAGTAACTTTTTGTTGTGTTTTAGGTACTTCACAAAACTGCTGTAAAGTAAGAGATAATCCTTATAAATATAATTATTCATTTTTAACATAGGTTTCATGACTGAGGCACACAAAGTGTTTTATACATGGTTGCTTCATTTGAAATGAAATTATTATAAGCCAAATTTTATAAACGGATGTGCTTGTGAGATAGCTTTTAGGTGAGGCACAGCTTTTCTTTGCATTTAAGAAAAGGCTTTTTATAAGTGCTTTAACTTGGTTTTAGATAATATTGCTGCTAAGGAACTAATACCAACTAAAACAGTACAGGGACCAGTTCATTATATTATTTGTATTGCAGAATTCTGTATATGCCATTTTAAATGTAGTTTTTATAAACAAAATTACAGCAACTGGTTGCTGAGAAATCAGATTTTCAAAACTAACATTTTTTTAACATTGACACAATTGCTTGAGAGTTTTGCATGGCATTATAGAAAACATCTTTACATAAATTATTAGTAAACTGTGTTAAAATATTGATAGATTTATAGACAATAGAAAAAACCACACAAATAAATACATTCTTCTACAACCATTTTAAGTTGAAATGGTAACAGTTTATCCTGCAGATCATAATAGTATAGCAAAGTGATTATGAACTCATTACAACAGTAACAATACATAAGCCGTCTAAAGTAGAAAGAACTCTTCAGACTAAAAAACTGAAAAGGAGAAAAATGATTTTATCCAATGAGCTCTTCATATTTCACTAAGATCTGTCTCAATGAAAGTAACTTGTTAATATATTCCCTAGAACTGTTTCACTTATATTTTGTTTAATACTTGCTCTTATTGCTGACTTATGGTAGTGGACTTGAGATCCAAATGTATGGTGCCAGAAAATCATGTTTCCAGGTGAGAGAAACATGTAGTAAAATCTTCCATCACACTAGGAATTGAACTTAAGCCTGCCTTACATACATGACAGTGGAGAATAAGCAATTTTGGACACCTAAGGATATAAATCATTCTCACATTCAGTCGTTAGATTAACAACCACGATCTTAAGATTATATAATCTTGTTTGTGTCAAAGTGAATGGTGGTGTGCTTTCACATGAATGTGCAAGTCATGTGCAATAAAAATTTCTCTTTCATAGTATGGGGCCTGAGCTATTTTTAAAGATTGTACTATCATTAGGTATATATTCATTCTAACTCATGCAAATATAAATATCATAGCTGCTTATTTGTTAAATGAAACAGAAAAAGTTAGTTCGGGAAATCTTAATTTGTAAAATGAAATGTAACAGGAAATACCTAATTCAGGAAATCTCTGTTCAGGAATAGAGTCCTTGCAATTTCACTAATATAATTAAAGTTATCAAGTGTAATGTTTTTAAACATTTACTTTAATCCTCAAGTTTAATTGACTCACAATATTTCATCCACATCCACAGAAATCATTTTCAAGCTTACATATGTACAGTAAAATCCTGAAATAACACGGTTCTTTGGGGACATGCTTTAGTCCCACATTATAATGATTCTGTGGTATATCGAAATGTGAGCTTACAAGTGACAAAAATTGATCCCATGGAGATGGTGGGAAACATTTGTGCAATAATAAATTACAGTACATTGTAAAGTATGTAATATATGGTAAAGTACATCACTTTTAAATGCAATTATACTCTAGTTATGCTAGGGGTGTATTCCAGTCCTGCAACCAGTCTTAATTTATACGTACACACAATTACACTGTACCCAATTTACAGTAACCTAATTTTGCATTGTCTTAAAAGAATCAGTAAGTTTTGTTTGTCAGCATAATTCACAACTTTTTTTCTCCACAAATGGTTTGATTATAGCAAGAATGGAGATTTATACTGTTTGATTCATTTTGCTCCTCCATACACAGGATCATCTTGTTTATAGCACTTCTCACTTCACTAACATGCAAAATCTTCTTCTGTGTGCATGTCTTTTTACTTTCAGCCTCAGTGGCCAATGACCACACTAGGGGTAGAAAAAAGTATACTCCAGAATGACTCTTTGAAGAAAATTTTAAACTCAACTTTCAAAAATAAAAAATAAATAAAAAATTCAATATATTTTTGGACATACTTTCCCCTGCAGTATTTTGGACTGCGCTATTTTGGACTTGTACTGTATTTGGTGATGAGATCGATTTCACTATGTTATTTTAGTGCTCATAATCAGTCATTTGTAGTCTCATGGCTTTTCTTCGTTTGTACAATTAAAAATAATAAACATTAGATACTTTTATTGAGCCAGTTAATTTTCTTACTGTGAATAAACATTTTAAGTTTCTTTCCTTTTTTTTTTTTTAGTAAAAGAGTACTGACAAGACTACATGAGGAGCGTTTTTTCAAAACTCGATAGATGCACAAAATACGTTTCTGAGATAAACGGTTTTTTCTATTTATTGGCAATACTAACTAATTAGCACAGCAACTATATTAATCATTCAATTCTCCTTCCTGAAACTGTCTCACTGAATGTGAAAAGAAACAAATAGCATAGTTTAACAGGTGCAAATTTGGGGTTTGAAAATGTGAAGTTTTTTCAAAAGCTGATAGATGCTGATTAACTTTTCTGCATGAGCGAGAAATTTAGACATGAAATTTCATTGTTTTTGTCATTTATTGTTTTGTTGCTTTTCATTTATCCATTTATTATTTTTTTATTTATTTTCAGCTCTTTATAATACATAATGTACTATACAACCAACATATTAATGTTTATAAGAATTATCTTATTAGGTATAAACTTAGAAACTAAGTACTGCTACATTCACAGTAACAATATATTTTGTTTTATTTATATAACAAACATATTGAATACATACAAAGAAATTTCAAACAATATGAATAAGTAAGCTTTAACCTTTATTGGTGCTTGTGCAGTCTGTACATGGCTCTTAGTTTGTTTCTCTTTTCCACATCTGCCTCTGGCTTAATCTTCATCAGTCCCATTTTGCAAGTTGAGCATGTGTCAGTGTGTGGTATACCGAATGAAAGATTGAAGTTGTAAAATATGTTTTTATATTTTGACAATGAGCAGACTAGTAGATTTCTTAATCTTCTTTCGTTGCAGAAGTTGGTCCACATTTTTCTGATATTAAGTTCTGGAGGTAATTATCCTCTCCTTGATTTTGCCCTTCCATAGTGGCTTTCTTTACATCTGTACTTCTTAATGTCTTGCTTTATAGCAGCAGTAATGCCCTTGTGTAATATTCCTGTTCTGTCACATCTTCTGGTTTCCTTTGGCGTATTCCCAGATAAGTGAAATTTTGTAGCCAGGAGAGATAATCTAACTTTTGACACCCCTGTGATTCCTTGGAAGCTTTAGTTTTAGGATTTCGTGGAGTGCACTCGAGACCATGTGAACATTTAATTGCTCAAGTATGAGCTTTTCTTGACTTGCATTTTGATTTCCTTTCCTTGTTTTTGCAATTCCTACCTCCAGCGCATTCTACGACTGGTACAGTTTCACAATCTGAGCTCCTGTCCTTTGTGCATAGTACAGTACAGTGTCTCAACTAAGAATAAAAGTGCCATATAAGTATAACAAAGCTTGCAGAAGCATCTGCCTGCTGTGCAAGGGGTCCCGGGTTTGATTCCTGGCAGGGAAGTAGGAATTTTTCTCCAGCCAAGATTATTCTTCATCCTTCCCTGAGTCTGGAAGTATGAATGAAAGTGTGAATGTGTGTGTGTGTGTGTGAATTCAACGTATAAAAACCCCCAAAGACCGAAAAACCCACTGTTAAACGAGTAACACCATTGCCAATAGGCAAGGTCGCCGATACGACTTCTGCAGTTAAAGACGGGATATAAATGGAACAAAAAGCTTGCAGAAATGAATGTGAAATCCAAGCGCACAACCTGAGTTCAGAGTTATTGCCAACGATGCAGCAGTGTACAAAGCTTGCAGAAATGATTGAGAATTCCAAGAATCGCAAGAGTGAGATGGCAGTCAATGTCAACATGCGTTTCATAGAATTGAGGTCGCTACACTTTGGATTTAAAATCATAAAGTTGCAACTATCGACCTTTGCTTTAACTGAGCAAGTGCATCTATCGAGTTTTGAAAAAAACTGCTAATATTCCCTAGCTTCTACACAGGATAAGAATCGAATTTTGCAAAATCTGATTTCACAGAATGATACAGAAGGTGAAAATTATGCCAATACTATATATAACTCAATTTCGTAAAATTTTGCATCTATCGAGTTTTGAAAAAACACTCCTCATATTATAGCTGCTTTTGTTTATTTCATTATTTTTTAACTTTGTGGCACTTATTGCTTCCATATAGTTGTTTTTAAATTAATAAAATTGTCATAAATTAATAAAATTTACTTTGCTTGTGTGCTTAGGGTTATGCCCAGAGGTGATCCTGAATATATTTATAATCAGCAAATTTGTTATTAAATAACAGATAACACATACACCAGACTCTTGGCATGTCAAGAGAACTTTTTGCTTAAAGAAAAATTAATTTATCAAGCCCAAGACCCCTCAACAGTAGCCAGGTGTTCTACCAACTGAGCTACAGGACTAGTCTTTTGGATGCTAATAGTGTTACCATTACAACACTCCCCTTAACACTAGCATAGCAATTTCAAAACTTTGCTTATACAATATACTTGTAGTGGTCACCTCTGCAGCTAAGATAGGGTTCCACTCAGCAAAGAGACAGCATTTCTGAAGGGGAAATGGACTGTAGTGATAATTAATGTGTTTGAGGTCTTACATCATAGTTTGTATTTAGCAGGGGTCAGCAAATCTGCATGGGCCAATAATATGATGTAATATCACAGTCAGGGGCAAGGGAGTACTTTGCCTTGCTTTAACCCTTGCTCCTTCAAACAACACACGTTCAAGTATAAACTTGCAATGGTGTACACCACACCAATATGACATGGCTCTTTCAAAACCACGGAAACACCAAAGGAACCTTTCTACATAAATATGTAGGTATACTAGGAAAGTTAAAAGAGCATTTGAAGACAAAAGATTTCATGATCTCAAAGCAATGAACCATGATTTTCAACTTTTCTCAAAATCTTTCATGTGGACATTCATACAGTAAAACCACAATTATGAATTGGGGTTGTCAATTTACAGACAAATAGAATTTTGAAATCGCAATTACAAAATCAGGCTGGTTTAGATTTATTCAGAGAACTGCATATGGGAACATTTGTGACTCTCTGTTCATTTGCTGTGCATATTAGGTTTGTGTGAGCAATTTTTTTCTAAAGTGAAGATTACAAAATCTAAAAGAAGATTATGATTGACAGATAAAAGCGTATGTGCTCTGTTGTATGTGAATACTTGTGAATTAATATTAGATGTATGCAAAACTGATATGTCATAGATAAAGAAAAGAATGAGATGAAAAAATAATGTTAAAGCCCCCTAAGCCTGTATATATGTATTAAGCACATATATACAGATTGCTATGTTTTAGAGAAGTTCCTACAGCACCACTGCAGCTTCAGAAACTCATCCCTCGAACCATTCATTATGTGCATGCCTAGTTGTGTTACATGATGTCACCATTCTTGCAATCACAATGACCAATTCGTAGACTCCTGGTATTGAGTATTAGTTGGAGCAACCATATTCTATTTCACATTGAGCGCTTATTTAAGACTTATGTACCTGTAAAGAACCTGCTCTTGCTGTCACAAAATTATTTGAAGATCATTAATTGAACCCAGTGACTATTATTACTGAAGATCATTAAAAGATAGCATATAAAGCAAATCCACACACTTTAGACAAGCCTCAGATAAACATTCGCCAAGACATCAATTCAATTTCTCAAGGTGAACTACGAAAAGTAATGAGTAATGTTAGTCAGAAATGTGTTTAAAACAAAGGCAAGTAGTTCCAGCCTCTCCTTTGTTGACATGAATAAGTACATAACTTTTAAAATGGATTTTAAATTATTCGGCAGTCACTCTACCTTGTTAAACAATGGGCACTTGGGCAGGCAGGAAGTGGGAAGCAATAGCTTAATGCAGAATGAGACCCTGCCTCAGCCATGGAAAATGCACATTTAAGGTGTCCACACTTTTAAATATGACATAGGCACTGTAGTACTTTAAAACTTCAACCCCTAGAATATTTTAGTACAAAAAACACCAAATGTCATTTTTGGCCATATTTGCACCTGTTTGCCCCCTTAAGTGCTATGAAGTTTTGAACATGCTATAACTAGAAGTAAAATTTTAAAGCTTCAGAATACAAGCTGCCAAGGTTTTGTCTCCATGTTTATTACTGTCACAAAATTAACAACAAACTTAAAATCTGAAGAAATGGATTAACTATAATAATCAAAGATAAATGCTACATAGATGCACCATAAGCTGTGCAAATAGTAGTATTTATAGTTAAGTAGGTGTACTTAACTTTCAGAAAAGACAGGATCATATTGGCAACCAACAATGATAAAAGCTTGCCTTAAGTATAGAAGAGGGAGACATTGGATGATATTCTTCAGTCTTGCAATATACATCTTTCCTAGATGAATAAAATGCTTCATGTCAACAGTGGGTGCTGACCTAGAAATGAATTGTGGAGAAAATCTGCTAACAAGATGAATGCCAACTTGCATAGGAATAAATTGCATCTTCGTCTCACTGATATGCTATGCCTCTCCATATTTCTTGAAACTACCAAGTAGGTGACTCAAGGTAATAGCGAGCAAGTAGAAAGGGTAATGCTAAGTTTATAGTGGTTTATCATTGCAGAAGAAATATTTGTAAGTACAGAGAAATTCTCTTGAATATGATTACAAAGAACTCTATTGATGCAGAAAAGAAGCTGGGGAAAGGTAGGCATAACTGTTCAACTTTTCTTTGATTTATATCTTCACCCTTCAGTTGCAAAAAGTAATTGTACTTCAATTAAGCAATATATGTTGCTCTCTGGATGAGCATTTTACAGGGAGAACAAAAAATCACGAACTGGTTGCACAGTGTTTAGCTTGTCTGCATCCTCAGCACTCATTGCCATCTGTCACTATCATAGAAATGTGCAGATGAAACCATACATTTTTACTTTCTCTACTGGTAAGTAGGGGAAGTATTGTATTCCACCCAAAAATTCAATGTCGAAGTTTCACCGGAAATATATGTTTTGAGACCCCCTGAATCCAAAAAAAGCATTTTTAGAAAAAGGTCAGTGTGTGTGTCCGTGTGTCAGTCTGTCAGTCTGTGGACAGCATAGCTCAAAAACGAAAAGTCGGTTAAAAACCAAAGTTGGTATTTAAGTTTAATGTCTTTCAAGGATGCGACATGAAGATTTTGAAGAAAATAGCCCCACCCTAAACTACCCTTTGCATGGAAAACTTTTCGAAAATTTTGATTTTCTTGAAAATGGCTCTAACAATTTTGATTAAAATGTCATATGTATGAGGTATTTTGATGACAAATGAAATGTATATCTTGAATTTTCTGGCTACAGCCCCTGTAGTCCTATTTACTCTGGACGACTTTTGCATAAATGGTAAACTGTTAGAGATAGACCAAATTATACTATACAAAAAATGTAGATCTTGCTAAAATACACAATTTGTGTCTCAATAAATTTTCTTGTAGGGTGAACCATTTCGGAGATATTCCTTGTTATGTGTGTGAGTTTCAGAAAACTTAGAACTTTCGTGAAATGGATCATCGTTGTTCATTTTTTTATATGTTAAGTGTGCAAAGACAATAGAATCTCACACATTTGACTATCGCACAAAGCCTACTATATTCTAACATTCCCCTTGCACCTACAAGGAAATAAGCAATAAGATAATTTGTACAAATGTTTATCTTAACTAACATGAAGAAGATATAGGAATAAGAGTTTGTAAGAATGGTTAGTACAAGAGTAGAGAAAGTCATGTGAGTGCAACACATCAGATTTTTAAAATTACTTTTAAAGGCTTTACTTAACAATTTTATGAATGGAGATGCTGAAATTGGCCACTGTCATGGTCCAAATATTTTTTTTTTCACTTCTTTAGGAAACTATCCATCACTCCCCATAGTTCATATTGAGAAATACTGGCAGATATTTTGTTTTAATTCTTCCAGGGTGTGTAGGTTTGTCTTGTACACTTTGTTTTAAGTTACCTCAGAGACAGAAATTGCTTATTGGAGCTCTGAGAAACCTTTCTCTGCTAATGGCACACCATGCACTAATATTTCGTCATGAAGAGATACTTCATGAACAATCTGCGTTAATGGGCCAATTTTTTTCAAGTCAGCAGTTAATGCCCATACATATGTGAATACAATTTTGTCCCTTTTTTGGAGAATTAACAGACAGGGAGTCCTTTTTCGATAACACTCTGCCAAAGCTCATATGGACAATCTTTCTATGAGAATAATTGAAAGTGTTTCAGGACAGAATTATTAGTAGAGATTTGTGACCCCATTGGCATTGCCTAACCTCTGGGTGTTTTCTAGGGAGCAGTTGGTTGCCTGGAGAACATCATTAACTGTGCAGAAGCAGGTTCCATGAAGTGGTTCTTTCATTTTAGGGAAGAGATCGTGTTCACATGGGTTTAAATCTGGAGAGTAAGAGAGGTGGTAAAATACTTTTCAGCTCCAGCAATTGAACATATCAGTGACAGTCACTGCTGCATGTGCCCTTGCATTGTTGTGCAGAATGAAGGATGGCTTATTCAGCTGCTTGTAGATTATTATTTTGCAAAAATGTACCATAGTACAGCAGCAGTAGCAGTAACAGTGCATCCTTGAGGAATGGTATGCTCTAAGATAACAGTATCCCAGTTGTAGGCAATGTTCAGCATGGCTTTCACATTGGTTGCAGTCTGCTAAGCTGTTACTTTTTGGGGTGACTCATGATGACATCTCTCATTTGATTGATGTTTGAGCTGTGTTTGATAAGCTCTGGTGAAGGTCTCATCAATAGTAATGATCTGTGCCCTGGATATGTATGAGCTGCCTCATATCACAGCCATTTTTTATGTTTTGACAAATCATATGGAGCACATCCTGAGGTAATTTTCTGCATTCTCAGCTGCTTCTTCAGGAATTTAAGCAGTCAAAGACACCAATCTGGCATCACCTGCCAATTCACGAATTGTGGCATTCTGATCTGCCAACACTAATGCAGTCATGGTCTTCCATTACTGCAGGATGATCTTGACAAGGCATATTGCACTCCATGAGTGTTTGTTCAAAACTGCATTATTACTATTGTTGTTGCACTAGTGCATGGAGTGAGGGTAAAAGTTCATTTGCTCTGAGGAAGGGTGGCCATCTAACCTACCTCTGGTATAAATTATATTGCCTGGCTCCATTTCAGAGCATTGTTGCCACTATTTAAAAATCAACCCATGTATTTAGGGCTCATGGACTTACTTATACATAGATGTTTTTGTATGATTCTGGATTTTCTGTATGAAAATAAGAACAAACATGAATTTTACAGGGCTCTAATGACCTAGCTGTCGACGGGCCCTTAAAACCCAATCACTCAATCACTGAATTTTACAAATTCTATGGAAAGCCCAATATTAACTGCAATAACTCATCATTTCACTTAAGTTTTAAATTAAATTGCTGCCTTTAGTGTATGCAATTGTTACAGTCCTTGTTACTTGCATCCATCATATAATTTTAAAATACAGTCTTTGTATTACTCAGCCATAGTCACTATAATAGCTTAATTTAATAGCTAAGCTTCTGTACTTTTAAGGTATATGACCATGCAAAGAAAGTTGTAAGACTTTTTCTAGTGATCCCTAACTTTTATTTGTCTGCTCAAGTGCTTCAATACTTCCTTTCTTTGAACATTGCTAAGATAAGGTAATAAAATTGAAAGCTGAGGCATATAAAATTTGTTTGTAAGTTGTAACCCATGCTGATTTCTCCAACAGTCCATATCTCATCCCTGCTAATAGGTTGTGATTGATGGTTGAGATTATATGCTGTAATTATCAACACCTTATTTGTTCTTAGGAAAGTTAATGATGCATGTACTTAATGAACATTGCTGGTTATTGATACTTTTGTTAGTGTACAATTATCTTGGTTGATAACTTCACTTATGTCCAGTATAGCAAACATTGTATAAAGAGCAGCCTTTTTCACTTGCTTTATGAAGAAAGAAGAAACAAGAAATGAAAACATAAACACAAGAAAATGCTGTGCCTATTTAAAAGGGTGATACATTTTTTTTTAAAAATATATATCTTAAATTCCTAATGAGTACTTTTGCTTCTTTACTGAATTTTAAAGGTATGCACTGTAGATTTGTTTAAGATAAATTTTTCAGAAATGTATTATTGAAATATATTTTTAATATTCTGCTTTCAGAGCAAATTCTTTTCATGTTGATTTATAGCTATCATTTTTTCACAAAAAGCAAGCCTTAAAATCTGGAGTATCAATCTTACTACCCTAATTTCATTCTCTTATAGTCAAGGGATCTTTTTTATTAACATCATTTGTATTATAAAAAGTAGGAAGATGTGAAATATTCCTTAACTGAGCTCTAGGGCAGGCACTGGCAGGTACACTACTTTAGAGCGGTGAGCAGTAGATGGAATCAAGAGCTTGCTTACTGAGCAGCGACCAGTTGTTATTGTCATAGTAGTCGATAGAAGTGGGGTTTCAACATTTGGCATAGCAGTACACGTATATGCATTCTTGATGAAAATCTTAATGCAATACTTAGAATCAAGGTAGCATGGAATATCTCCCTAAATATTCATAGGATGGTTAACAGAAAACTAACCAACAAAAAATAAAACATTTTAATATATGTTGCAGTTTAATTTTCTTGTATTTTATAATTTATATAAGTTAATTATTCATAATTTCTCATCAGATACACCTTTAACTGTTCTAATTGTATTATGTGTCTTGGGTTCTTATGTTATGAAACATAACTTTGTTCCTGTTGAGTTCATCAGTTAAATGTAAAAAATGAATTTCTGCTTTATATTTTACTGGTTAAGTAATTGTAATTATAGGCATGGGCATTGCAAGGGGGGGGGGGCAAGGGAGGCGACTGCGGCTCCCCCTTGGAAGTTGGTAAACTTTATGTGCAGCCAATTATACCATTAAACTATTATTTTAATTATTATTTATTTATGCCAACAAACTTACTGTTGGTGTTTTTAAACACACAAGCCGTGTGTGGGCAAAGTTTAAGAGGTAGAACTGGAACTTAAAAATTCAATGCCACAACTGGGATTTGAACCACAGACCTTCCGCTTGCCGGGCGGACGCTCTAACCACTGAGCTATTGTGACAAACTGCCAGAATGGCATTAAATTCTCATTGAATTTTTAAGTTCCAGTTCTACCTCTTATTATTTTAATTTTGATGTAAAGAACAATTTTTATTTAGTGCAAATTAATACGGTTGTCTGCAACAAATATTATAAATTTTGACACTAAAATAATAATTTAATATTATCTGATTGCAAACTTCTAACATGTGCCGCACCCCTCTGCCAACACTCATGCATATAGGTATAACATAATTAGTTCACCAAGTAGATAAATGGAGCCAAAGTATTCTGCTGCAAGTGTAACACAGAGCTATGTATAATAAATTGGAGTAAATATGTCTGTAATTATATACATGCACTTTGTAATGCTATAAGAGTAGAATATTGGTTCATTATTAATAGACTTTCAGGTAAATTTGACCTGTTTTATGGTTACTTGTGTCACCAATAAAGCATGCCACTGATGTAACTCAAGAGCCAGCTGAGGCTCTAAACTAGCAGCAAGTCAGAACAAGGCTCTTTTGGGCAAACCATGTCAGTGCCTGCTCTAAGGGTTGAACAAAATATTTTCAAATGCTTACATAAAGCACATTGAAAGTGCAATTAAATCTAACATAATTCATAATGTGTTTATGTTTTGCACTTGCAGAGCCTGTAAAAACAAAATGGCTCTGCAGGTAAGTTACATTAAAGATATTTAATTGCACTGAAACATAAAATATTATCTTTATTTATCTATTTTAGGAATCTTCTTATTAGTTTGGAATTATTGACATAGTTTTAATTTAAGCTGTATGCATAAAAATAAAACTATGTTTCAAGGCATGTAAATCAAAATATTATCTAATCATAGTAGATAATATGTTCAGAATCAAATGTAATAGTGTGCTAGGCATTGTTGACTGTCCAAAATCTTGCAACGACTTTATTTCAGATTTTTTTGTAACAATACATTCTCATTAGCATTGTTCTTGACCTAGCAACATGTTCTAGGCCACACTCTGTGTTTAAAGCGTATCTTATTCAGGCAGCAGAATATAATGATTGTCTTTATTCTGTCAATAAGTTGCATCTTCAGATTAAAGTAATTGAAAAAAGAACTCTTGATATTCTTAAGATCAGAAGGAAACATTAATGTTGCAGCCAATATTTTTGAATTATTGTAAATTTGTAATTCATAATAGAAAGAGTAGAGGCATTCTGAATGAAGTCTGAGGCCTAATGTTGAGAAACATCTTCCAGTTGCATAAACAATTACCTATTGTATTAGGCTGTTATAAATATCAGAATCTTGTTTCTTTAATATAACAATATCCAATTGTGTTGCTGCATAAAATTTTAGAGTTATTGCTATTTGAAACGTCTTATGAATCACCTTATTAAGTTACTTTTACATCAAGTTATATACAGAAGACAGTTACATCCTTGTACCTTTGTTCGTTTATCATTACAGTACACACATTCTAATTCATCAATATGTGTTGTTCAGAGGCAGTGATATTACAAGCAATATTAGCAACTTTAAGCTTCTCTGGCATTTCATAAGTTTCATTGCAGTAAATAAACTGATTGCTAATATTGCTATATGTGACAAACATGTTACCCAAGCCACATTAGCAGTTCTAAGTGGCAAATAATCAAACTACATGATCTTGTATCTTCTTCCTGTTCACTTATGAAAATAAGCAACATTGTGTTAAAGTTTAAAATTATATTTTATTTTCATGCATACCAAGTCTGAAATACATGGTCTAAAGCAATAAGGCAAGCATTAACTTTATAATGGAAAAGAGACATCATGTCTACTCAAAATAAAAAATATGCATTATGCAGTGTTACAAACTGAGTTAAATACAGAAAAACAAGAGAAGACATTTATTAGCACTGCTTACATATATTTCAAATATTTCCATAGCAATAAACTTCTTCTCTAAAGTAGGTATGATTATTTCCAGCTTGTATTAATAAATTTATGCTAGCACATCACTGGCTAGCAATTAATCTACTGCTTCATATTAAAGGAGCACAGCTATTTAACCAAAACTATAAAAATGGAGAACAATACACATCTCAAGGTTTCCAATTAAGGAAGATACAACTCACCTCCATCTTTATATTGGTTTATCAATGCAATACAACAACCAAGTTTCCTTACAGCATATTGTTGTTTTACATTAAATCAAGCATTCAAAGCATATATTTTATTTATGTAATTATAATAAATTAGTAAACTCATAAGAATTATTTTATGTTAATTATTATTTATTTATGCCAACAAACTTACTGTTGGTGTTTTTAAACACACAAGTTTACCAGGAGAAATATGAACTGGTTTGAGAATTTAATGCCATTCTGGCAGTTTGTCACAATAGCTCAGTGGTAGAGCAGCCGCCCGGTAAGCAGAAGGTCTGTGGTTCAAATCCCAGTTGTGGCATTGAATTTTTAAGTTCCAGTTCTACCTCTCATTATTTTATGTATTTATTCACATGTTAGAAGTTGTATGTGACAAATTCAGTAAACAATAACAAACAATATAATTAACAGTGATGTTTTAATACTCACATTGTGAATTTACTGAGCTTATGATGGAGTGGAACATTAAAGTTCATGATGCAATCTTTGTTCTTTAGATGAGAAAGTTCTATCATATTATATTCCACCAGCATTGCTGATGTGGATTTCTGGAGCAATAATCACAAAGCAAAATCCAGAAAACTTCTAAAATATATCAACAATGCTGCTGAAATATAAATATGGAAGAAAGTCCACATTCTGATGATTAAGGACTACATTATGAATTTTGAAGTACGTTTTCTAGATGCACTCAGCAAATTTATCACCGTGCAGTAGGTACATGCTGACACCAGATATTTCCACCATAATGCATGATCACATGTCAGCTGATCCAAAATGCAAATAGAAGTAAGATCCTCCAAAATATACTGTAATAAGAGTACTTGTGTACAGGTAAGATTCCAAAATCACTAGCTAATTGTTATTAACATGCACAGGTATTCTTAAGCAATTTGCTTCAGGTTATCTATACTGAAACCACTATTAATACAAGGAATGTAAACAACAGCAGGGACACCGAGGAGGGTAAACATGGTCTGGTGAATGCTGTTTGGAAATGCCAATAAATTGTATGAGGAATGGGGATGATTTGACCTGTAATGTCACTACATAAAGTCTAGTAACAGTTCAACTTCATTTCCTTTCACTCTGGCTTTAAAGCTTAGAAATTCCTATGCTTAGTTATTAACTGTCATATGTTTATGGAACATGTGTTTTGATCTTCAATTGTCTGAAATCAGATTTAAACAAATTGACCACTAGGAGAATATGTTTAAAAAATAAAAAAAGGAAAGTATCAGACTTGTTTAAATTTAAAATTAACAAGGGTTGTGCATTTTCAATAAGTCTACTGTTAATTCATATGCTGTTATTTGTATGGAATTGGAATTGATCCTGTGCACAATCAGCAATAGAAAATCATTAGTAATATGCCATAATATCACTGTCAGCTGTCAACACAACTTCCTTTTTGCTCTAAGATGCAAATGCTGTGAGTTATGTTTGTATGTAGTTTCTGTCTCGTGCTGCCTTTTGATTTATTGCCTATACATGTTATATGTGGCTTATGGCAGACCAAACCACCATCCCCTGATATTCATTTACATCCATATATTGTGAGCTGAAGATTGATATTCAATTGTGTTTGCTTATCTCAGTCTTAGAAACCAACTCTAATAAACTTGTCTTTTTTATAAGCAACAGTTTCACCCAGAGAAATAAAAAAAAATTAATAGGCACAAAACTTACCGATGAGCTGTATGATTTAAAATGTACTATTTTGTTTAGTTCCTTATAAGAACTGTATGTACAATGAAGCATGTGTATCATAACAGTGAAATAAGTATGAATTGTTATTTTTCTGTGTAAGTGCTTAAAATATATGTTCTTCATTTAGATGTTCAGTTTAATATCAACATTTTATCAGCATTTTTTCTGAAGATTTATATCATCCTCCTCATCATTTGTCATTGTAGTAACCATTATCATCATTGTTATATTCATCACCAGCAACAATAAAAGGAAACATAGGTGCCCTAAGTTGTTTGCCATATCAAGATAAAGTGCTTGAAAATGTATGGAGTCATAGGTATCTGAAATAAGGAATAGGTACCAAACAATTTAAGGAACATATTCCCAAGATATGCACAGAAGAAAATTGCATGAAAAAGGCACTTTACACGATACTGCTGCTGCATCACAATTAGCATTTTTGTTAAAACTTCTTTTGTTCTATGTATACAAAACTTATATTGACTTTTATTGTGTATAATGAGTTTTAAAACCTTGTTAAACCCAATTGTATAATTCAGCCAGATGAATGATTATACAAATGTTAATAAAATGCATTTTTCTATAATTGATGAATCCTTGATTTCAATCTCAAAACTGAATAATCATAATAATCATATGTGGAAAAAACAAGAGAATATAAATTAAAAAGAAAACTGAGTCAGATTGAAACACTTAACATCACTTACTAACATGTAAGTGTAACATGTAACAGCCGATTGTAGAAATTAATTTTACTCACATTATTGTGTGATTGCAATTCCTGGACTGCAGTTTTCTTACATAGTTTTAATTTTAAAATTTAATGGTATTCAAAGCTAAGGTTTATGAAATTTCTGATTCCTGTGGGATTTCTCGGATTTCTTTGGACTTTGTAAGAACAATGCAGTTTACATTTGGTTTCTCATCAAGAATAGATTCTACTTGCCTAAATTTATTCACAAGATTACAACTATTCATCTGTGAGGTGCACAAAGAGTAGGAAATTGGTCTAAATTACTATCTCACTTGTGTACAAGAGTTTGTTGTCACATAATAATTCATACATGAAGACATACTTTTTGGCATTATATCAGCAATAACATTTTATAACAAAGAAACACATGGTTACACATTGTGTCAACATCTATAAAAAGATTGCATACTACCCACCACACAGAGAGGGAACAGATGTGCTTAGAAGCATTGCGGTGCAAACAATTCCCTGTAATATAGCTACACTGTAAAAAAAAGCAAATGTTAAGCAAACTATTTTCTAAAAATGCCTTTTATGGGCTTAAAAACAAACTTTTGGTGAAATCTCAATATAAATTTTTCAGATTGTGCCTGATTCGGGTAGATATAGAGAAAATAAAAATAACTTATATACATTCTACAGTGTAAACCTCAAATTATGTGGAGGGAAAAATACAAGGAATGTAAAAGAATTAAGCCATTTGTTATTAAAGAGCATCTAGCATATTTACTTAGGTGTTTCTTTATTTCATAAAAGAAGTTACATAGTGTTAAGGCAACTGTTTATCTTTCTCACAAAAAAGTAAATAAATAACAAGAATATTAGAAACAAATATTAGAACTTCACCAAGAAACAAGCCTGCAAGATAGTCTTTAACTACTAAACTGATTATAATGCGCATAGTAGTTAGTAGCCCAAAGGGGATGAGGCTTTTAAGATGCTGTATTTACAGGATAATCTTTTTGTCCTTGAGTCACATTTGTAATTTGCTTAGATTACATAAGATGACTTGTTTATCTGTACAAATTAATTCATCATCAGTTCATCATACAGTTTATAAGTAAAATGTAGTCTGAGTGTAACACTAGAGGGAAAAAATTAACAATATCTTAACTAATAGGTATACTTTAAAAAATAATTGTTGTAACTAGTGATCACGAATTCATTGGAGTTTCATATTTTACATTCTGGAATACTAGGTAATCTACATACATTCTTTTGAATGTTAAATATAAATAGTATGAAAAGAAATGTTTCTTAAGGTACATAAATGCCTAAGGGTAGAGCATCTTCTGTACAAAATTCAGTTTTTAAAGTAATTGTTAGTGAAAGCTTCCTATACATTCTTTTACGAATGAACAGAGTTTCAAAGGGGTAGAAATGCTTTCATTATATCCTAAGTAGACACTGATTGCTAGGTATTCTGAATACATCCATTTAAAAAGCAGTAGCCCAATCAGTCAGTGTTTTCTTCAGCTGCTTTGCAGAGAGGAAATTCTTGAAGTTCAAAGGAGCAGTAATCCATCACACCCATACACGTACATGTTGATCCCAAGAGCACGTAGCAACTGCCATTCCATTTCCAGCAACTGATAATGAGGTTATTCGGTTTTCATGTCCCATCATGGTACCTGCAAATACAAATAATTTCAATGTTTAAGAGGTGGAATAAGGACTGAAAAATTCAATGCCATAGTTGGGATTTGAACCATGGATCTTCCACTTATCGAGCAGCTGCTCTAACCACTAGGCTACCATGGCCAACTTGCCAGCACTCTTCTTAAACATTGTCCATACATGGCTTGTGCATTTAAAAGCACCAGCATTAAGTTTGTTGGCACAGATAAATAATTTCAGTATTTATTTATATTTGCAATATACGGTGAGTAAAAAGTATGGAGCAATGTTTATAACTTTGTTGTTATAGTTTTTTGAAGTGATATTTTTTGGAAAAGCTGTAAGATCTTAACATGTTTTCATATTACTATGATTGTGAATAGGGCATGTCATTTTTTTTAATGGCAACATTTCTGTTTTCATTTTTTTGGTCCTCAGATCTCAGAACGTACAGATAGATGCTTTTTTGAGCTGTAATTTAAATTTAATAGGACATATTACAGCACATGAAATTTAAACCAACAAAACACATTCACGACAAAATTAGTGGTGCTGTGTTCTAATACATGATGATTTCACTTAAAAGGTGCTCAAAATGGCCTCCATTTACTGCAAAACAATGCCAAAGTCTGTCTTTGAAATTAGTTAATGTTTCCAGCAACACTGTTTGCCTGATCAGCTGCATTTCTTGCCCAATTGATTGCCTTAACTCTTCAAGATCTCTTGTTTGGTCCTTGTAAACCCTCCACTTCAAATATCCCCCACAAGAAAAAGTCTAAGGGGTTCAGGTCAGGAGATCTTGGCAGCCATTCAATACTTCCTCTTCTGCCAATCCATCTTCCTGCAAATTCATGATTTAGGTAATTCACCACCTGCCTTTCATAATGTGCAGGGGCACTATCTTGCTGGAATAAGATATCATTTTGAATTCCTCCTTCTCCAGGGAATAAAGTAGCACAAGCAGGAATTATTTCATTTTGTAGAAGGTGTAAATGCACTTCAGAATTTAAGTTGCCATCAATGTAAAATGGGCCTATCAATCCGCCATTAATTATACCAGCCCACACATTTGCTTTTTGCAGACGTTGTGTATGTTGTTCAATCATCCAATGGGGATTCTCTTTAGGCCAATAGTAACAGTTGTGATGATTTACATTCTCATTTGGGCAAAAAGTAGCTTCATCAGAGAACACAATTCTATTCACGATGTTAGGGTTCTGATCAAGTATGTCATTCAAGGTTTCAGCAAACTGAGTACATCTGTCAAAGTCATCTTTACTGAGTTCTTGCAGCAGCTATACCTTGTATGGGTGCCATTTGACTGCCTTTATTAAGTTACATATGGACTTTTGTCTGACATTGTAGACCATTGCAAGCTGGCGAATAGATAGTTTTCTTCCACTGATAATAAAAAATCAGAGCTTTATCACCATCTGTAACTCGTTTTGGTCCTCCAGACTTTGCCTTATCTTTAACACTTCCAGTTTCATTGAATTTTTTCAAAATTTTGCTTACCATAGAATGAGTAATCCTTCGTTCTAGATGCATTTCATTAAACAAGAAACAAAGCTCTTCTTGGGTCCTCCTCCTATTGCCATATACAGTCATCATTAGTATTTCAATTTGTTGTCTTTCTGCAAGTTGTGTCATGAATAATTGCTTTCAGGAAGATTTTTCAATGCAGTAAGCATTGTTGTGCTTATGAGTTTAGTTTTTGTCTGTATTTGTTCAATCCAAAGCTACATATTGAAGTAGCCTACTGTATTGTTTAATTTAAAACCTACTCAATTTGAAGTAATGATGCGTCTTTCTTTGCTCAGTACACATCCAGTAAAGTCTTAATAAATTTAAATTGCAGTTTGAAAGGGTAATTGTTTGTTTGTTCTGAGACTTGAGGACTGGAGGAATGCAGAAAAAAGAAATGTTGCCATTTAATCCCAAAAAACTCACACCCTTTATTTGTAATCATAGTAATGTAAGGGCATATTGATATCATACAGCTTTTCTAAAAATAGCACTTCATAGAGTTGCAACAGTAGGGTTACAGGCATTGTTCCATACTCACCCAGTATATGCTAGCTTTAAGACTACAATAAGTCTTAAAACAAATTTTGAATTACTATGAGCTGGTAATTTTAGTTAATGCAGAAGTGCAGATGTCCAAGCACTCCTATGAGATGTTCAGGTGTAACAACAAATTTTTTATAATGTTACCACTGTTAGACAACATAGGGATTCACCATCATACACAGAGATGAAGAAGTAATCCAAATAATGGGTCAAATTGCTCTAATGAAGGCCAAGGGTGTTCCTTCAGCAGGAAAGATAATGGCTCTTTTTTCTGGAAGTCAGTGTTGGTACATTTCTTGGAAAAGAGAAAAAACATTAATGGAAAGTATTCAGCTTTGTTGAGGCAGTTAAGGAGCACCAAGAAGGCCAAATGTAAGCATTTGTTAAAGAAGAAAGTCCTCTTTCACAAAGACAATGCAATGGCTATTTCTTCAGTAATGATCACAAATGTTAAGAAAAACTGAGGCTATTAATAGTGACGCAATACAATTCTGCAGCTATAACAACTATCTTAGAGACTATAAGCTTCACTTATCTCTGTGATAAATATATCACAAGACTAGTTTGAATTTAATTTCAAGTATTTGCACCAAATACTAAGATAAGCGAAACTTATAGTCTCTAAGATATTTGTTATACTTGTAGGAATGATTGCAAAGTTTAATGTCTTGCACTTAAAATTGTTGCCACATGCAATATTCATCAGATTTGACTCTTAGTAATTTTTTCCTTTACCCAAATCTGAAGAAATATTTGCTGGACAGAGATTTGCCTCAGATATAGAGATCATGAATCATACAAACTCTTCCTCTGTAGGTTTTGATAAATCATTTTATACTGATGGTATAAAGAGTTAGAATATCTAAGATGCAAGTGTACAGAGCTGAAAGGTGACTATGTTGAAAAACAATAAAAGTTGGATTACAAATCTTGTGTTTTCTTTCTCAGGCCAGGAACTTTCGGGAGAGGCCTCAGAGTTCTCTTTCGCTGAGTCAAATCTAGGATGCTGATATGGTTTCATAGTCCATGAAAGCATTCTATTTTAGGAGAATATTCAGGGGTACACAGTGGTTGAGCAGTTAGACCGTTTGCCTATCACTAAGGCTCAATCCCAGGGATCCACATGTGGTATTTGTGGTGGACGAAAAGGAGTCTGTGCACACTTTCTCTGGGTTCTTCAGTTCTCCCTCCCATTCATTATACCAACTGTTCCATCATCACCTTTCCATTCATCCATTTGGTCTGCATTTCATATTATCCTCTTTCTCATTCTCATACCTGGCGTTGGGCTGATGACCCACTTCACAATCTTCACTCTATCCAGTCTATAGGTTTGTCTGCTCCCTGACAAGCATCTGATCCTAGGCACTGCCTTGTGAGTTCTAGGAGGTGCCAATCCTCTAAGCGGAGAGGGTAATTGGATCAAGAAGAAGAGAATATTCAGGCAAGTGACATCACAGCACTTTTTTAGGGATTTTGTGAAACATGTGATGACAATGCATATGAGAGCTGTTATAAACATGGGCTTTCCATATTGCAATGAGCATGCAACCAGCATGATTCAGAGAAATGCAAATTTTCTAAGGTTCTCAGGCCAATGTCTGTGCATGGGTCTTTTCAGTGCAAAAATAACTCATGGTCATGCTTTTCCATTCATCTGTCTGAGTCTGCATTATTGGAATTAGTGATTTGTGATGCATAAAGTCTTATAGGCTAAGATCCATTATAGGAGCATTCTGCCTCCAAATCCTGTTGATACTAAAAATGCATTGAGCATCTATATGAACCAATTTTCAATATAAATTCTTAAGTAGTTGATGTCATGCTGTTTTTCTAATAAAATTCATGAATATGGTAGATTAGCTTGTACATAGTATTACATAGCACAGAGTTAGATTTACTATAATGCATAGGACATGTGACCTTCAAAATGCAAGTCAAGGGTACTATTTTCTGAACCATCTTGCTTGATGTAATTAAATCTTACTTGAAAATTGTCAAAAATATAAAAATGAAAGCAACATTAATCTCTCAGTTGCAGTATGTGTACATATGGTAAATATTCTAATATACAATTAAAGCCAAATGGATTTCACATTCACCAGTGAATTATATCAAACAGTATCCATATTCATCCAGTTTGCACATATTTGGAACAAAAGAAAACTGAGTACTATGCTGGAGACTTACCATTGTGCTGAACCTTTAAAGTGTCCCAGATATGCACAGAGTTATCATCACTTCCACAGAACAAATAGCGGCCAGACAAGGAAAGACCACAGGAAGTAAAGCCTGGATTTGAATTCGGTGGTTGATACAATGCTACTTGCTGATCTGAACGAATATCAAAGAGCCTTGCTGTTTTATCCTCTGAGCCTGTTGCGAATGCAAATCCAGATGGATGGTACTATAAATCAAACAGTGAGGATTAGTCATACATAGCAGGTACAGAAATTATAAATATATAATTTATTTTAATTTAAAAGGTGAAGGCTTTCGACAGGTTGGGAAATATCCCTGTAATCTTCTCATCATTACCAAGTCCTTGAACTATTATGTGTTGTAGTTTTGCTATGGCTGTGGTTGTGGGGTAAGTTTTGCTGAAACTGCACCATGATTTATATAGTACCTTGAATTTATTCATAAATTTTACTGTTCTGTTATTTAATCTTTTCTAAATACTTTAGCAACTACTGAAACTAGGATGATGGATCTGTAGTTTTCTACTTGTGTTTTACTGGCCTTTTTAAAAATTGGATGAACTATACTGATCTTTAAACAATCAAGGAAAGATTTCTGTATCAGTGGTATATTTATTAAGTATACGAGTACCTCTAGCAATGCATGTTTAGAATATTTTAGTACTTTAGTTGATATTTCATCCTACCCTATTGACATTATTTTTTAACTTGATGATAGCCTGATTGTCCCTGAAGCTGTATCTCTAATTAGATTGGTTTTATCAGTTCTCATACTAACAAAGTAATTATTGAAAATCTGAATTATTTGTCTGAGTTTTTTACTATCTTGCCATTTCCTTCTAAGGCTATGTTTTCAAATTGCTTATTGTTTAAATGATTTTCTTTTTAATAAATTGCTCAAATGTTCCTGTATGTTGTTCAGATCAAATTTCTTTTGGAAAAAAATGTTAATTCTAGCACCAAGATTGAATAAAAAGCTGAATAATGTAGAAGTATGCCAATAAAGTTATAAAAATAATAAAAACACTGAGGACCACACTCTCCATACCTTTGCTTCCCCCCCCCCCTCCCCCCTCCCCCATACAGGAACTGCCCACAGGAGTCAAGAAAAAATTGGTTGTCATTTATCTTAAACATTAAGTACTATTAAGTTTAAAAATAAGCCCTGAATATATTTTAACATGTATAAAATATGAAAGTTCTTTAATAAACAATGCATTTAATGGTGATTCATATACTCACACAAAAATAATTTTAAAGGAATTCTGCCCAGTTGTGAACCATAGGCTTAACACATTTCAACTAATATTTCCTGAACACAACCATAAATGTTTCTATTTGATTCAATATTTCTTGAAAGGGATGATATCTATATTCTGTGGCGGAATGTCGTTGGTCGTTTCTCGTTGTGTCGCCATTTGAGGCGTAATGTTGTTGATCACGTTGTATCGCCCTTTGATTTGGTTCGTTCCGGCTAGTCAGGATGAGATCTCTTTCTTTATCTCGGGTACGCGTAGGTGTTATAGATTACCCAAGAAAACTTCTGTATATTGTTTATTACTTCTTATATACTTTCGGGAGTTATGCCGATTTTCTATATGCAGAGGAATCGCACTCACGTCTGCACTCCACAACGTGCGGTACTGGTCTGGGGTGAGTGGTGACGCTTTCTGGCGTACCCATGCTAAGAAAACGTTCTCTCCAATTTTAAAATGTCATGACGTCATCCAAAAGAAAGCCTCGTATCCAAAATGCTATTTCCTTTCCCCGCAATTTAGAAATGTCCCTTTCTATTATAACATGTTCTTTTTTTTTGAATTCCGAATATCTAGTTACCTTTTTATGATTAAACGATGTTTTCTTTATATTTTATTAAATATATCACGCGACTTTTAAGATTGTGTGGCGGAAAATGTCGTTGGTCTCGTTTTCGCCCGTCGATTTGGTTCGTTCCCGCTAGCTCAGGTTGAGATCTCTTTATTTATCTCGGGTACGCGCAGGTGTTTTATAGAATACCCAAGAAAACCTTTGTATATTATTTATTACTTCTTATATACTTTCGGGAGTTATGCCGATTCTATATGTAGAGGAATCGCACTCACGTCTGCACACCTCAACATGCCGTACTGGTCTGGGGTGAGTGGTGACGCTTTCTAGCTTACCCACGCTAAGGAAAACGTTCTCTCCAATTTTGAATGTCATGACGTCATCCAAGAAAGCCTCGTATCCAAAATGCTATTTCCTTTTCCCGCAATTTAGAAATGTCCCTTTCTATTATAACATGTTCTTTTATGAATTTCGAATATATAATTACCTTTTTTAGGATTAAACGATGTTTACTTTATATTTTATTAAATATATCGCGCGACTTTTAAGGTTGGCAGACCTGACTTTCAAACGTGTATTTAAACTATGTAGTATGACGTCATGACTCGTTAATTTCAAACCAATAATGCGTTTATCCTACAAATTTAACGACTATTATTTACTCATATCTTGCTCACCTTACAACACTTCCTACTCTATTCTCTATTTATGTTATTACTCAACACTTATCGCAAATCTCACATCCGGCAATTAAATTAAAATGTGTCTTTATCAAGCCCATTCGATTGGAAATCTAAATTTCGGTATCAAATGCCCCCATTTATGTTATTTTATTATTTCATAATAAAATAATGTAAATGTCTTGCCCGAAAGAAAAATTAAAATTACTCCTGTATTTTGAATAATCGGCAACACTCCCATTATATACAATTTTCAATTACACTGTTTTGAAATTGGTTATTAACACATCTTCTCATTAATCTTTTTAACATGACAAACAATTGTACACTTGACTAAACATTAATCCTTAAATACTAATTACAATATGTTATGGTTTCTTCTGTGAAGCTTTTATATAAAGGTTAAATTTCAAGAGTCTTTCGTTATACTTCCTTCTTTTAGTTCATGTTTGCTCACTTCGCTCTCACTATCACTTGCACTGTGATTTTTCACTTTTGTTATTGTAACACATATCTGTACTAGATCCTTTAAGCACTAAAATGTACATATATTTATATAAATCCATTACACTCTTCAGACAAGTTCTTTCTTTGTCTTGCTGTGATAACTATCTATACATCTAAATATTTTAACAAATGTTTACAAAGTAAATATTCTGTTTTCTCTCTATGCGGAGATGAACATTTTAACAATCTTTCTGAAGCTGTTATTGTGAGCTCTATACAATATATTCTTAAGCTCTTTGTAGTATATAGCAATTCACATTCTGCATTTTTCATGAATATGTAAGTACCTGACCAATATATGGTTTTCCAGTAAGCTAACATTTAAATTTTATTTCGAAGCTGATTGGGCGCCAATAGACAAATGACACTTCGAATTTTTTTTACATGAAATCAAGGTTCCAAGGTACCACACGGTTTCTTGTATGGTCGAAGGAGTTGTTTATGCCATCTTCCCAGACATTTTTCATTTTTAACATCTTTTACTTCATAGGTATGATAACCAAATTTGGATATAATTTCTGCAGGACCTTTATATAACAATTCCATCCTTTTGTTCCTACCTCGCAACGCACTTGATAACTTATGGTCTTTAACTAGTACCCAATCGCCTATCTTAGGTTCCCATTTATGTTTTCTACTCTTTTTCTTTAATTTTCGCTTCTCTGCCTTTTTCTTGATTCGTTCAAAAGCAATTTTTGCTCTTTCTTCTTCACTTAACTGAATGTCATTAATTTTCAGTATTTTTGGTACCCCGATCAATATTGGTTCTGGTTCAATTCCTAACATTAATTTTATTGGTGCAAACCCAGTAGTTACATTAATGGTGTGATTGATCTTTTCTATCAATGGACAATATTTCACCCAATCCTTGTGATTATGATGCGTAAGTACACGTAAATAAATTCCTATATCTCGGAGGACACGTTCTGTTGGATTCCCTGATGGAAAGTATGAGGAACAATGATTTAGTTTTCTCGCGTCTAATGTCACCCTAATCTTTCATTGGCCTTACTCATAATACATAGGGGATTCACAAATTCTGAATTCGAAATCTCAATAACCTCATCTTCTAACCTTGACTTTATAACTGCATCTACCTCTTCTCTTATTGTACTAGGGATAGCTCTCGCTTTATGTGTAAAAGGTTTGATGGGTATCATCTCAAACGAATGAGTATAAATATTACATTTACCAGGTTTCTCAGAGAATACTTCTTTATTTCGGATTAATATTTCAAACAGTTTATCCCTCTGTTGTTCATTTAGTTGATCAGCCTGAGTTACTTTTTCCCTCAACAATTCTTCTAAGTCTTCACTACTCTCCCTATCATAGTACCTAGTTGCGTCAGAAAACCTCAAATTGTCTATGAAATCATTTTTATCCCATTCTACATTTTCTTTATTATCGATACTGTACTCTTTGACATTTACTTCAGTTAATTCCATAGCTCCTACTTTAACATATTCTACAAAGAATGTATCCCCTTGGATTTCTTCTTCCTCTTTTTCTCTTACAATAGTTTCTGAACTACTATCTTCCACAACAGGCACTATAATGGTCTCATCTTCAACTTTCATTTCTACAATCATGTTTTTAAAATTCACCACAGCTTCCCAGGCATAAAGACAATCACAACCTATTATAATATCTGTCACAAGTCTTCCTACAATCAGAAATAAAATTCCTAGTATTCTCCCATTTATTTCAATATTTATCATTGCTTGAAATTTTACTCTCTCTTTTCGTTTTCCCACAGCTAGCGAGCAATATATCCCATTAACTGGTAAAGACATTACTTTAAAACCACTACTTTGTAAATTATCATAAAAATTTTGTGAGCATACTGTGCTATTTGATCCCGTATCTATAATTGCATTGTATTGTTTTCCATTTACTCCAATTTTGATTTTAGGTGGATCTCCTACTTTTTCGTTTTCGTCAATTCTATTTTTCCATTCTCTTTTCTTTTGTATCATCATTTGCCTTCCAGGACTATTTATTTCCGAGTACTTATCACAATCATTACTAGGATACCCAGTTCTCACTGAAGGCGCGTTTGACCGGGTCTGGCGTTTCCCTGATTTTTAGGTATGGCTCCTGTACAATTTCCCGAATTGTTACTTCTGTTTTCCTGCATTAAATCGGGGTTACTTCCTACCATGTTTTTGACCGTGTTAATGGCCTCAACCATTTCTGCATTTTCGGGGGAATTTCGTCCATTAGAATACCTTTCTCCCTGTCTTGGTGACCTCGGTCTAAACTCATTATCTCTGTTTGTCCAATACCCATCATTTGAATTTCTACTATGTCCAAAATAACGTCCCCGTCTACCTCGATCAAATCTATTTGTATTCATATAATTCACCCTTATATTTCTTCCCCTTAGATTACCATTTCTATTTTGGTGATGCCCTTCCTGGTTATATCTACCTTGATTTTCCCACCGGAATGATTCCATCCTTGGTACTGGTCCTTTATATCTTTCCCTAATCTCACTTCTATTCTGATAATACTGTGCCCCTTGCCCGAAAGAATTTACAGTTTCTTTTTCTTCATATTTATTTCCAAATGCGTGTTTCGGCTTATTGACTTCTAAGGCTGATAATAATTCGATCATAGCTGCAATGCTATCGGGTCGGGCTATGATTAGGTAGTGTTGAAGTGTTTCCGGAAAATGTGGAGTAACTATATTTATTAGATCTTTTTCATCTAAGGGAGGATCCAACATCTTCGATTTTCTCGCTATTCTCATAAAATAGTTGACCATCGATTCCTCCGATCTAGGATTAAACTTTCCATTGCTTAATTCAACTCTAATATTAGCCTGCCTACTAGCTCCCCAATATCTGGTTAAAAAGATGTTCCTAAAGGTCCTGTAATCATTATTGTTACCCATAGAAAGGCCTAGCCAATTGGCAGCATTACCCTTTAGGCATTTTCTTACCATCACCATCTTGTACTCCTCTGGTATACGTTTCACCGTGAAGTATTCTTGTAACCCTTCTAAAAAGGCTTTAGGATCATCTGAATCTTCATTTTCAAAAACTGGAGGTGTCATTTCATTTAAGACATGGTTAGGCCAATGTAAATTTGAATTGTCACCTGTCCCTGCACTATTTCTGAGATCAGAATGGGAATTACTGTTACCCCTAGTTTGCATCGAAATGTCAGCTGATACACCTGGTATTGCCTCGTTTCTTGCAGCTTCATTATTAAGATTGTTGTGATTACATGCATTTTCATTTAATTTCAAATTTTCTAAGGCCTCTTTTACCTGGGTAATTTCTGTTACTACCCCTTTTATTTGGTCTGTAACATCCTCCAAATTTCTAGCCTGCCTTTCACTTTCTACATCAGATCTTTCCATTCTAACTTTACACCCCTGTAACTCTTCTCTAATTTCTTCCCTTTGTTTGTCTAATCTATATGTTACTTTTTCCCTTTCTTTATCTAATTTTTCACTCACTTGTTGACCTAATTTCTTTTCAGAATTCTTTACTTCTTGCCTTATTGTCTCTAATTCTCCCTTAACCTGTTCTCTATTTTCTTTTACTTCACTACTAACTTTATTAATTTCCTCCCTAACTTCTTCCCTAAAGGTTTCGAAAGCTCTCTTCTGATTTTCCAATTGCATTCCCAATTCCTGTTGTCCCTTCTCTAATTTCTGTCCTAACTCTATACTAGTTTCATCTATCTTTTGACTTAACTCTGTAGTCATCTTTTTCACTGTTCTTAATTCTTTACTATTTTCATCTATCTTTTGACTTAACTCTGTATTCATCTTTTTCACTGTTCTTAATTCTCTACTAGTTTCATCTATCTTTTGACTTAACTCTGTACTCATCTTTTTCATTATCTTTTGAAACATATTCTCTATTTCTGACATAATCACTGGCCTTTCTGAATTACTACTAAACATTTCTGAGCTACCTCTAGGTGTTTCTCTAACGTTCTGATCTTCTACTTCTTGGCATATTCTGCTACCGATTATATTTTGATTATATTCTTCCATCCTAAATACACTTTTCTCAATTTCCGGACTCTCAAAACCTAGAAAATCGCTATCACTGTCTTCCATTTCTAAGCTATTTACATGTGTTTTTCTACTCACCAATATTTTCAATATTTTCACTATTTCACTATTTCACTATTTTTTTTTTTTTTTTTTAACTGCACTTAAACTTGTTCACTACACGTTTCACAGATGTTGACACGCTGGGCACCTTCTTGCTTGCTGGTTCTATGCTGGCTTGGTCGTCTTGGGGTTGGTTTATTCTCTCGACGCCACACGTTGGGTCACCTTCTTGTTTGCTGGTTCTATGCTGGCTTGGTCGTCTTGGGGTTGGTTTATTCTCTCGACGCCACACGTTGGGTCACCTTCTTGTTTGCTGGTTCTATGCTGGCTTGGTCGTCTTGGGGTTAGTCTATTCACTCGACGCCACACGTTGGGTCACCTTCTTGTTTGCTGGTTCTATGCTGGCTTGGTCGTCTTGGGGTTAGTCTATTCACTCGACGCCACACGTTGGGTCGCCATTTGTGGCGGAAAATGTCGTTGGTTTCGTTTTCGCCCGTCGATTTGGTTCGTTCCCGCTAGCTCAGGTTGAGATCTCTTTATTTATCTCGGGTACGCGCAGGTGTTTTATAGAATACCCAAGAAAACCTTTGTATATTATTTATTACTTCTTATATACTTTCGGGAGTTATGCCGATTCTATATGTAGAGGAATCGCACTCACGTCTGCACACCTCAACGTGCCGTACTGGTCTGGGGTGAGTGGTGACGCTTTCTAGCTTACCCACGCTAAGGAAAACGTTCTCTCCAATTTTGAATGTCATGACGTCATCCAAGAAAGCCTCGTATCCAAAATGCTATTTCCTTTTCCCGCAATTTAGAAATGTCCCTTTCTATTATAACATGTTCTTTTATGAATTTCGAATATATAATTACCTTTTTTAGGATTAAACGATGTTTACTTTATATTTTATTAAATATATCGCGCGACTTTTAAGGTTGGCTGACCTGACTTTCAAACGTGTATTTAAACTATGTAGTATGACGTCATGACTCGTTAATTTCAAACCAATAATGCGTTTATCCTACAAATTTAACGACTATTATTTACTCATATCTTGCTCACCTTACAACACTTCCTACTCTATTATCTATTTATGTTATTACTCAACACTTATCGCAAATCTCACATCCGGCAATTAAATTAAAACGTGTCTTTATCAAGCCCATTCGATTGGAAATCTAAATTACGGTATCAATTGGCAGACCTGAATTTCAAACGTGAATGTAGTATGACGTCATGACTCGTTAATTTCAAACCAATAATGCGTTTATCCTACAAATTTAACGACTATTATTTACTCATATCTTGCTCACCTTACAACACTTCCTACTCTATTATCTAGATATGTTATTACTCAACACTTATCGCAAATCTCACATCCGGCAATTAAATTAAAACGTGTCTTTATCAAGCCCATTCGATTTGAAATCTAAATTTCGGTATCAAATGCCCCCATTTATGTTATTTTATTATTTCATAATAAAATAATGTAAATGTCATGCCCGAAAGAAAAATTAAAAATTACTCCTGTATTTTGAATAATCGGCAACACTCCCATTATATACAATTTTCAATTACACTGTTTTGAAATTGGTTATTAACACATCTTCTCATTAATCTTTATAACATGACAAACAATTATACACTTGACTAAACAATCTTTAAACACTAATTACAATATGTTATGGTTTCTTCTGTGAAACTTTTATATAAAGGTTAAATTTCAAGAGTCTTTCTTTATACTTCCTTCTTTTAGTTCATGTTTGCTCACTTCGCTCTCACTATCACTTGCACTGTGAATTTTCACTTTTGTTATTGTAACACATATCTGTACTAGATCCATTAAGCACTAAAATGTACATATATTTATATAAATCCATTACACTCTTCAGACAAGTTCTTTCTTTGTCTTGCTGTGATAACTATCTATACATCTAAATATTTTAACAAATGTTTACAAAGTAAATATTCTGTTTTCTCTCTATGCGGAGATGAACATTTTAACAATCTTTCTGAAGCTGTTATTGTGAGCTCTATACAATATATTCTTAAGCTCTTTGTAGTATATAGCAATTCACATTCTGCATTTGTCATGAATATGTAAGTACCTGACCAATATATGATTTTCAAGTAAGCTAACATTTAAATTTCATCTCAAAGCTGATTGGGCGCCAATAGACAAATGACACTTCGAATTTTACATGAAGTCAAGGTTCCAAGGTACCACACGGTTTCTTGTATGGTCGAAGGAGTTGTTTATGCCACCTTCCCAGACATTTTTCATTTTTAACATCTTTTAATTCATAGGTATGATAACCAAATTTGGATATAATTTCTGCAGGACCTTTATATAACAATTCCATCCTTTTGTTCCTACCTCGCAACGCACTTGATAACTTATGGTCTTTAACTAGTACCCAATCGCCTATCTTAGGTTCCCATTTATGTTTTCTACTCTTTTTCTTTAATTTTCGCTTCTCTGCCTTTTTCTTGATTCGTTCAAAAGCAATTTTCGCTCTTTCTTCTTCACTTAACTGAATGTCATTAATTTTCAGTATTTTTGGTACCCCGATCAATATTGGTTCTGGTTCAATTCCTAACATTAATTTTATTGGTGCAAACCCAGTAGTTACATTAATGGTGTGATTGATCTTTTCTATCAATGGACAATATTTCACCCAATCCTTGTGATTATGATGCGTAAGTACACGTAAATAAATTCCTATATCTCGGAGGACACGTTCTGTTGGATTCCCTGATGGAAAGTATGAGGAACAATGATTTAGTTTTCTCGCGTCTAATGTCACCCTAATCTTTCCATTGGCCTTATTTACAATACATAGGGGATTCACAAATTCTGACTTCGAAATCTCAATAACCTCATCTTCTAACATTGACTTTATAACTGCATCTACCTCTTCTCTTATTGTACTAGGGATAGCTCTCGCTTTATGTGTAAAAGGTTTGATGGGTATCATCTCAAACGAATGAGTATAAATATTACATTTACCAGGTTTCTCAGAGAATACTTCTTTATTTCGGATTAATATTTCAAACAGTTTATCCCTCTGTTGTTCATTTAGTTGATCAGCCTGAGTTACCTTTTTCCCTCAACAATTCTTCTAAGTGTTCACTACTCTCCCTATCATAGTACCTAGTTGCGTCAGAAAACCTCAAATTGTCTATGAAATCATTTTTATCCCATTCTACATTTTCTTTATTATCGACACTGTACTCTTTGACATTTACTTCAGTTAATTCCATAGCTCCTACTTTAACATATTCTACAAAGAATGTATCCCCTTGGATTTCTTCTTCCTCTTTTTCTCTTACAATAGTTTCTGAACTACTATCTTCCACAACAGGCACTATAATGGTCTCATCTTCAACTTTCATTTCTACAATCATGTTTTTAAAATTCACCACAGCTTCCCAGGCATAAAGACAATCACAACCTATTATAATATCTGTCACAAGTCTTCCTACAATCAGAAATAAAATTCAAAGTATTCTCCCATTTATTTCAATATTTATCATTGCTTGAAATTTTACTCTCTCTTTTCGTTTTCCCACAGCTAGCGAGCAGTATATCCCATTAACTGGTAAAGACATTACTTTAAAGCCACTACTTTGTAAATTATCATAAAAATTTTGTGAGTATACTGTGCTATTTGATCCCGTATCTATAATTGCATTGTATTGTTTTCCATTTACTCCAATTTTGATTTTAGGTGGATCTCCTACTTTTTCGTTTTCGTCGATTCTATTTTTCCATTCTCTTTTCTTTTGTATCATCATTTGCCTTCCAGGACTATTTATTTCCGAGTACTTATCACAATCATTACTAGGATACCCAGTTCTCACTGAAGGCGCGTTTGACCGGGTCTGGCGTTTCCCTGATTTTTAGGTATTGCACCTGTACTATTTCCCGAATTGTTACTTCTGTTTTCCTGCATTAAATCGGGGTTACTTCCTACCATGTTTTTGACCGTGTTAATGGCCTCAACCATTTCCGCATTTTCGGGGGAATTTCGTCCATTATAACATCTTTCTCCCTGTCTTGGTGACCTCGGTCTAAACTCATTATCTCTGTTTGTCCAATACCCATCATTTGAATTTCTACTATGTCCAAAATAACGTCCCCGTCTACCTCGATCAAATCTATTTGTATTCATATAATTCACCCTTATATTTCTTCCCCTTAGATTACCATTTCTATTTTGGTGATGCCCTTCCTGGTTATATCTACCTTGATTTTCCCACCGGAATGATTCCATCCTTGGTACTGGTCCTTTATATCTTTCCCTAATCTCACTTCTATTCTGATAATACTGTGCCCCTTGCCCAAAAGAATTTACAGTTTCTTTTCCTTCATATTTATTTCCAAATGCGTGTTTTGGCTTATTGACTTCTAAGGCTGATAATAATTCGATCATAGCTGCAATGCTATCGGGTCGGGCTATGATTAGGTAGTGTTGAAGTGTTTCCGGAAAATGTGGAGTAACTATATTTATTAGATCTTTTTCATCTAAGGGAGGATCTAACATCTTCGATTTTCTCGCTATTCTCATAAAATAGTTGACCATCGATTCCTCCGATCTAGGATTAAACTTTCCATTGCTTAATTCGACTCTAATATTAGCCTGCCTACTAGCTCCCCAATATCTGGTTAAAAAGATGTTCCTAAAGGTCCTGTAATCATTATTGTTACCCATAGAAAGGCCTAGCCAATTGGCAGCATTACCCTTTAGGCATTTTCTTACTATCACCATCTTGTACTCCTCTGGTATACGTTTCACCGTGAAGTACTCTTGTAACCCTTCTAAAAAGGCTTTAGGATCATCTGAATCTTCATTTTCAAAAACTGGAGGTGTCATTTCATTTAAGACATGGCTAGGCCAATGTAAATTTGAATTGTCACCTGTCCCTGCACTATTTCTGAGATCAGAATGGGAATTACTGTTACCCCTAGTTTGCATCGAAATGTCAGCTGATACACCTGGTATTGCCTCGTTTCTTGCAGCTTCATTATTAAGATTATTGTGATTACATGCATTTTCATTTAATTTCAAATTTTCTAAGGCCTCTTTTACATGAGTAATTTCTGTTATTACCCCTTTTATTTGGTCTGTAACATCCTCCAAATTTCTAGCCTGCCTTTCACTTTCTACATCAGATCTTTCCATTCTAACTTTACACCCCTGTAACTCTTCTCTAATTTCTTCCCTTTGTTTGTCTAATCTATATGTTACTTTTTCCCTTTCTTTATCTAATTTTTCACTCACTTGTTGACCTAATTTCTTTTCAGAATTCTTTACTTCTTGCCTTATTGTCTCTAATTCTCCCTTAACCTGTTCTCTATTTTCTTTTACTTCACTACTAACTTTATTAATTTCCTCCCTAACTTCTTCCCTAAAGGTTTCGAAAGCTCTCTTCTGATTTTCCAATTGCATTCCCAATTCCTGTTGTCCCTTTTCTAATTTCTGTCCTAACTCTATTCTTAATTCTTTACTAGTTTCATCTATGTTACTCATCTTTTCCATTATCTTTTGAAACATATTGTCTATTTCTGACATAATCGCAGGCCTTTCTGAATTACTACCAAACATTTCTGAGCTACCTCTAGGTGTTTCTCTAATGTTCTGAACTTCTACTTCTTGGCATATTCTGCTACCGATTATATTTTGATTATATTCTTCCATCCTAACTACACTTTTCTCAATTTCCGGACTCTCAAAACCTAGAAAATCGCTATCACTGTCTTCCATTTCTAAGCTATTTACATGTGTTTTTCTGCTCACCAATATTTTCACAATTTTCACTATTTCACTATTTTTTTTTTTTTTTTAACTGCACTTAAACTTGTTCACTACACGTTTCACAGATGTTGACACGCTGGGCACCTTCTTGTTTGCTGGTTCGATGCTGGCTTGGTCGTCTTGGGGTTGGTCTATTCTCTCGACGCCACACGTTGGGTCGCCATTTGTGGCGGAATGTCATTGGTCGGTTCTCGTTGTGTCGCCATTTGATACGTAATGTTGTTGATCACATTGTATCGCCCTTTGATTTGGTTCGTTCCGGCTAGTCAGGATGAGATCTCTTTCTTTATCTCGGGTACGCGTAGGTGTTATAGATTACCCAAGAAAACTTCTGTATATTGTTTATTACTTCTTATATACTTTCGGGAGTTATGCCGATTTTCTATATGCAGAGGAATCGCACTCACGTCTGCACTCCACAACGTGCGGTACTGGTCTGGTGTGAGTGGTGACGCTTTCTGGCGTACCCATGCTAAGAAAACGTTCTCTCCAATTTTAAAATGTCATGACGTCATCCAAAAGAAAGCCTCGTATCCAAAATGCTATTTCCTTTCCCCGCAATTTAGAAATGTCCCTTTCTATTATAACATGTTCTTTTTTTTGAATTCTGAATATCTAGTTACCTTTTTATGATTAAACAATGTTTTCTTTATATTTTATTAAATATATCGCGCGACTTTTAAGATTGGCAGACCTGAATTTCAAACGTGAATGTAGTATGACGTCATGACTCATTAATTTCAAACCAATAATGCGTTTATCCTACAAATTTAACGACTATTATTTACTCATATCTTGCTCACCTTACAACACTTCCTACTCTATTATCTACATATGTTATTACTCAACACTTATCGCAAATCTCACATCCGGCAATTAAATTAAAACGTGTCTTTATCAAGCCCATTCGATTTGAAATCTAAATTTCGGTATCAACCATAGGCTTAACACATTTCAACTAATATTTCCTGAACACAACCATAAATGTTTCTATTTGATTCAATGTTTCTTGAAAGGGATGATATCTATATTCATACTTCAATAGCTTAGAGATGATAAGGATGTGAGTAAAACAATCTGTAGTTTCACTCCCATCTATCACCACATTTTTTAAAGAGTTGAACCTTTCCATTCAAAGCACCAGATGTGTAAACAATTAGCCATTCATTTATTTATATTCCTGGGACCATGTAATATCTTAAGTTTTCAGTTTTGGACAAATACTGGCTATTAATATGTGTAATGAGCTGTCTTAAAGCTAAAAATGGCGTTTTTACTGACCTATTTATTTTTCTTTTTTGTTTTATTTATTTTTAGTTTTGCTCTTTCACACAGAAGTGCCAAACCAATTGTTATAAAAATTCATACATAACGCATTTCAGGTTCCACTTAGAAAATAAGAAATATGAAATAATGAGGGTGGGGTTTTCTAATCAAAATATAAAATTGAAATAACTCACTTGTTACTAATTTTTTAAAAACTTTTGCATAACAAAGTACTTATAAAGAATGATTCCAGACAGGTCATTTTAGTTATGAAATTTTGATAGGATGAATATTTAAGAAGTTATAATTTTTCATTGCTATTACTCATGTAGCTAAACCACTAGCAATAGCATAGTTCCAGTTCCAAGATAAGCAAAAGGAACAAGTTCAATTTTGTGTAATATTACACTTTTGCTTAAGTTTTAATTTCTATTGGCACTCCATAAGAAACAGTTTCATTACCAGTTTCAAAGCACCACATTACATTTATTGCATAGAGGGGAGATGCAGGAGTTAAGATTGATAAGAAGTGAGAGTACAAAAAGAGAGAGGCAGAAAGAAAGGAAGAAGAAAATAGAAAGAGTGGGGGGTAAAGGTTTTGTAAGGGAGAGAAAGAGGATGGAGAGTGAGAGGGAGAGAATGCAAAAGAGGGAGAAGAGAAGAATCTCCAACAGCCACTTCCATGGCTGCATCATATTTAAGAGGTCTTGACTATGAGTCTTGATTGTTGTGAGTTAACTGGGCATCTTCAGAAGGTAAATGTTGGATAATTCAAAGGTTCATGGACTCTAGACTTATTTCAGCCATTTCATTCATTCACTCATTCATTTACTGTTATATATGATCTATCTAGTTAAAGACACTAAAATACAGCATAAATAATAATAAAAATAAAAATAATGAAATAAATAAGTAAACTGAGCAGAGCTTTGGATTATGCTAGTAATAAATAAAGATGTTTAACAAATGTTCCCTTTTAAGTAAAATTTTCAGTATATTTTGCTAGACATACAGGTATGGTTTTGTTTACCATGAAGTAGATGTAGTAACATGTCAAAATTTCAGCTGGTTTTAATAAATTATTAAATAAAAATAAAGTATTCCTTTTCTTAAAATTGGAATGTTTTTAAAGTAATACAAAAAGAGGAATATAAGTCAACACTCAGGGTAGTTAGCACATGGAGTGCCACAGGAATCAATACTTCTCTTTCTGTTATGTATAAATGATATGCTAATGAATGTTCCACAAGCAGAGGTGGAGCAGATAACACAAATATTCTTATGAAAGAACAAAAGTGACACAGAACTTAAGGAAAAAATAGACAGTAATATAACAAAACTTGTATCATGACTTAAATCTAACAGACTTTTAATAAACACAGATAAAACAGTTGTTCTGAGTTTTCATAGTAGCCAAAATAGAAATTACATCACAGGTTCACCAGTAAAATTAGATGGGGAAACACAATTTCTGGGGGTATGTCTAAGGAAAGATTTAAATGGGGATCATACATAAATATGTTGACCAAAAAGCTCAGCACAGCATGTTTTATCCTAAACATGCTAAAAACAGTTACTAGCACACAGGTTCTAAGAAGTGCACATTTCACCCAAGTTCACAGTCATATTTGGTATGGAATAATATTTTGGGATGGTGCAACTGACTGGGAAGAGGTGTTTATATGCAGAAGCGAGCAATAAGAACGATGGGTAAGACCAATAGAACATCATGTAGAGAGTTATTCAAAACTTTAAAGGTCATACCTGTGGCTTGCAATACATACTAGAAGTAATATACTACATCTGATCACAAAAACATAAACTTTTCAAAATTTCATAGATGCATGACTATTGTACAAGACAGAGAGATTTACATACTCAACATTGTAGGACTAATCTAACTAACAAGTGCACTCCACATTGGAGTAATTCTATGTAAAAAACTACCTTATATAATTAAAAACATAGATCTTAATGGATTCAAGAAAACACTTGGTTTATTCCTATTAATGCACTCATTACACTAGGTTACCAAGTTCCTTGAAATGTAATTCAGTTTAATATATATATATATATATATATATATATATATATATATATAGGTAATGTAATTAATTTATTGGTTCTAAGCACGTAAAAAAGTGAATTTTGCACACTTTTAGTCAGGAATTTTACTTTTAATTGCACATGCTCATGTCATTTTTATGTATATGTATTTGTTTTTTCCTCGTGAAGCCATGAATATGTAAATTTTTTTCTTCAAATGGTGAGTAAAGAATAAAATAAAGATGAAAATAATACAACATTTAACAATGAGTTTAGACAAAGTCTTAGTGCTTAAAACACCAGCCTGTACCTATTCTTGCTTTTGTGGATGCCAGCAGTGACCTATATTTTGCTGCAGAAGCCTTATAACTACAGGTGAACGTAGGACCTGCATTTTTTAAGACTTGTCTGTCTTCCTTGCCACTTCCCTTTCCCCTCCGTGAATCTCTCTCTGTCTCTGTCTCTCCCTCCCTTGCTCCCTCTCCCTACTTCTATTTACATTTCTGTTAGATCACCCTTTTTAGGAAATTGGAGTTTTTGTCTGCATTTTTAATGTTAATGTACAAGTTTGTTCACTCATTATTGCTGCTTTAAGATGTGAATGCATTACAACATTGTGTACATGATTATCACATTGAATATAATCACCAACACATACAGAAGGATTTTATAAACATGTGTTTGAATAGGTAATATTGTAAGATAAATATTGGAGGAGAAAAGCTATTTTTATCTTCCAGAAATTATGGCTTGAACATATTCATTTTCTGCGGAAGGATTTGAACAATTGTAGAGCAACCATCAGCAATGAAAATCATTGTATTTCTAATATAGATCTATATAAAAAGTGAGGAGAAAAACCCCTTCTATGTTTAGAAAATGCTTTTCTAGTACGCAAATTATGCAGAGATTGAATAAACATTTTTTACTGGAACAAGTTAATGTTGTAAACATTATTCTAACAAAACAATTTAAAATTATAGTTTTCAGGAAAAAAAGTTATAAAACTGAGTGACGTTTTTGGAGTTCTTTCAGTATTATACTTTTAAAATTGGTGAAAGTAATACAATGAGAAAAATTTCTTCCACAAAGCTAGGAACTTTCTCACATTTAATTTTCACTCACTGCCATAGCACACATGATAGCAAACTAAGTTTGCCAAATTAAGCACAAAGTATCACAGTAATTTGCACATAACTTAATTAAATTTATTATAGGAGTTACAGAGAAAAGTATTTTTGGAAAAAAAGGAAAAAGGACAGTAGTCAAATTCATTCAGGTTTCATTAAATGCTCACTTGAAGTTGTAGATTATTCAAGGATACTGTTAAGAGTGCACAAAGTATGGACAAAAAATGAAAAGAGAGCACTGCTTGTGAGTGTTCATTAGCCAGTCTTACACTAAAAGAAAAATGCGAAAGAAATTTAACACGCCCAATATTTAAATTGTTATAATATGCATTAGAATATTCAGATAAAGAAAAGAAAATGTTTTCTTAGGTTACGGCTCTTATTTTGAATTAGCTAAAATAATCAAGAAATGTACCTTTCACATCCGTTGGGAACATTTATATTAACACTTCTTTACATTTTGAAAACTAATATAATGATTCTGTTTAAGAATATCTCTTTCTTTTGTTCCTATTTTACAATACTTTTGAAAATTTACATAATGCTTTTATCCAAGAAATGGATCCTTTTCCTCCAAAATTATTTTCTCTTCCGCAATACACAAAAATGTGGTTAAATTATATTTTTAGGGAACACCAAATGTTTTAGCCTACTAGTTAGATATTTTTATATTGATTAGTTACATAGTTTGATATTTTTTATACTCTAGTATAACATATAATCTAAAATAAGGTGCAATAGGTCTCACTTGTTTCCCTTAAATAATCCCTTTCTGAGGTTGCTTGACTACATTTATTACACACAACTACCGCATGATCCTAACTTTATTTACAGCTTTCTAGCCTATCATTCTGGTGCTGTTTTTATAATATAACAAAGGTGATGGTGATGAGCTTTTACTCTTTCGTTATCTTGGGTTGTGGTACTGGATGGAATGAACATACACTCGGGGTTAACTTTAGTGAAATATTGAGAGGTAGAACTGGAACTTAAAAATTCAATGCCACAACTGGGATTTGAACCACAGACCTTCCGCTTACCGGGCGGACGCTCTAACCACACATGGCTTGTGTGTTTAAAAACACCAACAGTAAGTTTATTGGCATAAATAAATAATAATTAAGTGAAATATTTTATTCACACCTTCTTGTTCACAGTATTTAAATCGTATCACAGTTACAAGTCTTTTATTTCAGTGGATCGACTTCCCTAGCATCGCCGAGATTTAATGTCTGAAAATTTAGCGATATTTCGCTAAATGTGTTTTCTATCACTTTACACTTCGTCTATTTTACGTCCTTTCATTTAATTGCACACTTTGTATTAATTAACTTGTTAAAGTTAGCTAATGTTTCACTTATTCTACTCAAATTAACGGTCTTTAAACACTTAGTAAATTTACTTTCACTATTTTATGACGTGCACACATAAAAATGCATCCATCTATGCCAAAGACACGGACGCTATACAAATTCTTTTGGTTGCGAGTCTAGGATTCCGACTGCCATGTGTATATCTGTGTATACGTTCATCAAATAGTTCCCGCATTGTTAGGGAAGCGATCCTTAGCCATTCTCCCCTCGCTTTCAATATTGAACACATATAATTCTTTTATTTATACATATATATTAAAATTAAATATGGAAATATTTATGACATCTTTAAACAAACTTAATTGTTTGTAACAGTGAACATTAGTAACACGTTTTCATCATTTAACCAACTCATACCAACACCAAAAACAAATTACACTCTTAACAAATATTCACATAAACAATTTTCTTTTGGGGTCTTACAATATCCTGTCTCAATTCTTACAGAACTTCCTTTAATTACAAGTTCCTCTTGTTCATTCTTCCCTGTGTCGCCCTAACTTTATCCAAATAATTCTCTGCAATTTTTATATTTTTTTTCTCTTTTTACTTTCAGAATCTTTATAATTAGTGTTTCCCCATCTAAATTAAGTTTTAGCCCACTAAATTTGAAGTTTTATTTTAAAGGCATTAAAAACTGGATGTGAGAGTAGGGAGGATCATATTCCAAATACTGGTACTTTTGAATTTTTCTCTAATTTAGCTTTCTTATAAATTATCATCACAGCTCATTGTTAGCAACTGGTTATAGGCTGCTTCCATCCCAAACTGATTAAGGTTCAGTGGCTACAATACCTCCATAATGCTGGGATTACAATTAACTTTACTTAACGTGACTTAATGCAATAAACATAACGTGAAGTAAACTAGGTCTATTAGGGTGCACTTAACTTAATGTAATGGGAATGATTTTAATTGGTTATTTTTCTGCTTGACAGATATGGCAGATATTGAATTTTCTAATCAGAGGTTATGTTTTCCAAAAATGAAGAGAAAGTGAATATGAAAATATAAAGTAAAAACATTTTTAAATGCAAATAAAACACTATGGAGATGGAAATAGGTAACCTACTTTAGGAGCTAAACAAAAGAAACAGAGAAAGTGTTTTGATGCAAATAGTTACATAGAGAAGCCAATTGGTAACCTCCTAACTTGATGTAACATGAAGGAAAAGTTTGGCAGTGCCAAACTCTTACGTTACATTGTGTTAAGTCACATTAAGTGGAGCCTAAATAGCTCCATTTAATATAATGTTTTAGACTTTCCCGTTAAGTCATGTTAAGTTAAATTCATCATAATCCCAACATAAGTAACAGATTTTAATTATCAATAAGAATAATATAATACATATATAAAATAAATGAGTGGTACCTACACAGACAGAGTTCACATCCAAACTGTGACCAAAGAATGTTTGCTTTGGCTTTTCTTCACGGACATCCCAAAGTCGACAAGTCTTATCCACACTGCCAGTCACATATGTATTTAGATCTGGAGCAAGGGAAATCGATACCACATCTCCAGCATGAGCATCAAAGTCAAAAATCCTCTTACCAGCCTCCAAATCCCATTTGCAGCTTTCAAAAAAATAATGAATAAATGAATTTTATTAATAGGTTAAAACACAGCATAAAATAATACAAAACACATTAGGCAGGTACACTGAGGTAATAAACTAAATTATCAAAAGTTTATTGCTATCTTTGTGCTAAAATTAACTCCTAGTATCTATTGTCATATAATATGCTGAAGAGAGAAAGCAAAAAATAGCTACTCTATTCTGGTACTTCTATAAAATAGCCTTCTTTCTTATATAAGTAGTTCAATTAATAAATAAACCAAAAATATTGTTCTCCTGTGTACTCTAAGCCCAGTGTCATAAAATAATATTTAATCCATGACTGCTCTTGGTAATTATACAGCATTTTTAAGTACTTTACAAATTCTCTAATAAAATGTGTTTCTTGTTTATTACAAAAATCACTTTGTTAGTCTAGCTTCATTTAATCCTGAGCCCTTTTTATACTGTGTTTGATTCCTTACACTCTACTTCCAGATGATATTGTGAATCTGCACTTTCAAATAGCAGGCTGTTTTCATATTTAATCCCATTTAAATTTCTTAATCATGGAGATACAGATTCTTTCCATGATTTCCAGAAGCAGTGAGTTTACTGTGCTGGTGTTAAGTCAAATTTAACATATTCCTAAGCTATTTTTATTCACATGCATTAATTATTGAATATTTGCTAAATGTGAAGATCCACAGAGTTTATTTTGTGACATTAATGACCAGTTCTGAAGATATACTTTGTGGGCTTGTGGAATTGTAAATGTTGTGAATAAACACAATGATTATTTACCAATGCTATCCTATGCATAATCCTTAAATACTAAGTACTGCACTTAGCCAAGCTGAATAACGTAAAAGTTTTCACACATTTTTTGCAAGAAAAGTTCCAAAACAGCTGAGGCAAAATTTTCTGGTTAAGGAAACAATTTTTGTTGTGTACTTGCCCAATATATACCTAGGACAGAACTGAACTGCCTCTGAAAAGTTCCAAGAAGACAAAGATAAGGAATTTCTTTCCTCAATAATAACCTCATTGAAGCACCAAGAGACAAAACTCAACAGAACAGAGAACCCCTGAGAAGTATGTGCCCTAGCAGTGAGTTTGACCATATGTCAGTATAATCATGGCACAACAATGTAATGCCTAATTCATGAATTACATTTCATTTTTCAGTCCACCATTCATAACTGTCATACCAAGTGAGTACTGTACCGGTAATTCTCTGCATATTGAAATGAAGCAGTTATTTATATTTTTTGTTGAGATGCCATAGTGTGCAGAACTAAGGGATATTGAACACTTTATGCACCTAGTAGACTTCCACATTATATTTACTATTAAAAATTGTTATTTATAAACAATAATAAATATGTATGCATACACAGCTAGAAAACATAATCACCTACATATAAATATGTGAGGTTCACCAAAGTCATGGATACCTACCTATTGAATTATGCTGATTGCTTACATTTGTAAACAATTTATACTTCTTTTCATGCTAAAGACTGAAGAAACAAGAGCTTAAAGGATGTGAACTGTTCACCATAATTTCAAGATATTTTCAGTTTGCTTGCAAATAATGTATGTCATTTTCATATTGATCGCCTGATTGCATTCTTTCACAAGGGTGAAGGAAGAAGAGCAACAACAAGAAAGAGGAGGAGGGGGGAGATAAGAGAAGAAGGAAGAGGAGGAGGAGGTGGAGCACAAGGAGGAAGAGGAGAAGCAGCAGAAGAAGAAAAAATATAGATCCAATCAATGAATTTCATAATATAAATTGTCTGATTTTGTACTTCAGCAAGGAATTGTGTAAACAACTTACTACAGCATTATACTACAGTTGAAAGCTATGTTGTGAACTTTATAGTTACATTATTTTTCATATGTTTACACAAACTATAATCTTGAAGTGACCGCTAAAATGTAAAAAAATGCTGTTCTCTAAAAAGCAGTTACTTTTACTGCTAATTCTCTCCAATTCTAGCACCCCATCCATCAGTGAAAAATATTGGAGGGTAAGAGGGTTAATGACCTCATTGTCAGAAATCCAGCATTAGCAAACAACAAACTATAATCTGATAAAGTTACTAATATAGTTGACCTGAAAATAGTCTGCATTCATAAACAAGAATTCATAATGCTCTATTTATAATGATTCAGTAAAATAAATTCCTAGGAGAAGAAAAGAAAACAGACCTTCCCTGATTATTATTATTTTATAATTATCCTGATGTTCCCATATAGGTAATTCTAGTAATTCCACTACTAATAATACTGTAATATTTATCAGTGAATTTGAATAGTATTAAATAGTAGAGTTTCTAATGGAAGATCCATTCATTAGGTAAGTCTAAATTTCAAATTTCTTCAAAGAATGAAATGAAGAGGAAGACTTCATAATAATAAACAAAATTACAACTCATTGAGGTCTGTTAAAATTTCTCTGTAAGTTACACCCTCCATATACACTTTCATAAAAATTGTCATTATTGAATTTAATAAAGTAAAATAAATAGCATCATAAAAGATAAATGTGCACTGATGAAAAGTATATAAATTATTATAATATGGACTTTCTTTTTGAATGTGCTGGAATTACAATTCTAAAGCAGCTTTATTAGTTCATTTTTGTATCTATACTAGATGATTGGGTATATATAATTTGATAACAACTCTGTAAATATATGTTTAAGGAATACTTATGTGCAAAGTAATAAAGATATTATTGAAGTATAAGTGAGTGCATGATATATAGCATTAAAACAGTAAAATGACCAACAGTTACTTAATCTGTTTTTGAACATTTCATCAAAATAAACAAAACAAGAATTTTATTAACTTCACGATATAAACAATTTAACTATGAAAGAAAATCTCAGCTCTGCCCAATCGCCTTTGCTAAAAATTCCAAATAACTCACATTTTCATGTCTCCTGAGCCTGTGATAATGGTCGCGTCATCCAAAAAGCGACAGGAAGACAAAAAACCTTCATAACCTGCAAGCTCACGCACTATTTTTGCTGCTCCTGTTGAATCACGGTTGTTTAAGTCATAAACAGTACACATGTTGTCCATACCTCCACAAGCTGTAACAACAAACATTTTCTGGATTGAAGTATTTAGGCTCTTCAACAAACTCAAGAACCTTTCAAATTCAAACATATGTGTTTTTCATCTCCACTGGCAGTATGCTTGTTCAACATTTGCTTGTCAAGGCTAGAAGCAACGAGTTAAGGAATGTTAGAATATTTGCTCATATTTACCATCAGTCACTCACCTACAAAGTTTCCAGATGGTGCAAATGCAACACTCATGACCCAAGATGATCTTAGAGGTATAACTTGTACCTTGTTTCCTGTCCAAGTATCCCAGATAATGAGTTTACCATCTAATGAACCAGTTACTGCATGCCTGAAGTTGGGGAAAGAAGAGAAAAGATCATGTAAACAAACTTATGCAAATGGGAGAATATATAAATCACAATATATGTATTGGTCCTGGGTGATGTTCGTATAAAAAATAACCAAATATCATGAAAAGGGTCCCTGAGCAACAGCCATTTTCACACCAAACATGTGTCCAGTTCTCCTTAGTGCTACCTAATATCACTCATCATTGCAACTCTTAGGGGCAGATGGTAGGCATTACTTGAAAATTGAATGATTACACAAAATTTTGCAGAGGACCCTAAAAAAGTAAGATATTTGATGATGGGCATAAAAACTAAAACTCAATGTGAATCTGAATGTTCAATCAGGTCTTTAATGTTGGGTGAATTTGTTAAACTAGCTACTTTGTGCAATTTTAGTGTACTTTTTCATTGGGTGGTCCCTTAGGAAAGCATTGTAAACTATACTGTAATATGTTGTTGTTAGCTAATGCTGGATTTCTGACAATGAAGTCATTAATCCTCTTGCTCTCCAATATTTTTCATTGATGGATAGGGCGCTAAAAGTGGCCAGGCATATTTGAGGGTGGTCTCGGTCCATTTCCTCTTGCAGGTCACATAGAGGGCAGAATGGTGAAGAATATATCCCAATTCTGTTTAAATGTTTTGCCAGACAATCATGTCCTGTAATCAACCTGAAGGTTGCAACTGCTGTTTTTCGAGGATACTCAGGAATTACTGTTTGAATGTTTGGTAGTTCCCATCTTTTATTCTTTGATTTTTCATAGTAATATTTTGCAATAATTTTTTTGAATTCAGAGTTGACTAATCTTTTAGCTGCATAAAATGGTAGATTAACTATAGATTTTTGTACACCGCTGGTACCCTTTTTTGCAAGAAAATCAGCTTTCTCATTACCACTCAGTCCACAGTGAGCCGGTATCCATTGGAAGACTAGGTGTTTTTGGAGTGCTGTTAGATGGCTAAGCATCTTCCAACATTCTAAAATAGTTTGGTTTTTTGGTGACAACTTGGAAGTAGTGTTGCCAACTATAATTCAATAAAACAAGCTAAACCGGCTTGCCAAAAAGGCTAGAAAAGGCTAGATTATATTTTAATACCCTATATAAACATTAGAAAACTACATTATTAAAAAAATACGCATGGATCACCTAGCAAAATAAACGTGGTCTTCGTCATCCCCCTCTGCCTCATTTCTACTGCTGCAGCTGGGATTTCCCTTAGGCTCTTGCATGTATGCAGGATTTGTACCAACAACTTCAATATTTCGTCTGGAACTTCGCATGAAAAATCCAATGTATTGAGGTCACATGACTTTCTCTACTCTTGTACTAACCATTCTTACAAACTGTTATTCCTATATCTTCTTCGTGTTAGTTGAGATAAACATTTGTACAAATTATCTTATTGCTTATTTCCTTGTAGGTGGAAGGAGAATATTAGAATACAGTAGGCTTTGTGCGATAGACAAATCTTTTAAAGCTTCCGTTCTCTTTGCAGGGTTAATGTAACAAATTGAATAACGATGTTCCATTTGACACAAATACAAATAACAAGGCGTATCTCCAAAATGCTACACTCTATAAAAAATTATTCAGACATAAATTGTGTATTTTAGAAAGATCTACCGTTTTTCATAGTAAGATTTGGTCTATCTCTAACGGCTTACCAGTTATGCAAAAGTCGTCCAGAGTAAATAGGAGTACAGAGGTTATAGCCAGAAAATTCAAAATATACATTTCATTTATCATAAAGATATTTCAAACCTATGGCATTTTAATCAAAATCTTTTTTTTTTTTTATTTTGATGTTTAACGACGCTGTCAATTGCTAGGATCACATCAGCGTCGTCGGTGTGCCGGAATTTTGTCCCTCAGGAGTTCTTTTACATGCCAGTAAATCTACTGACATGGAGTTGTCGTTTTTAAGCACACTTAAAAACCATCGGTCTGAGCCGCATTTGAACCCACGACCTTGGGATCAGTAGGCCAGCGTCTAACCAACTGAGCCACCCAGACCAACGTCAAAATCGTTATAGCCATTTTCAAGAAAATCGAAATTTTCCATGTAAAGTGTAGTTTAGGGTGGAACAATTTGTTTCAAAGTCTTCGTGTGGCATCCTTGAAAGACATTAAACTTAAATACCAACTTTGGTTTCTAACCAACTTTTCGTTTTTGAGTTATGTTGTCCACAGGCTCGAAATACACACACAGACCTTTTTCTAAAACGTGCCAAAGAATCTAACAACTTGATGGAATCCACACTCCCAGATTCAAAAGATTCGGGAATTCACCAAAAGGATTGTTTCATTACGTGCAATAGCTGCAGTAGTGAGATTAAATTATGTATTATTTTAAAGGTACCGGTAGATGAGTAAAAAATGAAAAAGGCTAGAAAAGGCTAATGAAGCTTAGAAAAAAGGCCAGGAAAGCTACTTGTAGCTTTTTGGAAAATTTATAGCTAGATAGGTTCTCAAAAAGGCCAGATCTAGCCATAAAAAGGCTAAGTTGGCAACACTGCTTGGAAGTAATTGCTATAATTGCTGCTCTGGAATCTGAGAGAATAACTGCTTGCTGAAAATGTGAAATTCTGTACAAAAGATTTTGTAGGGCCATTCGAATTGCTTCAATTTCTCCATCAAAGTTTGTGGTTCCATAACTTAAAGATTTGTAATAGGAAAAGAGGTGGGACATGACTCCAGCCCCTGCTCCATCTCGGTTTGATATCAGTGATCCATCAGTATAAATATGGAGCCATTCATTTTCTGGAAATGTAGTATGGATTGCCTCTAATGCCAATAATTTTAGAACACTATTTGGAGTATCACTTTTCTTAACTTCTTCTGTCAGGTGTAAATAATATGTGATGTCTAATGTTTGTGTCAGATTGACTTTATATATGAAGTTTTCCTTTGAATTAGGAAAGTATACATTCTTCTTGATGTTTTGAATTTTGGAAAGAAAGCTCTCCTGAGTCTTTAGTGTATGTGTAAAATTTCTCTTGTTCCATGTATTGAATGGGAGTCCGATTAACTTTTCATGTTGAATAAGAGCTGATTTTTCTATTTTATATTCAATGTAATATAAAATGTCATGAAAAAAACTTTTCTTATATTCTTGTGCATTCATGTCATAATACCATAGTTGTTCATTTGCAGTGACATATGATTATCAGTTTTTTATCCAGGAGCACGGACATTGCAAAGGGTGCGCAAGAGGAGGGCACGGCCTCCCCTTGCAAATTAATGAATTTAATGTGCAGTCAATTACTGATTATTAGATTATCATTTTAGTTTTCATATAAAGAACAATTTTTATTTAGCACAAATTAATATGGTTATCTGCAACAAATACTGTAACTTTTGACTACAGAATAAGAATTAATATTATTTGATTGCAAACTTCCAAAATTTGCTCTCCCCTGGAAAAAAGTCTTTCAACACCCGTGTCCAAGAGGCATTTACTTTTACTTTTTCGTGAAATGTCTTCTTATTATTATTTTTGAAGAAAGAAAAGCTGCATATGCTGAAATGCAGTTGCTATTATCAGAAATTAGTGAATTCAAAGAGGGGATAAATTTATGTTAAATAATGCTAAGTAACATTCTGTGGTACTTTGTGTTATGTAGTAAACCATGTATTTTGATTCACAATACAGTAAGTCCTTTTTTAACACTTGTTAATCTTAAAAATAGCTAATTTGCAAATGTAGTAAAAGATATAAGAGGTAGAACTGGAACTACCTCTTAAACTTTGCCCACACACGGCTTGTGTGTTTAAAAACACCAACAGTAAGTTTGTTGGCATAAATAAATAATAATTACCGTAGTAAAAGGTATTGCTTCATTTGTATCATTTTAGTTACAATCATTCCACTTCAGTATTTAAAAAGCTTTAAAACTCAAAGAAAAAAATATATGGATTTTGACGTGGGATTGAGCTAACACAGGTTCTCGTCCGAACACCGAAGTTAAGCAGCATTGGGCATGGTCAGTACTTGGATGGGTGACTGCTATTTTTTGCTTAGCAAAGCCATAAGTAGAGTGGTTCAAAAATGTAAACAACATCAGGGAAACTAAATGATGGTTCAGGAGGTGATTCAGTCACAATATTGCATAATAGTTCTGAGGTGGTAAGTGGTGGACAGATTCCTCAAACTGTTAATAATGATGTCAAAGTGAAGGTAGTAAAAAATGCAATCAGGATTTTTCATCAAAATGTTCAGAGTTTTAGGAATAAGAAAGTATCTTTTGAAGTTTTTCTTGACTCAGGCGAAATTGATCCCGATGTAATTTGTCTTTCTGAACACTGGCTGAGTAATGAAATTAAGTTCCTAAGTCTTAATGATTATAAACTTGCATCACATTACTGTAGATCTAGTAAAAAGTATGGAGGTTCATGTATACTAACTAAATCAAATTTAGAAACTAGGGAGGTACAGAGGATAAGAGCTGAAAGCATAGAAATGCACTTTGAGGCTAGTGTAATAGAAATAACTAAACACAACATAATTATTATTTGTCTTTACAGAGCACCAGATAGTGATATTAACACCTTAATAGATTCTTTAAATACCATTCTTGATAGCTTACCATCAACTAAGGACATTGTGATAATGGGTGATTGGAACCTTGATTTTACCCGTGGTAAATTAGGGAAAATTATGCAAGAATTTTTACTACTCCATAATCTTACAGCTGTTATAAGTGTACCCACTAGAGTAACATCCCACTCAGCAACTATTATCGACCAAGCATTAATAAAACAAGGTCGTCTTAAAGCTAGAAATGTTAAAGTAGTTGAAACATGCTTTTCAGATCACAGAGCACAGACTTTCAGAATTGCCTTGAACACTTTTAAGTATGATACAAGGAGCAAATACGGGATAGGGCGTATTTACAGTGATAAGAATATAAATACATATAGGGATCTATTAAAAAATGAAATGTGGGAAAAAGTGTACGAGGAAAAACATGTAAATGATGCATTTAAAACCTTTGCTAATATAATAAAACACTACCTTGACATTGCAATGCCAGAAAAGAAAAGAAAATTCGGGGGACAGCTCAAATGTAAGACATGGGTAACAAAAGGAATTAGGAAATCTGCTAGAAGGCTAAAACTTCTTGGCCAACTTAATAAAACTGCAAACACAAAGAGTTTTAAACTATATTTTAATAAATACAAGAAGATATACAGACAGGTTCTGATAGCTGCAAAGCAATACCATACAGAAAAGATTATGCAAAACTCTGATAATAAACAAAAAACTATGTGGCAGTTGGTAAATAAAGAATTAGGAATTAGCTCAAAAAGGCAAATTCTTAGCATTAGAAATGAGGAAGGTGCACTAATTTCAGATCCAAAAGAAGTAGCAAAGTCGTTTAATGATTACTTTGTAAATATAATTAACAAGCTTTCAGATAAACAAAAAACATCCTGGGCGAGTAACCATGTCTCCAGGAATACACATACAATGTATCTTTATCCGGTTACACCTAATGAAATTATTATAATACTGAAAAAAACATGAAAAACAAAACTTCTCATGGAGTGGATGAGATTCCTGATTGTATTTTCAAACACTGCTATCAGTATTTTGTTACACCAATGTGCTATTTGATTAATGCATCTTTTTCAGCAGGCATGTTTCCAGACTGCATGAAAACAGCAAAAATAATACCCCTTTTTAAAACAGGTGACAAGAGTAGAACTGATAACTTTAGGCCAATAGCAGTCTTATCTTCCATCTCAAAAATAGTAGAAAAAGCCATGTATTATAGATGTAAAAAATTTATTCAAAAGCATAACATGTTATCTTTAGCGCAAAATGGCTTTACAAAGGGCAAATCTACTGAAACAGCTATATTTAATTTTTTAGAGAGTGTGTATAGTTCATTAGATAAGAAAGAACATAATATAGGAATATTTTTAGACCTTACTAAAGCGTTTGATCTAGTTAATCACGAAATAATGTTGGAAAAACTAGAATGCTTTGGTATAAGAGGCATAGCAAATAGTTGGTTTAGTTCATATCTAAATCAACGTGAACAATTAGTTGAAATAGTGCAAATAAACCGCCATAATCTTACATCTGAAGTACATAGATCGGAAAAAAAACATGTAACTTGTGGGGTCCCTCAAGGTTCAGTCCTGGGATCTTTCTTATTTTTGCTATACATAAATGACTTAGCAAATCATCTACATCCAAATAAGGTTGTATTGTTTGCCGATGACACATCCATAGATGTAATGGGAAATGACAATGATGTTAAGTCTGGTATACTGAGCTTAGACCAAAGAATGCAGGAATGGTTTGTACAAAACAGGTTAATAATAAATAAGAATAAATATGTAGCCATTTCCTTCAGCCATATTCAGAATACTAATGTATATAAGCCACAAATAAAATTAGATAATGAATTGGTGCTTTATAAACCTACTACTAAATTCTTGGGTGTATGGATAGACGAGCACCTGAAATTGAACACGCATGTTGAAAAACTGGCATCTAAGCTAAGCCAGCTTTGTTTTATGTTCAGAATTATAAAAAATATTGCAAATTTGAACACTTTGAGGAATCTATATTTTGCTCTTTTCAATAGCTTACTAAAATTTGGAGTGATTTTTTGGGGTAACTGTGATAAAGAAAATATAATTTTTAAAATTCAAAAACGAGTAATCAGAATAATAATGGGAAAGAAACAAAGGGATTCTTGTATCAATTTATTCAAATCACTCCATATATTGCCACTTCCTTGTCTATATATACTAGAAGTTGTGATGTTTGTTAGAAAACACTTGGTTTATTTTCATACAAACTCTGAAAAACATAATTATCTCACTAGAAATAGGCATAAACTGAGCACGGTTACACATAATACTTCACTATTCAGCAAAAGTGTAAGATACTCGAATTACCTTATATAACAAGTTACCCGATAATATTAAACTTACCACCTCAGAAATTGCATTTAAGTGCAAGGTGAAACATCTGCTATTGCAACATTGTTTTTACTCAGTTGAAGAGTTTGTAAATACTTTTCCGTGAACCCCTTCTGGGTGTGTAATTTATTATACTTGTTAAAATGCTTAAGAAATGATGTTAATATTTTGTATATTTTGATATATCCAATATCATGTATTTGATCTAAGGATGAATAAATATAAAAAGTTTATGAATAAATATAAATGGTAATCAATATTTCACACATTTTAAACTTTAACATTTAGAGCTAATAATGTACTTAATATTTGGATTCATACAAATAATGTCATAATTTATTCATTGTTATTTGTAATTTTTATACTACAGCCAGCATTATATAAGTAATAATTTTTAACTGTGAATATATAAATACAAAAACATATGTACAAATCTATTAATAATACCGGTTATTAAATTGACTGCACTCTGTTAACAAAATCTTAATACAAAATACATTTTGTGTAGTATAAACGACACCTTCTGAAGGTTTATCTTGCATCTTTATAAAAATATAGTCACAGATATCAGTAATTAAAAGTTTGCTTTACTGTTGTTAGACGGCAATGTATTATTTTATAAATTTAAATTTATTCATCCTTTTAGAACATATACATGTTGTTGGATATATCAGGTTACATAAAATGCCTACATACGTACATAAAATACATACATTCTGGTCCATATACTAATATTGGTTGAATGAGATTAATAATTAAAGTAACTGTCTCAATGGTAAATAATCTTCAAAATCACAATTGCAGATATTCATCTATGTCATAAAAATCCCTCTCAATTAAGTGATTTTTTAAGCATTTATTAAACTTGGAACCAGTTGATTGTTTAATTGTGGTTGGCAGCTTATTGTATAAAGTTTTCCCTATTACGAATGGATTTTTATCAAAGAATTTCTTACTCTTCGCTTCCCTATACATATTCTCTTTAGTTCTTGTGTCATATTTATGTATATTGCTGTTACTCCTTATATTTGTAGTTCTCCTAACTAGTAAAATAACTCTAAAAATATATAATGCAACCACTGTAAGAATTCTTTCTTTTTTAAAAATTTCTCTACATGAATCCCCTGATTTTAATGAATAAACAATCCTTACATACCTCTTCTGTAATACCAATAATCATTTTAAATTCTCTTTAGACGTTGTACCCCATAATTCAATACCATAATTCAAATGAGAATGAATTATTCCATAATAAATCAATTGTGCCACAATCAACTTTGCTCCTATATAAACTTTGCACGTAAAGCATATATAACACTCTTACCTTATAGAAGATGCTGGAAATATCGTCCACCCTCGGCTAAATAAGCATTATATCAGGAGAACACATTCTGATTCACACAATTAAGTTGGCCACTGTAATGTTTCCGATTTAATTTCTAATATTTTGTTTTAGTTCTTCCAATGTATGAGCATTTGTCTTTTAAACTTGTGTTTCAGATTAGAAGTAAAAATCGCTCACTGTTTGATCGGGGGAGCGAGAAGGCCGTACACCAGCAAACACCTCCCTAATTTGGTTCATGGACTCTTCTGCAGTATGGGCAGTAGCAGAATCTTGTTGAAACCACCCATATTATTTCTCTTCTTCTGTCAGTTTGATAAAATGGGATCAAAATGTCATTTTGGTACCTTTCTGCATTTACAGTCTGCTCGTAGAATATTGGACTGATTATGCATCTAGCACTAACAGCACACTAAACATAGTGAGGGATTTCTTGAACATAATGTGGATTTTCAGAGGCCCAGTACTGACTGTTATGAGTACTGACACGACTATTTAAGTGGAACCATATCTCATCGGAAAAGAACAGAAGTTGTGAATGAATTAAACGTCATACACTGATGAAAGCAGTCATTCTCAATAACGCATTCATGATACTGGGTCACCTTGTTATAAAGCATGGACACTTGTACACTTATACAGTTTTAGTTTTAGATCCTCATACATTGGAAGAACTAAAACAAAATAATAGAAATGAAATTAGAAACATTACAGTGGTCCAACTTAATTGTGTGAATCAGAATGTGTTCTCCTGGTATAGTACTTGTTCAACTGAGGGTGGACGACACTTCCAGCATCTTCTATAAGGCGTTATACATGCTTTATGTATGGAGTTTATGTAGGTGCAAAGTAGGCTGTGGCATACCGAATCACGCACAGGTGAAATGCTGTGTGCCCGTTAGGTTTTAAATTAAGAACCCTGTATGTGTTACTGAGATACTTGTGTATTATGTGCAGTATTTATCTTTTCATATAATCTATTAGTTAGTTTCTTAATCTCCTTTATAACTGTTTGACTGCAATAGTATTCAATAAATAAAATTACAATTAGAAAATTATGGCAGCATTTGCATAAAGTAACTACTCAGTGTGACCACAGAGTAGCAAAATCAGACTAAGAGTATAACAACACCTACAGGGTGATGTGTACTTCTGAGAAAGATGTTTTGTAGTTCTTTTGCTTAGTTGGAATACTGGGAGTGTTAAGTTAAATTTTAGCTATATTTAAGCTACACATATATTTGCATGGAACTGAATATATAATAAGCAATGAGGTCATACCAGATTATGACCTCTGTTGCAGCATGTTCTTACCTACTATCACCACTAAAATGGACTGAATTAACTTTATTTATATGTCCCTTGAGCAACTTCTTTGTTACCAGTCGTACTTTAGGAGCATCACCTAGATCACCACAAACATCTTCCAATTTCTTATCAGCCACCTTTTTCTGTTCATCCTGTAAAAAGATTTATCTGCTTGTTTGAATATTCCCTTATGTATAACAGATGTTTATAATTGAATTAAACAGTAGCATACAGTGTATAACATCCTTAGAGTCTATTTTACAAACTAATTCTGAACTTTCTAAGATAAACTGAATTTATTAATAGTATCAATTTTAGTACTAATTCTTACATAAATCACATTTAAAATAGATTCATATGTGACTGAGTAACTTTATAAGCTATGATGTGTGAATAATGAATAAAATATTGTGATGTCAGGCTTGACACACAACAAAGGACGGAAGCCACTTCCCACTGCATGCCAGGCATGATGCGTATCAAAGGGCTCATGGTTAAGCTTCCCCACACCAATTATCATTGTCGTCATTGTCATCGTCATTGTTGTCATCATCATTATCATCATCATCATCATCATCATCATCATCATCATCAGCCGCAGAAATTACAATGTAATTCATGGCATCGGCAGAATACGTATGGTTATACATAATTACATATAAAGAACCTTTACAAAGATGGTTATATATACATCTATACTAATATACACATAGTCTTATCACTAGCTTTACATTTCTTACACGTATTTATAATCTTACAGCCATGGCTTATGTCCAATTTAGAAATTCTTCTATTGAATAAAAACTCCCATCTATGCAATACTTTTTCAATTTTACTTTAATTTATGTATACATTTTAATTCTTTTATATTTTGTAGTAGTTTGTTATATAGCAAACATGCAGCTACTGATGGTTTGGTTTTGTAAATTTCTAGTCTGTAGGAATTTATGTGAATATCCATGTTATCCCTAGTATTGTATTAATGAATCTAGTTGTTAGTTTTACTGCTATTTTCTGTTCTTTTTGCTAGCATAATTATATCAATTATGTACAATGAATATAATGTCAAAATGTTCAGTTTCTTAAAGTATTCTCTACATGATTCCTGTCTATTTAATCTTAAAATTATTCTTATGGCTCCTTTTTGTAATATGTTGTTAGTTAATGTAGGACTTCTGACAATGAAGTCATTAATCCTCTTGCTCTCCAATATTTTTCACTGATGGATGGGGCGCTAGAAGTGGCCGGGAATATTTGAAGGTGGTCTTGGTCCATCTCCTCTTGCAGATCACATAGAGGACAGAGTGGTGTTTTCCCAGACAATCATGTTCCGTAATCAACCTGAAGGTTGCAACTGCCGTTTTTCGAGGATACTCAAGAATTACTGTTTGAATGTTTGGTAGTTCCCATCTTTTATTTTTTTATTTTTCATTGTGGTATTTTGCAATAATTCTTTTGAATTCAGAATTGACTAATCTTTTAGCTGCATAAAATAGTAGATTATCTATAGATTTCTGTACACTGCTGGTACCCATTTTTGTAAGAAAATCAGCTTTGTCATTACCACCCAGTCCACAGTGATTTTTTTTTTTTTTTTTTTTAAATTAACGTCCTCCAACTTTGTGTCATATCGGACGAATGAATGAAATGAAATGGGTGAAATGAAGTCCACAGTGAGCTGGTATCCATTGGAAGACTAGATGTTTTTGAAGTGCTGTTAGATGGGTAAGGATTTTCCAACATTCTATAATTGTTTGGTTTTTTGGTGACAACTTGGAAGTAATTGCTGTAATTGCTGCCCTGGAATCTGAGAGAATAACTGCTTGCTGAAAATGTGAAATTCTATACAAAAGATTTTGTAGGACCATTTGAATTGCTTCAATTTCTCCATCAAAGTTTGTGGTTCCATAACTTAAAGATTTGTAATAGGAAAAGAGGTGGGACATGACTCCAGCCCCTGCTCCATCTTTGTTTGATATCAGTGATCCATCAGTATAAATTTGGAACCATTCGTGTTCCAGAAATCTAGTATGGATTGTCTCTAATGCCAATAATTTTAGAACACTAGTTGGAGTGTCACTTTTCTTAACTTCTTCTGTCAGGTGCAAATAATATGTAATGTCTAATGCTTGTGTATAAACTTAGGCTTTCACTGCTAGTGCCCTGACTATTAGGCATGTTTAGTTCTTTCGGGCTTGTAGGCCATGGTCTAGAAGGCATTGTAGATACCAACGTTTTGCCAAGTACTGCACTTGGCGGATAAATCGTCTGTGGCAGTTGCAACCTTCAGGTTGATTATGGGACATGATTGTCTGACAAAACATTTAAACAGACGTATTCTTCACTACTCTGTCCTCTATATGATCTGCAAGAGGAGACGGACCGAGACCACCTTCAAATATGCCCAGCCACTTCTATCAGTGAAAAATCCATCAGTGAAAAATATTGGGGAGCAAGAGGATTAATGACTTCATTGTCAGAAATCCAGCATTAGCAAGCAACAACAACTTTGTTTACTACATACTTGCAGTAAGTAGAAATAGAATTGCATTTCACCCAAAAATGTAATACCAAGATTTCACTAGTAATCATGTTGTGAAACTCCCTGAATACAAAAAATAATTTTAATCTAAAGGGTGAGTCAATTAATAACACTAAACACCACTTACATTTATGATTTTCTGGAATGCATTTCACAGGCTAGCTTTCCTCCATTATCAACCGGACAATGACTGGGTTTCCATGGTGCGGATGGCGATGCTTCTTCTGATGTTTCCTCTGGTGACAGTTCAAGGAACTTGCTGAAAATATCTTTCTGGGATATGTTGAAATTAAATACTTGGTTTCTATTTTTTTAAATGAAAATTTGTTCCCATGTGGACAGCTCTTGTTTTCCGGTTATGTGTTTAGGAGTTTCAGTTCTGGCTTTATATTGTGATTTTTTGTCCAAAAGTGAAAGGCAACTGCTGATTTTTCCAGTTGTTTGCTCTTAATGTTCCTAATGTGTTTCTTGGATCTAATTTATAAATTTATTTTGGTTTTTCCTATGTATACTTCATTACAATCACTGCACTCAATTTGGTATATGCCGGATTTTTTGTTAGGTGGAATAACATCTTTGATGTTTAAATTCAGCCGGTTTTTTATGGAGTAATGGTTTACTGGTGTTAGCTGAATGTTGTGTTCCTTGAACACTTTTTTGAATTTATCAAATGCCCATGGATGATATGTGAATTTTTTGAATGTCATTTTTGTTTCTGCTGCTGTGAGTGTTGTAGTTTCTTTTAGTAATTTTTTCTTTTTTGCTTGTTTTACTTTTTTATTTACTAATTCCTTGGGAAAGCCGTTTTTTGTGCTATTTCAATTATTTTGTAATATTCTGTTTTGTATTCTTCTGCTGGAAGAGGGATGTTCACCAACCTATGTGTTAAACTACTGAAGATTGCTTGTTTGTGGCTTCTTGGATTGTAACTATTAGCTTTTATGTAGTTGTCTGTCTGCATTGGTTTTAATTTTGACATTCCCCAGAAAGATATTTTCAGCAAGTTCCTTGAACCGTTACCAGAGGAAACATCAGAAGAAGCATCGCTATCCGCACCGTGGAAATTCAGTCATTTTCCAATTGATAATGGAGGAAAGTTAGCCTCTGAAATGCGTTCCAGAAAATTATAAATGTAAGTGTTGTTAAGTGTTATTAACTGACTAACCTTTTAGATTAAATTGATTATAACAACACTGTTTTCAAACTTCTAAGAAAGGAAGATAGAAGATATACAAAAAATCATGTTTAGGAAAAGATTTGTAGGTGTCTATGTGTGTGTTTGTGTGTGAGTGCACATGCATGCACACATCCCTCTGTCCCTCACATAACAATTTGCTCTTAAGAGATTGAACTATCGCTTAAAGCCTAAAGTATTCTCCTATTACCATTGTACCTACGTGCGTTATTAGACCAACTGGACCACTCTGCAGTGGCAAGGGACCAGGCGAGGACCTGCACACTCTCTGCCAGGGTTACCTAAAGGACCAGTAAGTCACAGGTACAGAACACTAACTACTGTACTAACTTGCATTATGTTTACCTGAATCACAACAGATGTTGAAATTGATGACTTTCAATGTGAACACACTCCCTACACTCCCTACACCTCCGAAAACAACTCCCAAAAGTTGAAGTTTACTGATTTCCTGTATTTCTCTTGTGATATCATCCTTCAATTTTTATATTGTGTGCAGAATTGATGTGTACACTTTATTCTTTAACGTTCCTCATAAATAAAAATCACTAAGACAATTAGCACAAACGATTAACATTTCCAAGACATCAGCTTTCATGGCAGTACAACTTCTGAAACTTAAAAGTTCATGGTTTACAACCACAAGATCTGTAAGTAGGGTTAATTATTGCAATTGGTTTTAGCAGTCCATTCATAATGGTGACATGGACCCACCTTTAGCTTTCTTCACTGATGAAGCATGGTTTTATCTTCAAGGTCAGTTTCTACTCAGAACAATTGATACTGGGCTACCAAAAATCACCATATTATTCATGGAGACCCTCAACACATGTAGAATTATCAGTCTCATATTTACGGCACAACAGTTGATTCACACATTTATATAAATTCTATTTTAAATATTTTCTTTGTCACTAGCAAGAAATGAAAGATTGTGAGACTGGTTTCAACAGGATTCACCTATAGCACACATTGCTGTTAATTCTATGCATAAATTGGAAAGTGTGTATACTGACAGAAGAATAAGTCGAGGATTATGGCCACCTTGTTTCCCTGACCTATCTCTATGCCATTTTTATTTATGGGGAATGTTAAAACATAAAGTGTATGTATCAAACACATTCAAGTTAAAAGAACTGAAGGACAATATCATGAGAGAAATACAGGCAACCAGTCAACTTGGACTTTTGCGAGTAAAGCAGAATTGTTTTCGGAATTACAGGGAATGTGCAGCTCATGTTGAAGATCATCAATTTCAACATATGTTGTTACGCAGGTAAGTCTAATGTAAGTTAGTACAGTAGTTAGTGTTCTGTACCTGTTACTTGCCGGTCCTTTATGCATAACTCTGGCAGAGAGTTTGCAGGTCCTAGCCTGGTCCAGTTGGTCCGAGAATGCACTTACAAAGAAATATGCAATAAAACAATTTCTGCAAATGTTTATCTCAATTAATCTGGAGTAGATAGAAGGATAAGCATTTGTAAGAATAATTTGTACAAGAGTGAGTAGAGCAAATTATGTGAGTGCAACTTATCGGAATACCATTTTTATTATGTGGCCTTATTAGACCTTGGTTATATTATATAACATAAATACTGTGAGAAACATACAATTTGAGCAGACAAAGATGTTGTTGTTAGCTAATGCTGGATTTCTGACAATGAAGTCATTAATCCTCTTGCTCTCCAATATTTTTCACTGATGGATGGGGCACTAGAAGTGGCCAGGCATATTTGAAGGTGGTCTCGGTCCATTTCCTCTTGCAGATCACATAGAGGACAGAGTGGTGAAGAATATATCCCAATTCTGTTAAAATGTTTTGCCAGACAATCATGTCCTGTAATCAACCTGAAGGTTGCAACTGCTGTTTTTCGAGGATACTCAGGAATCACTGTTGGAATGTTTGGTAGTTCCTATCTTTTATTCTTTGATTTTTCATAGTAATATTTTGCAATAATTTTTTTGAATTCAGAGTTGACCAATCTTTTAGCTGCATAAAATGGTAAATTAACTATAGATTTTTGTACACCGCTGGTACCCTTTTTTGCAAGAAAATCAGCTTTCTCATTACCACTCAGTCCACAGTGAGCTGGTATCCATTGGAAGACTAGGTGTTTTTGGAGTGCTGTTAGATGGCTAAGCATCTTCCAACATTCTAAAATAGTTTGGTTTTTTGGTGACAACTTGGAAGTAATTGCTATAATTGCTGCTCTGGAATCTGAGAGAATAACTGCTTGCTGAAAATGTGAAATTCTGTACAAAAGATTTTGTAGGGCCATTCGAATTGCTTCAATTTCTCCATCAAAGTTAGTAGTTCCATAACTTAAAGATTTGTAATAGGAAAAGAGGTGACACGTGACTCCAGCACCTGCTCCATCTTTGTTTGATATAAATGATCCATCAGTATAAATATGGAGCCACTCATGTTCTGGAAATCTAGTATGGATTGTCTCTAATGCCAATAATTTTAGAACACTAGTTGGAGTATCACTTTTCTTAACTTCTTCTGTTAGGTGTAAATAATATGTGATGTCTAATGTATGTGTTGGATTGACTTTAGATATGAAGTTTTCCTTTGAATTAGGAAGGTGTACATCCTTCTTGATGTCTTGAATTTTGGAAAGAAAGCTCTCCTGAGTCTTTAGTGTATGTGTAAAATTTCTCTTGTGCCATGTATTGAATGGGAGTCTGATCAACTTTTCGTGTTGAATAAGAGCCGCTTTTTCTATTTCATATTCAATGGGATATTGACAAAGATGTTGACTGCACTTTATGTACTTTTTAAAGGAAATATAATAATGCTAAATACAGACTTCATAAAAGGTTAGAGTATACAAAGGACTAATTGAAAGCATATTAAACTTTGTTTTAAATATGAGAAACCATTACATATTTTGTATATCTGTGTATGTTTTGTCTAATTTATACCTAAAAATCTGATGTGTTGCACTCACATGACTTTCTCTACTCTTGCACTAATCATTCTCACACACTCCTATTCCTTTATCTTCCACGTATTAGTTGAGGTAAACGTTTTCAGAAATTATCTTATTGTTCATTTTCTTGTAGGTACAAGGAGAATATAGGAATACAGTAGCCTTTGAGAAACAGTCAAATCTGTAAAAGTTTTGAGATTCCGTTCTCTTTACGTATAAAAAAATCTGATGTGTTGCACTCATATGACTTTCTCTACTCTTGTACTAACCATTCTTACAAACTCTTATTCCTATATCTCCATGTTAGTTAAGATAAACATTCGTACAAATTATCTTACTGCTTATGTCCTTGTAGGTGCAAGGGGAATATTAGAATACAGAAGGCTTTGTGCGACAGTCAAATCTTTTTGACCTTTGAGATTCCGTTCTCTTTGCATGATTAACATATAAAAAAATGAACAACTTTGTTGCATTTCGCTAAAGTTCTGTTTTCCGAAACTCACACACATAACAAGGAATATCTCCGAAATGGTTCACCCTACAAGACAATTTATTGAGACATAAATTATGTATTTTAGCAAGATCTACATTTTTTGTACAGTATAATTTGGTCTATCTCTAACGGTTTACCAGTTATGCAAAAGTCGTCCAAAGTAAATACGACTACAAGGGCTATAGCCAGAAAATTCAAGATATACATTTCATTTGTCATCAAAATATCTCAAACATGACATTTTAATCAAAATCGCTAGAGCTATTTTCAAGAAAATCAAAATTTTCGAAAAATCTTCCATGTAAAGGGTAGTGTAGGGTGGGGCTATTTTCTTCAAAATCTTCATGTTGCATCCTTGAAAGACATTAAACTTAAATACCAAGTTTGGCTTTTGACTGACTTTTCGTTTTTGAGTTATGCTGTCCAAAGACTGACAGACACAGACACACAAACATACACATGGACCTTTTTCTAAAAATGCTTTTTTTGGATTCAGGGGGCCTCAAAACATATATTTCCGGTGAAATCTCGACATCGAATTTTTGGGTGGAATGCAATACTTCCCCTACTTACCAGTAGAGAAAGTAAAAATGAATCATGGTCTTAAATTTGACAAAAGTTTAAGTTTTCCAAAACATACAAATAACTAGGAATACCTCTGAAATGATTTACACTACAATAAGATTTATTTGGACATTGTGTTTTAGTGAGGCCTACATTTTTTGTATAGTAAAATTTAGTATATCTCTAATGGTTTACCAGTTATGCAAAAGTCATCAAGAGTAAACAGGACTACTTAGGCTATAGTCAGAAAATGCAAATATCTAAAACATATGGAATTTTAATCAAAATTGTTAGAGCTATTTTCAAGAAAATCAAAATTTTTGAAAAATGTTCCATGTAAAGGGTACTTTGGGATGGAGGAATTTTCCTGAAAATCTTTGTGGCATTCTTGAAGCATTTTAAACTTAAATACCAATTTTCAATCATAAAATATGAAAGCAAAAGGTTGACAAATTATTAAGTCTATATCCTTGAGCTATTGCAAACATGTCTAGAATGCTACCAGCATTCTATCTACTATATGCTGAAATAAAATATAATAATGACAATGATATATTTTATTGAAATACATCAACAACTTCCCACATTTGTGGTTTGCCAAATTGACAAAGTAAAAAAAAGAAATAAAATATTGCTAATATAGTAATTATTAATATAATATAATAACATTATTAATATTATTGATAATGATAATGATAGTAATAATGATAATAGTAATAATAATAACAACAATAACAACAATAACGAGATCGAGAATGACGACGTTGACGACAACAATAAGAATGATAACGATAATAATAATGATGATGTTGATGACGATGATAAATGATAATAATGATGATGATGGTGGTGGTGGTGATGATGATGATGATGATGGTGGTGGTGGTGGTGGTGGTGATGGTGGTGGTGGTGGTGATGGTGGTGGTGATGATGATGATGATGATGATGATGATGATGATGATGGTGGTAGTGGTGGTGATGGTGGTGGTGGTGATGATGATGATGATGACGGTGGTGGTGGTGGTGATGGTGATGGTGGTGGTGGTGGTGATTATGATGATGATGATGATGATGATGATGATGACGATGATGATGATGATCACGAACCACTCGGGTACAGCATGGCCCCTTAGGTAACTGTTTAATTTCTTTGATATAATTTGGTGAGCACAAATAAATTACCTATTCATTTTTACTTTCTCTACTGGTAAGTAGGGGAAGTGTTGTATTCCACCCAAAAATTTGATGATGAGATTTCACCAGAAATATATGTCTGAGACCCCCTGAATCCAAAAAAAAAAAAAAAAAAAACCATTTATAGAAAAAGGTCCGTGTGTGTGTCTGTCAGTCTGTGTGTCTGTGGACAGCATAACTCAAAAAAAAAGTAGGTTAAAAACCAAAGTTGGTATTTAAGTTTAATGTCTTTCAAGGATGCAACACAAAGATTTAGAAGAAAATAGTCCAACCCTAAACTACCCTTTACATGGAAAATTTTCCAAAAATTTTGATTTTCTTGAAAATGGCTCTAACAATTTTGATTAAAATGTCATATGTTTGAGATATTTTTGTGACAAATGAAATGTATATTTTGAATTTTCTGGCTATAGCCCCTGTAGTCACATTTACTCTGAATGACTTTTGCATAACTGGTAAACCGTTAGACATAGACCAAATCATACTATACAAAAAATGTAGATCTTGCTAAAATACACAATTTTTATCCAGATAAATTTTCTTGTAGGATGAACCATTTCGGAGATATTCCTTGTTATGTGTGTGAGTTTCAAAAAACTTAAAACTTTCGTGAAATGGAACATTGGTGTTCATTTTTTATATATTAAGTGTGCAAAGGGAACGGAATACCAAAGCTTTAAAAGATTTGAGTATCACACAAAGCCTACTGTATTCTAATATTCTCCTTACACTTACAGGAAATGAGCAATAAGATAATTTGTACAAATTTTTATCTTAACTAACACCAAGAAGATATTGGAATAAGAGTGTGTAAAAATGGTTAGTACAAGAGTAGAGAAAGTCATGTAAGTAAAACACATCAGATTTTTTGTGGTGTATTTATGTACAATATTATTCATTGCAAATGGTACACTGCTTCGCTTTAATGTTCTTATCATATATTCTATCCAAGATCTCCACTTGTTCCATTATACTCATTGTTCAGGTTAAAAATTCCTCTGGTATTTAACAATATAAACACATTGTGACTCGTGAGGTGTATGATTGCCTACATCATTATGCAGGAAGTAATATAGGGTTGGATTAATGATTTATGTTAGGGTACATTACAAAATATTTACATAATTACCTGGATCTTGCTGATTAGGTCTTCTAATTCTTTTTTGCACTTCTGCCATTCTGGATCATCCTTTGGTGGCATTTTGCTTTATCTGATACTAAGTCTGTAATAATAGAAAAAAAAACTACCTTAATATTTTAGAAAACAAATAGACATAAATGAACACTTAAGAGTGTAGGATGTCTTTGTATTAAAAATAATAAAAGAAAGTATAGAACTCATGATTTATTTATGACTGGTTTTCTAAATACTTATTCTTTACCCTTATTTTTCAACTTATACCATGACTTCAACTACTTTAACATCAACAAAAAGTGTTCACCAACAATTAAAATAGAATAAAGATTAGGCAAATGCTAGGACTGCTGAGCTTCACTCATTAGCAAGAGATTTTTGAAACCTTTGAACAAAAGAATAGCTACAGGTTCCTTTTAATCTTAAAATTATCTGCCAGACCAAACAGAGATAATTGCTATGTGTACAAGATCAATAATGTTTAACATGTCAACATGCTCCACAAGGAGAGCAAGTTCTACCTGGTTCTTCAGCATTTATTTTAGCATAATTGATGGCAGAAAGGGGCACAGCCTATGTATTGTAATAGTCCTACTCAAGTTATTGTTGTTATAATGATGATGACAATGACAATGACCATGATGATGATGGTGAAAATGACGATGATGATGGTGATAATGACGATGATGATGACTGTGATGATAATAATGATAATGATGGTGATGGTAGTGGTGATAGTGACAATGATAACAACAAAAACAACAACAACAATAATAATAATAATAATAATAATAATAATAATAATAATAATAATAATAATAATAATAATAATAATAATAATAATAATAATCATAAGATTATGATTATTATAATAATATAATTATAATAATTATAATAATAATCGTATTATTATTATTATTATTATTATTATTATTATTATTATTATTATTATTATTGTTGTTGTTGTTGTTGTTGTTGATGTCATAATTTATTAATTATTATTTATTTTAAAATGTTTTTTAATTGTATTAAATGTTGAAGAAGTGTAACAATGTCTCATAGTGTAAATTAAACATTTACCTTACATCTTCTGCATAAAAAGACCACCATTCTGAAGGGGGATTAAGATAAATTTTTGCCAAAATTTCAATCTTTTATTTTCTCTACTGCATATAGTAAGTAGGGGAAGTATATTTGACCCAAATTTTCCATGTCAAGATTTCAGTGGAAATATATGTTTGAGCTCCCTGAATCCCAAAAAATGATTTTTAGAAAAAGGTCTGTGTGTGTTGTGTATCTGTGAACAGCATAACTCAAAAACAAAAGGTTCGTTAAAAAGCAAAATTAGTATCTAAGGATGTGACACAAAGATTTTAAAGAAAATTCCTCCACCTTAAACTACCTTTTACATGGAAAATTTTTCGAAAATTTTGATTTTCTCAAAAATGACTCTAACAATTTTGATTTATATATATATGCTTACTGTATCTACAATCCACTAGGTTTCATTTAAAAAGTAAAGAAAAATTAAATCTAGTGAATTATAATATAGAACTGTAAGTTATTGTTCTTAAGGAGAGTTGAAAATCATGTTTAAGATATTTTTATTGCAAATGAAACGTATATTTTGGTAAACCGTAAACTGGTAAGACAAATCTTACCATACAAAATAAATAGATCTTGTTAAAATACAGAATTTCTGTCCAAATGAATTTTTTTTTGTGGAGTGAACCATTTTAGAGATATTTCTTGTTATTTTGTGTGAGGTTTGCAATACTTATGCTTTTCTCAAATGGAAGGTTATTATTCACTTTATGATCTCTTGGCCGTGCAAAGGGAATGGAATTTGAAAGCCTTCATATAGCGACATATGATATCATTCATATCATAATAAAAGATTTTACTATTGTTCAAAGCTTAATGCATTCGCATATTCCCCTTGTACCTACAAGGAAATAAGCAATAAGATAATTTCTGCAAATGTTATCTCAACTAACATGAAGAAGATGGAGGAATAAGAGTTTGTAAGAATGGTTAGTGCAAGAGCAGAGGAAGTTATTTGAGTGCAACACATCAGACTTTTTCTGTAAAAGATATCAGATAGCTACTTAAATGTGTGTTCTTGACAATTTAAAAAAAATTATGATGTAAAATACCCCTAATTATAGACATATTAAAGCTTGGTCTTGTATGCTCAATAATCTGGACTACCTTTGTGTTCTTTAGCTTTATGCATTTTTGAACATTCAGCACTAAATGGAATCTAAAATCAGATTGCTAGACCACTGAATATTCTGTGCACTACATGTTCTCTAAAACATGGATAGAAAAATAAAAAGTAAAATATGTGCAGAAACATTTAAATTTTCTGAATTTTAGAAAGGAATTATTGTTTTCCTGCTTTTGTAGTGAACCTATTAAAATAATTATATACATTTTCTTACTTTCTCTACTACGTATAGTAAAGTAGAGGAAGTATTGTAATCCACCCAAAACTACGATGTTGAGATTTCATCAGAAATATGTGTTTTGAGGCCCCCTGAATAAAAAAAGCATTTTTACAAAAAGGTTCATGTATGTGTCTATGTGTCTGTCCGTCAGTCTGTCAGGGTGTGGACAGCATAACTCAAAAACAAAAAATCGGTTAAAAACCAAAGTTGGTGTTTAAGTTTAATGTATTATTTAATTTTGAAGAAAATTCCTCTACCTTAAACTACCCTTATGTGGAAAATTTTTCAAAAATTTTCATTTTCCTGAAAATGGCTCTAACAATTTTGATTAAAATGCCCATATGTATACGATATTTTTATGGTAAATGAAATATTTATCTTGAATTTTCTGGCTATAGCCCATTAAGTGGTATTTACTCTGGATCATTTTTGCACAACTGGCAAACTGTAAGAGATAGACCAAATCTTACTATACAAAAAATGTAGATCTTGCTAAAACACACAATTTATGTCCAGATAAATGTTTTTGTAGAGTGAACTATTTCAGAGATATTGTTTGTTATTTGTGTTTTTAGAGTTTTGGAGAACTTATACTTCTGTAAAATGGAACATTTTTATTCATTTTTTAAATGTTAATCATGCAAAGAGAATGGAATTGGAATGCTTTAAAAGATTTGACTCTTGCTCAAAGTCTACTGTATTCCCATATTCCCCCTTTACCTACAAGGAAATAAGCAGTAAGATAATTTCTTTGAATGTTTATCTGTATTAACATGAAGAAGATATAGGAACAAGAGTTTGTAAGAATAGTTAGTACAAGAGTAGAGAAAGACATGTGAGTGCAACACATCAGTTTGTTGTAAACTCATTCTGATCCTGAAAAAAATTAATAGTTACAATATTTTTATTAAACATTTCTGTAAAATGTTTCATTTAACACACACAGCATTTTAAAAACAGTATATTTTAAAAGCCCAAAAATTAAGACCTACAGAAATTGCTTGTTATTATCCGAAGTATGCATGAAAATAAATTGAGCTTTAATAATATAGAAAATGCACTCAACCATTACCCCATTTTAAAAAGAGCTGACTCTAAATTTACAAAAGCAAAGATATATTTATTTGTAGAAATATAAAAAAAATAGAAAATATGAAAAGAGACAAAGAAATACATAAAATATGAAAGCATGTGCTTAGAAACATAAATGGGGAATAACAGATGTAAGCAAACAATAAAGTCACTGATGAACTGCTACAAAGGATGAAACAGTTAATTCACCAAGCATAAAGCTTGACAAGCTCGTGAATTTCATTTTAGGTAAATGCAATAATTCATTAAAAAAGTAAATATGTACATTACACCATGTATTAAAAATAAGCGTGGTACCTGCTTAATGGGCAATTTTAGTATTATCATAATTATGGTTTTTAACTAATCGAATTGGAAAGAACTGAGGAAATAAGGCATGGGCATAACAGACTGACTGAGTGAACTTGCTAAAAAGCAATGTCCATTCAAGCTACTCTCTTTCACGGTTATTTAATAAAACATACTTCATCCTTTAAAAATGCATGAGTAGAAATAATGTGTGGAGCAGTTATGAAATACACAAATGTACAATATTACTAAGTGTATAACTTACCTAGAAAACTAAAGATCCAACTTCACCAGTCTCACAGACTGCAGTATAACAGCCAGCAGGAGTGTTGCTGGCTATCCTGATCCCATTAGAGGCGTACCTAATCCTGTTTTCTGACATGACCTCTTCTCTCCTCTCACAGCTATGGTTATTGAATTAGTAGTCAGGTGCAGTGCATCAATAATATGTTCCCTGCTTACATAATTAGATTGATGTTTTACAATTCCGTAAACTTACCTTTGCAATGTTTTTGCAAATATTTAGGTGAAGTTGCATATAGCAGCTGATGCAGCAAGAAAATATTTTATGATGCCAATATGCACCAAGAAGGAAATAAATGTATCTGCACATGTACTCTTATAAGTAATTGTATTTTATATATGTACATCTTAGCAAAGATGCAATTTTTATTTTACAATGAATGATGTGCATTCACTGTTACCTTCTCTCTGTATAATAAGTGGGGGAAATATTATATTTAACCCAAAATTCAATGTTGAGGTTTCACCAGAAATATGTTTTAAGACCCCTGAATCCAAAAAAAGCATTTTTAGGAAAAGGTCCATGTGGTGTATGTCTGTGAATAGCATAACTCAAAAACGAAAAGTCAATTAAAAACCAAAGTTAGTATTTAAGTTTAACATCTCGCAAGGATGCCACAGAAAAATTTTGAAGAAAATTCCTCCACCTTAAACTACCCTTACTTGGAAAATTTTTTGAAAATTTTTATTTTCTCAAAAATGGCTAAAATGATTTTTGTTACAATGCCATATGTTTAAGATATTTTTATGGCAAATGAACTTTCTGGCTATAACCCACGTAATCCTGTTTACTCTTGATGACTTTTGCATAACTGGTAAACTGTAAGAGATGAACCAAATCTTCCTATACAAAAATGTAGATTCATTAAAACACACAATTTATGTTCAAATGAATTTTTTTGTAGAATGAACCATTTCGGAGCCTACTGTATTCCCACATTCTCCTTGCACCTGCAAGAAAATTAGCAATAAGATCATTTCTACAAATGTTTATCTTGATTAACTTGAAGAAGATAGAGATTGTAAGAATAGTTAGTACAAAAGTAGAAAAAGTCATGTGAGTGCAACACATCAGATTTTTAGTTTCTTGTGTTTAGTCATGCATTTTACATACTAGTTGCAATCAAATTTTTCTTATTCTGTGTAAATATCTTTGTACATTCTACTTCACTTTCTTTCGCGACGTAACGGACTTACGCCTGTTGTAGCCTCTTCCTCCAGATGGTTCACTCGTCGGAAACACTCTAATCTCTTGCAGTAACAGCATTCACTGCATCACTGCACGTCGCCACAAACACTATCGGAGAACAGCACTTTTCATCGAACCAGAAAGTCATTCGCTAACTCGCTCACTATGTCCACTAGACTCCTAATAAGCGCTCGCTTATTTAGCAATTGCAAATTTCCACACCATTTCATATATATATATATACTGGGTGCCCCCCCCCCTCCTAAAGAAAAGCACCAACGTTACTATGTTCTGCGGGGTGGCAGATTGATCGATTTTCAAGAAGAAATCTCTGTCCGGAAGTGCACGGTTTGGACGCTGTATCGCATCGAACTGTGAGATGAGTGTACGTTCACAATTCGTCAATAAACCCAGCTGAGTAGCAAAACTAGGTGTCTACATTATAAACGGGCTTCGAACTGTGTATCTCCCATGTCATTGCAGAGCCTATGTTGGCGGTGGTGTGCCTAATGCACATACCCGATTGAAGATTTTTAATCGCTCCGTGGATTGGAGCTGACGTTACAGGAGTGCCAAACACCAGACTCTTCATACGACTCCACAGATAATAGTCGAGAGATCCCAGATCTGGTGATCATGGTGGCTATGGAAGTGGTCCATCTCTACCAATCCATTGATTTCGATATGCAACATTGAAGAGATTTCGCACAGTGTGCTGGAACTCATGTCGACCATTTCCGCAGCTGTGTACTGATACGTGTCACACTGCTGTTAAAACGTTACTGTACTGGAAACTACACAAGTAACGCAGTAGGATCGCACCAAGAACTCTATGGAGGAAGGTAGCGCATCGCAGAAATTTTATTAGACTCCGGTGGCTAAAGGGTTGCATGCCTTCCGTATAAAGATATCAAAACTAATATTAATAAATTGTAACTACCGTTCATTCTCAAACTTCGACGCTCTCCAGCACCCAAACTGTGCATTTCCGGACAGGGGTTCCTTCTTCAAAGTATAAGTTTACCATGCTACACAACATACTAAGCGTAGTCGGTGCATTTTTTTATGCACACCTTGTTTTCATATAGTCTGTGGATTGAAAAGTTATGCAGTCCCAACGATTTACAGATTATGCCATAAACTCTGTCTACTGCATCGCGTTGTACATATACATTCCGGCCGAACGACTGCTTTGCGTCACTCTGCGTGAAGTGACTTGCTCTCGCACCGCAACAGTATGCACGTTGGTCTTCATTGGGAAAAGTCCCAGGTTCAAATACTGCCACTTGAAGGTACTTTTTACGTTTAGTACATTTAATGAAAACTGATAGATTGGCATGGAAGTATCGTTTTCCTTAATTAGTTTACGAATGTGAATTTTATCAAAACTCAACTTGTTAGAATATGCTTTAATGAACATCATACATAAATGAATAATAACATTGTAATTACAACTTACAAACTTCCTATTTAGAGGCAAATCTACTTTCCAGTGCATTCGGAAAGAGCACATGACTTGCTAGAACGCTCTCAACACATACCTATAGAAATTATAAAAACCGCCTCATGATTTGAACTTCCGACCTTCACCATGACTTTCCAGCATATTAATCATTACGCTACTAAAGCACCTTAACAATGAGCTCTACCGTAGTCCTTAATCAGGACTATAATCTTCACAAAAGTTAAAGGCATATGGGGGCGGGCCGTACTACAGACCCCAGCGAATCCTAAGCTTGCCCCTCCTACCAGCGCTGCCGAATGTGGTACACACATCTCACGCGCCTTATGTACAGAACCTCTGCCGGTACACGCATTACGCTTGGCAACAGCGCTCTGCTTGTACATTGGCCAGCGTTCACATGCCTTTAACTTTAGCGAGAGGTATAGTGGTGAGTGCAGTATCAGCACCTGCAATTTGCAGCGTCAGCAAAACGCAGGGTTGCCTTGTTACCAATGCGCAGCATGAGAAGATTCACCCGGTATAACTAACAAGAATAAAGTAAGCGCTTTTTTTTCTCTCTCTCTCTTTTTCACTTAGTGGCTCATTTTCTGCATTATCGTTAGAAGGTGAACCTGAAATACATGAGGAGACCTGCTCCTGATTTGCACATGAATATAGAATTAAAAGGGCCGGCTAACCGCGTAGGAATTAAACAAGACATTTACATAAACAATAAATACTTCTGTTGGTGTGAAGTAAAAAATCTGATGTGTTGCACTCACATGATTTTCTCTACTCTTGTACTAACCATTCTTACAAACTCTTATTCCTATATCTCCATGTTAGTTAAGATAAACATTCGTACAAATTATCTTACTGCTTATGTCCTTGTAGGTGCAAGGGGAATATTACATAGAATACAGAAGGCTTTGTGCGACAGTCAAATCTTTTTGACCTTTGAGATTCCGTTCTCTTTGCACGATTAACATATAAAAAAATGAACAACGTTGTTGCATTTCGCTAAAGTTCGAAGTTTTCCGAAACTCACACACATAACAAGGAATATCTCCGAAATGGTTCACCTACAATAAAATTTATTGAGACATAAATTGACTATTTTAGCAAGATCTACTTTTTTGTACAGTATAATTTGGTATATCTCTAACGATTTACCAATTATGCAAAAGTCGTCCAAAGTAAATACGACTACAAGGGCTATAGCCAGAAAATTCAAGATATACATTTCATTTGTCATCAAAATATCTCAAACATATGACATTTTAATCAAAATCGCTAGAGCTATTTTCAAGAAATTCAAAATTTTCTAAAAATCTTCCATGTAAAAGGTAGTGTAGGGTGGGATTATTTTCTTCAAAATCTTCGTGTCGCATCATTGAAAGACATTAAACTTAAATACCAAGTTTGGCTTTTAACCCACTTTTCGTTTTTGAGTTATGCTGTCCACAGACTGATAGACATACAGACAGGCAAGACAGACAGACACACACACGGATCTTTTTCTAAAAATGCTTTTTTTGGATTCAGGGGGCCTCAAAACATATAGTTCCGGTGAAATCTCGACATCGAATTTTTGGGTGGAATGCAATTCTTCCCCTACTTACCAGTAGAGAAAGTAAAAATGCTTTATTCTGGGCTTTGTTAGGCGCTATCTAAAAAAGAGTGTGGTAAATTTAGGTTATGGTGTGGAAATACACATTAATGTACGAGTGCTTTAAGTTGACAGTACCTACCAAACGTTTGACACCTGTAGGTATATTTCACCGAAATATACTCTGTCCTCGTATTTTGTCCAACGGCTTTCAATTTTGACAAAAAAAAATTATCTTATTAAAGGGTACATTTTAAAAGTAATTATGTAGATTTCATTTTTTAGAAGCTGTGATTTTGTTTATAGTTTTAGAAAAACTGGAAAAAAAAATCTCATTTGAAAATCTTTTTGGAGGCATGGCCATGAAAATAAAACGGTTGCCAATTTTATTTTTCTCTGAGGGGAAAGGCGCATATGTGAGAAATATTTTAAGTGTGATGTTTTTATAATATACTGCTGTTTATAACCGTAAAACAAATTGAAAAAACAAAGCGTTTAAATTAGCACTATTTGGCAATGGATTCAATGTATCTTGCATGCACCACCGAATGCTGGTATGTTGACCTTGTTGTGATGCCATGACATTCAGTTGCGCTCTGCGCTGTAGCTTCCATTTTGTTCTCATGGGCATCGCGAAGGGTAGGGCGGAGGGGCAAGGGGGCCGCGGCCCTCCTTTGCAAGCTAATGCACTCAATGTGCAATCGATTATCGATTATTAGACCATTATATTAAATTTGATATAAAGAACATTTTGTATTTAGCACAAATTAATACGGTTATCCACAACAAATACTATAACTTTTAACAACAAAATAATGAATTAATACTGTTTGATTGCAAACTTCCAGCATGCGGCCTCCCGCCCCCCCCCCTGGAAAAGGGTCTGTCGGGGCCCATGTCTTGTGCGAAAAAAATATTAAGTAAAAAGGCGAAAAGGGATATTAAATGGCTAGTGATTAGGTTGCATAAGCACGACAAGTTATAAGATATACATATTGCAATTCAACTGGGACTAAGTAAAAAGTGTGTGGCACAGACAATAAAAATGTAGGAAAGGCGGCACATTTTTCACCTGAAGCGAAGTGGTAGGCGAAGTGTTCCATAATCCCAGATAATATTTTGCTGTTTTACGATGCTATCAATTGCCTGGATTACATCGGCGTCGCCGGTGTGCCGGATTTTCTCCCGCAAGAGTTCTTTCACAGGTGACGCCATGACCGAGCAGTTAGAGCGTTCGCCTACCACCTAGGTGGCCCGAGTTCGATCCCAGGGACTCGCATGTGGTATTCGTGGTAGAAGAAGCGGCGTCAGGGCGGGTTTTCTCCGGGTTCTCCGATTTCCCGTCCCTCATTTCACAAATTGCTCTATTATTACCTTTCCAATCATCTATTTCGCCTGCATTTCAAATCATCCTCTTCCTCACTATTATACTTGACTGACCACCTGCTTCCAGGTCTTCACTTTGTCCGGTCCATAGGTTCCTCTGCTCTATGACAGGCGTTTCATTCCTAGGCAGGGGAGGGTAACCAGGTAAAGAAAGAAGGAGTTTTCTTGTACATGCTGGTAAATCTACTGACATGGAGCTGTTGTTTTTAAGCACACTTAAAAACCGTCGGTCTGGGTCGGATTTGAACCCGTGACCTTGGAATCAACAGGCCAGCGTCCAACCAACTGAGCCACCCGAACCGATGTTGCATCGTTCCGGGAGGATATGACTATGGCAGTTATATCCATGTAAGATCAGAAGGTAGAGAGTAGTCTGTGAGGCTTAACTTGTCGTTAAGGTAGGTACTTTGTCTGCTCTGTCTAAATTCTTGGATAGCATACATCCCCCTCCCAGCCTTCTATTGTCTGTTAAATGACTACATGCACTTTGTAAATACCCATCACTAGAGGGAGACAGACAACAAAATGGTGTTTCTATCTTTCTTTTTTGGACCTGACAAGTTAAATCTCACAGATTGTAAGTGCCCTCAGGCCGAAAAACCGCCAAGAACTTCGAGAGGCATTATCCAAATCTTGGAATAACATTGCTGTGCAAGAAAGTAGGAATCTTGTAAAGGGTGTCCCAAAAGAGACCCAATAAAGCACAAAATCATCTGCAATATATGTTTGAAGCAACACTGCCCCCCCCCCCCCGAAAAAAAAAAAAAAAAACACCGACTAGTCACGTTGCCAATTACTTACCTCCAATATTATTCGCGATATGTTTACTCGCTGCTGATTTCTCTTGATGTCAGTTGTAAAATCGTACTTGTCATTGGTTTTATGTCGAAGTGATGGTAAAAGTAATGTAGAAGCAGATAATCCTCCACCTAGGAGTGCTGTGAAATCTGCTATGATATTGTGGTTGTAGAACAAAGAGGTTCAGAGTGACAGTTGTATGTGTAAAACAGATCATTGTAGGATGATTGAATCGAACAAAACTAAAGAGGTCCTTAAAGGTATTACTGCCCTTCTATTACATTCATTACCTGTACTTGCAGGAGTAATTACTATGCCATTAACTGACCGAAATGTTAATACTTCGTTCTTTGATTCTGCAGGAGGGAATGAAAAGTTGTTAGACTCAATTCTTCAATTGCTATAACGTTATTATTGATTGTTTTGGTTTTATTGGGCCACACTATCGTTTATTTGCCCTCCCCTCCCCCCATACATGTAAACTTAAAACCGAAACAGACTGGTAGAGGTTTTTAAAAATATAGAAAAGGCAGAAAATGATCGGTGGGAAAAAGACGGAATTAGTTGATAACATCGTTTACGTTTTATTAGCTAAATAACCGGTATGAACTGAAAACGTTTAATTTGTGATATTTTGAGCGAGTTTTTTTTTTTTTTTTTTTTTTTTTTTTTTTTTTTTTTTTTTTTTTAACATCAAACGGGGTAAAAGTGTACGGACACAGAGGGGACACCTCGCTCACTTCGACCTACACAGATCTATTGTGGCTACCACCTCCCAGGAGGCAGGGGTGAAACTAGGGAACCGAAGGTGCCACACAGGGTCGCAGCTAGACAGACCACAGGGACGCGCGGAAGTCCCTAACAAGTGCTGAGATCTCTTCATCCCGGCGTCAGACCCTGCTGAGCAGCCATCGTATTGAGCGTCCTCCCTACCCCCCCCCCCACCGACGGAGGACAGGTCCAGCCAAACGCCACCTAGCGCCGAGAACAGCAGTTACCATGCGCAATCATCCGCGCCATCTGCCCGGCACTGCCAACACTGCACGCCTGAAACTACACCTGAAATATGATAAGGAAATGGAATGAAGGGAAATGACGGAAAGGAAACCGTGGTATGAAAGAATGCACCCTAACATTCGCCTAAGTGACATGGGGAAACCCATGTCAGAGTAGGCGGCCACGGGGATCGAACCCGCTACCTACCGAATGCGGGCCACAGACGTTACCACCTGAGCCATCCCGCTCGGTAAGTGGGTTCTTTACTTTAATCTAGCGTGAATGCACATTGCAAATTTGGCAGTATTATCGTAAACGCGATTAGAGGCAGAACTGCCAGGAACCATGAGCTGGTGAACAAACTGTAGGTATTTGTTTCAGAAAAATGTCGAACTTCCGAGTTCCGGGTTATCACTGCTGGTGGTGCCTAGCGCCACTCGATGTACAGTTAAAGAAAGTCACCACAGCTGGTGATAGTGTGCATATTGCATCAATGTTGCATCATATAACTGAGCATTGTTACAACTATTTCTTTCAACCACCATCGGATATCCCCCAACTCGTTTGTAAAAGGACGTTAGTTAATACTCTTTTTAAAAAATCTGATCTGTTGTACTCATATGAGTTTCTCCACTCTTGTACTATTACTACACACCCTTATTCCTCTATGCACTTCATGTTAGGTCATCTCCTTAGCGTGGTGGTAGCGCTGCTGCTTACTAAGCAAGGGATCAGGGTTCGATACCCGGTACCAGCATGGGGATCTTTCTCCCGCTGGGAGACCTGGTCCGGATGCACTCAGCCTCGTTGGTCTCTGAGGGGCCAAATATTGAGGAATTACTTGATTGAAAAGTAGCGGCCGGGATGGACCGGGACGCTGCCCGCGCGCCATCGCCAGTACTGCATCCCACTCATGAGGTGGGCCGAAGTGGGGGACGCAGCGGTCGGGCAGTAGGCCTTGATCCGGATGGGCTGCTGTGCCACGGGGTTTTACTTCATGTTAATCAAGATAAATGTTTGCTGAAATTATCTTATTGCTGATTTTCTCGTAGGTGCACGGGGAATACGGGAATACAGTAGGCTTTGAGCGACAGATAAATCTTTTAAAGCTGGCTGCTGTATGTGGGCTTTGAAATGCCGTTCTCTTTGCACGGCCAAGAGATAAAAAGGCGAATAACGGCCTTCCATTTGAGAAAAAAATTTAGTTGAACATAACGTGTTTTAACAAGATCTAATTTTTTGTTTAGTAAGATTTGGTCTATCTCTTGCGCTTTACCAGTTATTGAAAACTCATCAGGAGTAAACAGGACTACATGAGCTATAGCCTGAAAATTCAAATATATACATATCATGTGTCATAAAAATATCTTAAACATATATTTTAATCAAAATCGTTAGTCGTTTTGGGAAAATTAATATTTCCGAAAAATCTTCGTGTTGCATCCTTGAAAGATGTTAAACGCTTTTTTTTTTTTTTTTTTTTTTTTTTTAAATCAGGGGCCTCAAAACATATATTCGCGGTGAAATCTCGACATCGTAATTTTGGGTGGAATTCAAATACTTCCCCTTCTTACTATACCTACGTGGTAGAGAAAGTAAAAAATCGGCGAAGTAATGCTGGCACTACCAGCGCATTCATGCTTCAGCTACCACTGCATAGCGGTGCCAATGTTTCGTGAGTTGGGGTGATGATTAGGCACACGACACATGTGCTAAGTTGAGCCTTTGGTGGAGCAAAACTAAAGATAGCATGTAAGACATTCTGGGACGGTGAATCTATAGCTGATGTGTTGAGGAAAAATTTAGCCATGTGACTGAAAGATACATTAATGAAAGGTAAATTTACATGGTACCGGGAGAGCAAAAAACTTATGAACCGAGTGCGTGGTATTTTGTCTGTGCGCGTTCTCGGCGTTCGTTGCCGTCTGCCGCTATCATACAAAGACGCGGATGAGCCTATACAACATTTTAAAAGCCTTACTTACCAACTTTATGAAAGGAAATTCTGAAACTGGTCATAATGTTGTCCATACATTTTGGCACCTCTTTAGGAAACAATCTCGCCGCAGTTCACGTTTTCCTGGCGGATATTTTTTTTTTTTTAAATCAGGGTGAGTGGGTTTGCCTTGTACACTATATTTTAAGTTACCTCACAGATAGAAATCGCAGGGGCTAGGTCAGGGGATCGAGGGGCTACAAATCTCTATTAATAATAGTCCTGAAACACACTTTAATTGTTCTCATCGAAAGATTGTATGAGCTATTGCAGAGTCCTGATGAAAAAAGGCAAAATCACGCTCTCTGTCTGTTAATTCTATAAAAAAAGGAGAGGCAGATTATATTCACGCATGTACAGGCGTCAACTGTTGACTCGAAAAAAATTGGCCCTATAACTCAACCTGATATTATTCATGAAGTGACCCTTCATGACGAAACAATTGGTGTATGACGCACCATTATCGGAGAAAGGTTTCTTAGAGCTCCAATAAACGATTTCTATCTCTAGGGTGACTTAAAAAGATAAAGGTACAAGACAAACCCAAACACTCTGAAAGAATTAAAACAAAATATCCGTCAGGAAACTGCCAGCATTTCTCAACGTCAACTTAGGCGGATGATGGATAGTTTCCTAAAGAGATGCCAAAAATATATGGACAACGATGGGGACTAGTTTCAGTATCTCCTTTCATAAAGTTAGTAAGTAAAGCCCTTAAAACTAGCTTTAAAATGTTGTATGGTTTCATCCGCGTCTTTCTATGATAGCAGCAGACGGCAACGAACGTCGAGGACGCGCACAGACAAAACACCGTGCAGTCGGTTCATAAGTTTTTTGCTCTCCTATTATAAATTCATACACTGACATAGAAATCTTCATAAAGAAAATACTAGTTAGTACAGATAGGTAAGTGCACCTTTCTCTGTTGCACAGAGTCAGTTTCCTAGCCTTCTGCATTAGAGGCATGCAGTTTCTCTTCATTTGTACTAGTTCCAAACATAAGAGCTTTTAAATGCCACCTTAAAGTGTGTTATACCTACCTCTCTTTAATCCCATTTCAACTATATGTTAGCTACTTTTTACTTTATCTACTGGTAAGTAGAGGAAGTATTGTATTCCACCCAAAAATTAGATTCGAGATTTCACCGGAAATATGTTTTGAGGCCCCCTGAATACCAAAAAAAAAAAAAAAAAAAAAATTTGTAGAAAAAGTCCGTGTGTTTGTGTGTGTGTGTGTGTGTGTGTGTGTGTGTGTGTGTGTGTGTGTGTGTGTGTGTCAGTCTGTGTCAATCTGTCAGTCTGTGGACAGCATAACTCAAAAACGAAAAGTCGGTTAAAACCAAAGTTGGTATTTAAGTTTAATGTCTTTCAAGGATGTGACACAAAGATTTTGAAGAGAATATCCCCACCCTAAACTACCCTTTACATGGAAAAAGTTTCGAAAATTTTGATTTTCTTGACATTACATGATAGAAATAAATAGGATAGTGAGAGTCAAATAGAAATATGTATTTAAGAACTGGACGTTGGAAGTTGGGCTTAAAATCCACAATTTTTCCATGCAGTTACAAGAAATAGCTGAATATTCGTAGCATTTTAAAAGAATTACAAATTCAAACATTGATAATGGATGTCTCAGAAATGGTTTATGCCACAAAAGAATTTATTTGAAAAAATTTGTGTATCTTAACCTCCTCAGACCTGAGAATGTTTCTGAGTTTTAAATCCGTTACTTATAGTTGAGAATTGTTCCAAATGATAAGAACAGAAGTGTAAAAATATTTTTTAAGTTTATAAAAATTGATACTGTCCAAAATTTAGCTCTCAATGTTAAAAATCGGACTTCTCAATAATGTACATTAGTTCATGTTCAGAGTGATTGTTGGGCCAAAATAACATGTTATATTTGTGAAACATGTAAGTTTATTGTATCTGTAAATATATTTTCAAATATATTTGCCATCTTTTTAAAGGAAAAATGCTTCACATTCACAAAAAATAATGAAGTTCCATTACTAAATCAACATTGAATATAATCACATTACTGTGATTTAATACAGTGAACAAAAATTACTAACTTGAATAATATTCACAAAAAATAATGAAGTTCCATTACTAAATCAACATTGAATATAATCACATTACTGTGATTTAATACAGTGAACAAAAATTACTAACTTGAATAATATTCACAAAAAATAATGAAGTTCCATTACTAAATCAACATTGAATATAACCACATTACTGTGATTTAATACAGTGAACGGAAATTACTAACTTGAATAGTATTCACAAAAAATAATGAAGTTCCATTACTAAATCAACATTGAATATAATCACATTACTGCGATCTAAAACAGTGAACAGAAACTACTAACTTGAATAATGTTCACAAAAATATATAAGTTCCCTTATTAAATCTACATTGAATACAATCACATTACTGTGACTTAAAACAGTGAACAGAAACTACTAACTTGAATAACACATAACACTTGTAATCAGAGTTGATAGAAAAGTTTGAATCACTGTCTTTTCCTCCAGCATACATAGATGAACTTTGCATGTAGTACACCTAATTCTTGCAGAATTGGCTTTGCTGCTTGGCATTCTACAGGGATCTTTTGTTCTTGATGAGGAAATTTCAGGAAAATGCATTACAGTCTTGAGCACAAGAACTTAGAAGTTTTTGAATTATACCCGTACATTTTTGGTGATGGTCCACATAATCGGATGCAGTATAGTCCTCTGGGGAGTTAAACATTTGTAGCTCAATCTTGAAACTCAGACGCTGAAATTACTGGTTTATTATCACACCACTTCAGGATATGTATATAACCATCATTCCAAGCTTTCTCATCAATAGATCCTCAACCAGTTTTTCTTATAAAATATTATATTTGAAGCTAATTTTTAGAGGCATATTGAATTTTCCAAAGGTTCCTGTTGCCTGGCACTGAACTATGCAATGAAGAATGTCTAATAACTGTATGGAGGTGAAATACCTATTCATATATAATGTACAACAAGTAGGTAAATTTTCAGACAACCTCAGTACTACTCTTCCATCTATATCTAAAGCTTTGATATCAGCTTTGCCTGAAATTTGTGTAGTTATTTCATATCCTGAACTTTGATAAATGCAGAACTCTAGCGGAAGACCATCGGATGCTTTGGCAATGGAGCACTTTACACTGCAAGGGTTGGATTTCCCTCTGAGGTGTTATATTGCTAGTGCATGGCCATAGAATGGTCATCAATGGCCACTTTAGGAAATCTTTTATTTAATAAACTCCCTGATCATACTGAGTGAAGAAGAGGCATCGTCTTCCAAAATTGATTCTTGGCCTTCTCTTTTGCTGTTTCTATGAGATCATCTCTCATTTCAAGTTATTTTTTATAGTAAAGTACATGTTTATTGTCATATTTTCAGAAATGGCTGACACACAGGCTTTTTTTCTGACTAGTGCATCCATTTTTTTTTATATTTAAGATTTGACATCATGATTGTCATTGCTAGACATTTTCTTGTTGTCTGAAGGGTTTACCTTGCCTCTCATGTATCTGGAGTTTGTGTATTTCATGAGTACTGATGTGATACTTTAGGAATATATTTGTGAAAATTAGTACTGGGGAAGCAATTCAACAGCAAGAGTGTTATTATCTTCATAGTATGGAGCAGGGGGTAATGGGCTGAACTCTCCAGAACTTAAATTTTTCCATTAAAACCTCCTGGAAAGTGAAGTAGCTTCTGAATGGTGGGCATTTGACCCAAATGCTGAACATGGTCATATTTCTTGACCTTATTTTCCTTTGTGAGCTTCTTGTGTTTCTCGAGCAACTAAGTACAAAAAATGAGTTACCTGGTACATTTGATGTTACACAAAAAGAAAGCTTCTCAATATGAGGGATAATTGCTGCCAATACTAGAGGCCTTGCTCTTCAGTGGAGGAGCTTGATGACACTGTTTCCCAGGGATCAGGGAAACCCTCAGCACCATCAACACCGTCGTCATCATCAAAATCTTCCTCATCAGAAAACACCTGCGGAGGAATTTCTACAACCAAGACTTCTTCAACCCCAGGATCAAAGTGAGGAACATCTAAACAAAGACAATTCCATAATAGTAATTACACATAGAAAAATAATTAACATAAATGCTTAGCATAACTACCTTTTCTCCCAATTCTAAAACTTAGTCTTAGGTTAAGTGAAAATGTGATTTATGTGTTGTCAAGACAAGAGGAAAAACCAAAATAAGGTGGATCCTCCTAAACTGATACCATAGAATGGGCCAACTTTGGCCGTTTTTTTAAATGTTCTTGCCAATTTTGGTATGCTGTTGACTAAACTTCCTAATTGAATTTGAGAAGATTCCCTGATGTCTGTTGTACCTTTATCATACAGAAAATTATTTCTATGCTTATTATTATTATTTATTTTATAAACTATTGAAATGTACCCGAAGTATCCCAGAAAACAGGCTAACTTCAACCACAAAAAAAAAAATATATAGTGGAAAAACAGTCATACTTTCCTTGTTTACTTCGGCCGCTAGAAATGCATTCCTTAATACTGTACTTGTTTTTTGGAACAAAAGTTGTGTTAAAAATTAAATAAATTGAGTACTAAATAATTTATTTTCTTTTCTTTAAAGCATCATCATACAAGAAAATAATTTTACACCAAAACTGTTTTAAAAATAAATTTGTTTGTCAGTTTGGTCGTTTCTTAGGCCTACTCATGATTTGTTTTAAAAGATGTGATTTGAGAGGTAGAACTGGAACTTAAAAATTCAATACCACAGCTGGGATTTGAACCACAGACCCTCCGCTTACTAGGCGGGTGCTCTAACCATTAAGCTACTGTGACAACCTGTTAGAATGATATTGAATTCTCAAACCAGTTCATATATTTTTCCTGGTAAACCACAAAGGGAGTCTCTCAACCATTGCCCACATACGGCTTGTGTGTTTAAAAACACCAACAGTCAGTTTGTTGGCATAAATAAATAATAATTACCATCTGAAGGTTATTTAATCCTGGGACATAAAGTACTTGCAATAGTAAGTCACCATTGGGGTAATTGTCTCTGATGTGTGTTGGCATAAATAATGATGTTGTAATTGTTTGTAATATTTCTGAAAATAAGCCTTCCATATCTTAGACGAAGGGATGGTTGCAGCTTTCTTACAAGCTGATTCTTCTGCACCTTGCGCACATCCTTGCTGTCTGAAAACACAAGGATGAATTATTTGACCGACTTTTTCCTCAAGCGCTTTACTTAATGTGTTCTCAGAATTAAAGTTTCTGCAGCATAGACTTTGATTCTTCTCATTCAAAAACTGCACGAGAATGAAGTGTCCTGTATTGTCTCATCAATGACCGGTGAATACATTCATTTCTGCTGGAACTTGTAGAAGAAAAGGACCCAATTTGGACCAAATCATCTCCTTCTTCTAACTTAGAACGGCTTTCTTCGGGTTCCGTTTCACCCGCCTCTGATGGTTAGCGTATCTGCATTACGTTCAAGAGGTCGCGAGTTCGGATCTCGCTTAGGGTAAATTACGTTCAAGAGGTCGCGAGTTCGGATCTCGCTTAGGGTAAATTATCCAGATAAGGTTTTTTCCCCGAGGTTTTCCCTTATCCTGAGAAGACGAATGTCGGATAATTTAAAGCTCTATGGACCTCGGGCTCATTTGAGCACTATTCACCCGTTTCATTCATTCACCGTCCGATGCCACTACGTTGGAGGACGTTTAAAAAAAAAAGTTCAATTTCTCTTGAAATGATGTCTCCTACTGACACAGTCTTTCCAGGTTTTACATTAAACCCCTTTGGCTATTCTTTTTTTTTTTTTTTTTTTTTTTTTTTTTTTTTTTTTTTTTTTTTTTTTTGTCCTCTCTCTCTTTTATGCGTGCCGATTTGAAGGGTTCCGTGAATGAGTCGCTCCAAGACAACTCAGAGTCCTTATTTTACTTTCTTTGGTTAATATTCTGTAAACTAGTCTTATATTGCACTTGTTTATGTATATTTAATTTGGTCTAATTTTGTTCGTTTTCAGTAACTGGTTTAAAAAGCATATTTAGGGACTATTTAACAGGTGCTGCAAGAATTTTTCTTGGCATTTTGGCATGGTCGAAGTTAAACTGAATATTTACATCCATGAATATAGAACTAATAAATAGTAATTGTTTAGTCTGTTTCAGTCCTAAATACCATAGATTTAGAGATGCTTACTCATCAGTTACGTGAAACAGAAATCACTTACACCTTCAAGTTTAGCCAGGTATGTTTTAGTTTTCACAGCTCCGAACAGCAACATTTATCGTCGGAACGATATCACTACTACTGATGTCTACTTTACGCACCAGGATGAATGGTAAACACCTTTGCAATTAACGCGTTCCATCGGCTGCACAATAAATCTTGCGAAATCGTTATAATTTTAATATTCCAGATGATACAATATCAGTTCAGCAACCTAATGGCCGAAGTTACTCAAGATGGCCGAAATTAGTCTGTCTTGCGGTACTCTTTTCCATCGCTTACATCAGCAAAGCAATTTGTACATAATTGACCACTGAGATATTTGTTGAATATCTCTGAAATATGAATCTAAAAGTTATAGGAATATTTAAATATCTAAATGTGGAACTTAGCCTGTGTTAACATATAGGCCATGTTTCCTTGATTACAACTATTGGGCTTGTGTATCCCAAGAAGACACTGCAGTGCTTCCATTATTATTAAATAGCAAAAGGCATTTTGCATAAAGCTGATATATGTTAGAAAGAGCAATATTTTAGCCTTGTAAATCAGTATGCGCAATGAGATAGCATATGGAATTACACAAAATAGTATTACTTACCCAGCTGCATTTCTAGAAGCTTCGTTGAACTGTGCTGAAGCCAGATTGACCAGATTGCTAATAAGCGAAGTCGCCGTTTTGAGCCGCTACTGTAGCCCAATGTCGCCAATGACTGAATTTCTATTGTCTCTCCTCCATATGAACGCACAATTATAAGAATATAATAAGTGCTAGTCTGAATTATATTAAATTTACGTGTTTTAAAAGTTACTTGAAAAATCTACAATTAGTTAAACGTTTTTAATTTCGGCAAATACCTACCTTTAAATTTTGGAAGACTTTCTCACTGTTTCCTGTATTTCTTCTCAAACCTTTCTTTCTTTCCCATTATGAACATTGCACAATCACTTGGAACCATCAACCAATAACTTACCAACTTTCACAACAGAATGGAAAAATCTTGGTCCCAATCGAATTTTCATCAGATAATATTCTTAGGTATTACAAATCGCAACAAGAGGAACTGGCCACCGGCATTTTCATTGAGTTTATATGGCTCAACGATAGCATATTATAGCTGCATACGATATTACAGAGCACATGATTGCGAACACGGAATGGGAGAAACAGTAAAGGAAAGGTTGAGAATATATTTTTATTAGCAGTGTTGTCTGATAGTATCCCTGCTGAATGTTTAAGGGGAGTCATAAAGGTCTATAGATATTTTTTCAGTCTCTGATCATAGTTACATGATATGGGATAGTTCGCTATAGTTAATAAATAGCTTCAACACAATTACTATTAAACAACAAATAGAATATAATTACTATTAGGTACATTTAAATGACAATTACAATATTCAGCACAACAACAACAACAACAACAACAACAACAACAACAATAATAATAATAATAATAATAATAATAATAATAATAATAATAATAATAATAATAATAATAATAATAATAATAATAATAATAATAATAATAATAATAATAATAATAATAATAATAATAATAATAATAATAATAATAATAATAATAATAATAATAATAATAATAATAATAATAATAATAATAATAATAATAATAATGATAAATAATAATAATAATAATAATAATAATAATAATAATAATAATAATAATAATAATAATAATAATAATAATAATAATAATAATAATAATAATAATAATAATAATAATAATAATAATAATAATAATAATAATAATAATAATAATAATAATAATAATAATAATAATAATAATAATAATAATAATAATAATAATAATAATAATAATAATAATAATAATAATAATAATAATAATAATAATAATAATAATAATAATAATAATAATAATAATAATAATAATAATAATAATAATAATAATAATAATAATAACATTCTTTTTTTACTGGGAGAAATGTGTGCCGAACTTGTGACAATGGCTGCTGAAAATAACTATTTCTCCCTGATCATCAACAATAAAGGCAAATAACACTCGGAAATCTTTGCTGATGAGGGAAAGTTCCTGAGTGTCTGGGTTTTAGTTTAAAGTGGATTGAGTGCGAGCAGCAGTAGTCTACGCGTAAGCGTTTCGATCCCTCGAGACCAGGAAAGCAAATCCGTTTAAAATACTTGCGTGCCTTTGGTGCACTTTATAAAGTATGTTAGAAATAACGGTCTGTCGCGTTTTCTCTGGCAGAACCGACTGAAAGCGTGAGCATAAGGATGTAAACTTCGTCACGCCAAAACAACGTGACCTCCACTTGCACCTCCGTTGTCAGTCTTTTGTTCTTTCTAGAATAAACGTATGTGTCTTGAAATGCTTTAAATAAGGTTGCTATGAAGACCATTGAAACAACAATTTATTAATGCAATAAGCTTCTTTACCTGAAGATGCCTATTTGAAACAAAGAATTATAAAACAAACATTTTATCACACAGAATACTAATCGAAGGGGAAAACGAAACAGACGTAACGTCTGAGCATTGTGAATCATCCCAAATCTGCTCGAATTACTTTTTACTTTCTCTACTACTTATAGTAGGTAAGTATTCGACCCAAAAATTCAATGTCTAGATTTCACCGGAAATATGTTTTGAGGCCCCCTGAATCCAAAAATTTTTAGAAAAATGTCCGCGCGCGCGTGTGTGAACAGCATAACTCGAAAACAAAAAGTCAGTTAAAAGTTGCTATTTAAGTTTAATATGCTTCAAGAATGCGACACAAAGATTTTGAGAAAATTCCTCCATCCCAAACTATCCTTTACATGGAACATTTTTCGAAAAGTTTGATTTTCTTGAAAATAGCTCTAACAATTTTGATTAAAATGCCATATGTTTTAGATATTTTTATGGCAAATGAAATGTATATTTTGAATTTTCTAACTATAGTCTATGTGGTCCTGCTTACTCTTGATGACTTTTGCAGAACTGGTAAACCACAAGAGAGAGAGAGACCAAATTTTACTATACACAAAATGTAGATATTACTACAATTTATGTCCAAATAAATCTTTTTGTAGAGTAAACCATTTCGGAGATATTCCTTGTTATTTGCTTTGGAAAACAAAATTTGGTCAAATGGAAGGCCGTGATTCATTTTTTATGTTAACCGTACAAAGAGAATGGAATCTCAAAGCTTTAAAATATTTAACTATCGCACAAAGCCTACTGCATTCCAATATTCCCCTTGCGCCTACAAGGAAATAAGCAATAAGGCAATTTCTACAAATGTTTATCTGAACTAACACGAAGGTAGAGGAATAAGAGTTTGTAAGAATGGTTAGTACAAGAATGGAGAAAGTCGTGTGAGTGCAACACGTCAAATTTTTTATATCTTAGCCGTACAAAGAGAACGGAATTTCAAAACTTTAAAAGATTAAAGCTCAAAACCTACCGTATTCCCACATTCCCCTTGTACCCACAAGAAAAATAGTAATAAGATAATTTCTGCAAATGTTTATCTCGACTAACATGAAGAATATAAAGGAATAACAGTTTGTAAGAATAGTTGGTACAAGAGTAGAGAACGTCATGTGAGTGCAACCCAACATATTTTTTGATGTCCTAACCATGCAAAGAGAATGGGATTTCAGTCATAATATAGGGACCAGCTCTTAAAGGATTTGGCTATCGCTCAAGCCTACCGTAATCATTTCTACAAATGTTCATCTCGGTTTTCGTGAAGTAGATAGGAGAATAAGCTTTTGTAAGAGTAGTTTCTTGAAGATCGTTAGAAAAAGTTATCTTAAAGCAGAATATCAGATTTGTATATTCTTTCCTGCAAAGAGAATGAAATGTGAAAGCCATAATATAGGGACCAGCTTTTAAAATATTGGCTATTGTTTACTATTGGCTATTTTCCTCTTACATTGTTGTTGTTTTCTAGTGCCTTGCATCTGGCAATGAAGCCATTAGCATTCGTGCTTTCCAATACTTTTGAACTGTAGTTCCTTCTGATCTTAATGCTTCACAGGTCTTCAAGTGGTCTTCGTTCATTTCTGCTGGATCGTTACACAGGACACATATTGATGAGGCTGAGATACCTATTCTGTAGAGATGACTTGCTAAGCAGTCGTGATTTGTCAATAGTCGGAAGGCTGCAACCGCTGTTTTCCTTGGTCTCTGGGGGATTATATCTGGGTTGGAAAGTAGTGTAATCCATTTTTTATCTTTGGCATTTGTTTCTATTTCTTGTAGGTATGAATGAGAAAATTGTTTAATGATCAAGCGTTTTACTGAGGAATATGAGAAATTGAATTTAGACTTTTGTTTTATTGTTGTGCCTTTCTTTGCAAGTGAGTCTGCAGCTTACATTGTACCTATAAGGAAATATACCATATACCAGATGATTCACCTGTTCCTTGTTATTTTTGGAGATAGGGAACACTTCACACTTTGAAAGCAACAAGGTCGGAATTAACGTGCTTGTCGACCTTTTGGTAGCCATGCAAATCTAGCCTGCTCTTCATGGGAAAATGGACCTTAACTTAGCGGCAGTCCATTCCAAAAGCATGCGCTGCTAAGGCATGAAGATCTCCATGCTACCAAATGGACAACGCATGGTAATTTCGACCTCATAGAGCGTTCTCTTGAGAAGAAGTCGCGACAGTGTACTTTGACGGATATGTGTGGAAACTAATGGAGAAACTGCAATTATGTTTGACATGTAAGTTGAAAATGCAGCAAAGCATACAATTGAACCTATTTTTTATTTACAGAATTTTATTTTAAATTATTCCTTCGATTTAATTCTATGGGATTATATTTTTTGTACTTTTTTTTTTAGTAAAATAAGTGCAATTTTTTGTAAGACGGAAACCTGTGAAAACGGAAAAATATTACTGGAACGATCGCGTTCCGTTTTAGGTAGGTTTTACTGTATACAAAATACCTACATAGAAAAATTAACTTTCGTAAGAATAGTTTGCAGAAAGTATGAAAAATCTTATCAGGAATAGGCATGCTACATGTTCTGATGCGCTAACGGAGACACTATGCTAAAAACACAGGTGGTATTGCGATCACCGAGGTTAAGCAGTGTTTACTGTGGACACAACTTGGATAGAAGACTACTTGGCAGCACCACGTGCCGTTGTCGTCTACGCTTTATCTCCTTTTGCGAGGCGTTGTTGAATAGGTTTAGATATTTGGATGCCTTTGTCGTTTTAGTGTTCGCTATTCGTTTGTTTCACGCTATGTATGAGCTGGCCATACATTTTCTAGGCTAAGAGAATCTTGCTATGGACTTGGGTCTTCTAAAACGTTTATTATGATTAAGATAAAGTAAATAGAAAACAAAGCTGAGCAACAAAGGATTGCAGAAGCTATAGCAAAATTGAGAACAGATTAAAACGTGATATAGCATTTAGAATTCCATTTCTCTCGCCAACGGCCATACTATGCTGAAAACACCGGTTCTCGTCCGATCACCGAAGTTAAGCAGCATTGGGCGAGGTCAGTACTTGGATGGGTGACCGCTTGGGAACACCACGTGCCGTTGGCATTAACTTTTTTACTTTTAGACAATTTTATTTTTAAAGTAAATGTTTCTTTACGAATCTATTGTAACAATTTTTCAAGGCTTCGTCATGAAATAAACTGCGTAAATTTCGAGCTAAAACTACATTTTAGCCTACCTCTATGGGTGCAATCTTAAATTGGGCACTACTTCTGTTCCGGAGGGACATTAGTGTACAGTTTTAGCTCAACATTGTACGTAAATCACTGTTTACATTTGCTCGTTTATATTCTTTTATTTCATAAAAAGCCTTTTCAACCACAGGGCATTTAATTTCTTTTAATGTTGTTGTTTCCTTTTATGTGTCTTCAATCGGTAAGGATCCTTTGCATTACTTTCTTTTTCGCAATCTCAGATCTCACATTGTCGTGGCGTAAGCCTACCTACTTTGAGGCATTCTGGCCACGTGTCTTCCCCATGTCCATTTAACCCCTCCAACAGCGAAAGCTGAAAACCTTGACACTCCTCCAAGATAAGCTTGGATTCTAAATTCAAAATTTTACGAGCCTCCATATTGGACCTCTACACCAGCAGTGCCCAACGGAAGTTGCACACTGAATAAGCAGCCGCTGAGGAGCAAAATCTTGCTACCTCCTTACAACCTACTACCTCAATCTTCGCCCGCCACCCTGCAAAACCCCACATTCCATCATAAAATGGTTAAGCCCTTAGAAGGGCAGGTACACGCATGACACACCTCGGGCTGTTCTCAGCCTGCCAACTGGTAGTCTAGTCTAGTCCATTTAAATGTTCCCAATGCTTCTCAATCCAATATCTTAAGGTGAGGTGATTGACACAATTGCGAATTCTCTCAATTCTACCTCATCTATCTCAGCCAAATTTTACAATTAATTGTGGTACTTATGTCAATAAATGCACCCGAAACTGTGATCCATCTATTATCATAAACAGAGAATTATTGTGTGTGTGTGTGTGTGTGTGTGTGTGTGTGTGTGTGTGTGTGTGTGTGTGTGTGTGTGTGTGTGTGTGTGTGCGCGCGCGCGCGCGCGCGCTCGCGCGAACACGTAATTTTAGAAATCACTCAACCGATCTTGCTAATTCTTTCACTATCGAGAACAGACGTTTCTGAACATGAGCTATAATATATGCCCAAGACATGTACATTTGGGTGGTTTTATATTCATATCACCTAATTTGAATCCCGGTTCCTTAAATAATTATGAATATCAGACAATATCTGCGAACATAGCATATTGTAATGGCTTTCAACAAAGGGTGTATGGAGAGACTTAAAATCTTTGGAAGCGCAGCTGCATATGGTATTCCTATCACCGCATTTTTTGTCATCAATGAATATTTTTGTATCGTTCTGGTAAAACTTGGGCACACTTGGGTTTTAGAATCTGGTACAAATGATACGCTACTCTATAGTTTTCAGTAACGTCCGCTACCCTAACATTCAACATCTAACATACAAATCAACACTCTTTGTACTAAACTTTGTACACATACTACGGGATCCAGTGAGAATTACAGGCTATCTGACAACTCTTTAAAATTACCTCTGCTGCATTTCCAACTCCTAATATAGAAATCTGCTCTGATTAATGCATCTGGTCAAAATGTACAACTAATGCTATATGACTTGGCAATAATACCCTTATTTTTAATTTTTAATAATTACCATCAACCCACTATAGAAAATTAAAATTATTTTGTTGTTTAACGACGCTGTCAATTGCCAGGGTCACATCAGCGTCGCCGGTGTGCCGGGATTTCGTCCCGCAGGAGTTCTTTTACATGCCAGTAAATCTACTGACATGGAGCTGTCGTTTTTAAGCACACTTAAAAACCATCGGCCTGGGCCGGGTTTGAACCCGCGACCTTGGGATCAGTAGGCCAGCGTCTAAGCAACTGAGCCACCCAGACCGACCACACTATAGACAAAACCATACTGCTTGACCAATACGTGCATAAGTTTATGCACTTGTGTTATAAGCTTTAAAGAAAATTGTAGGATACCTTACAATGGAAAGAAAACTATCCCTACTCATATTTTCCAGTCCCTTTATTCATATTTGCAACATTAGAACAATTTGGATAAAACTTTGGACGTTTAAGTTAGGTACGAATGAAAACTATAGCTGCTCACGACTTTCAAAAGCCATTTCTTTGTTATTTTCAATCCCTTTGGGGATTGCAAAATAAGATAAATTATGTTATATAAAATTTCAACTTTATATGCAACACCTTGACTCCCTTACATATTTGGGAGTCTAACGACATGTGCTTTACTTTTTTCCTCTATTTTTTTTATCTTTTAGCAAATTCAAGAGGTTTCGACAAATTTTATTCAAACTCATATTCATGAGTAGGCGTTGCGCAAGCGAATGTATAAAAAATGTATTAAAGCCCCTCCCAAAAGCAATCTCTGGCTGCGCACTCTAAAATGACATTAGTATTCGGATATTTTGCTGCTTATTCCATCATGGCCGCCTCTGTATTCTATATCCTTCCTAATTTATCTTTTACGTTGCTATATTATAAAGTGGACATCTCTGTGCTTCTTTCTGTTTGTTAATCCACAGACAGAATGCCAAAAGTAGCCTGAGGCAAGTATTTTTATTTCTCATGGATGATGTCTCTAACAATGCCTTGAAGCCGTCTGAGATGTGGAGAGAGTGGGAATTCGTTTTCCAAGATGAGAGAGGACAATAGCATATTAGAGATCAATCATTATAGTCTCCCAAAGGGTCTTGACCTCAGCAGATCACTGTGGGAACCAATCGTTGAACATTCTATGCTGAACTAACGTTTAAAAGTTGTACTTGAAATCCAAAATCTTATAGACACACCTGGTGAATACACTTATCATTCGCAGTATATGTTATAGATTAGGTACAATATTTTTGGGACAGTTATTTGAATATAATTGCCCATGTGGGCAGGTAACTCAAAACACCGATGCGCTGATTTGCTTAAGAATTTTCCGAAAATACACAGCAAGTCGAACGACGCAAAAGTTGTAGTCCACCCCAAAATCTGATATTGAGATATCACAGGAAGTTTGTGTTTTGAGACACCCTAAATAAGAAGAAACACTCTTAAAAAATCTGATGTGTTGCACTCACATGACTTTCTCTACTCTTGTACTAACCATTCTTACAAACTCTTATTCTTCTATCTTCTTCGTGTTAGTTAAGATAAACATTTGCACAAATTATCTTATTGCTTATTTCCTGTAGGTGTAAGGAGAATATTAGAATACAGTAGGCTTTGTGTGATAGTCAAATCTTTTAAAGCTTTGAGATTCCATTCTCTTTGCACATATAACACATAAAAATCGAGCACCGATGTTCCATTTCACGAAAGTTTTAAGTTTTCCGAAACTCACACACATAACAAGGAATATCTCCGAAATGATTCACCCTACAAGAAAATTTATTTGAACATAAATTGTATATTTTAGCAAGATCTACATTTTTTGTATACTATGATTTGGTCTAGCTCTAACAATTTACCAGTTATGCAAAAGTCGTCCAGAGTAAATACGACTACAGGGGCCAGAAAATTCAAGATATACATTTAATTTGTCATCAAAATATCTCAAATATATGACATTTTAATCAAAATCATTAGAGCTATTTTCAAGAAAATCAAAATTTTCGAAACATTTTCCATATAAAGGGTAGTTTAGGGTGGGGCTATTTTCTTCAAAATCTTCGTGTCGCATCCTTGAAGGACATTAAATTTAAATACCAAATTTGGTTTTTAACCGAGTTCTCATTTTTAAGTTGTGCTGTCCACAGACTGACACACACACACACACACACACACACACACACACACACACGCGCGCGCGCGTAGTATCAATATATCAATATGAGAATCTTGTAGGCCGTACCAACGGAGATTGATGTATGCCTGCTTCATCTTTCTTTTAAGAGATTAGCAATTACAATGCATCATTTAAATAAATTTCATAGGCTATTATTTATTCCAACAAATTTACTGTTGGTGTTTTTAAACACACAAGTCGCGTGTGGGCAATGTTTGAGAGGTAGAGGTGGAACTTAAAAATTCAATGCCACAGCTGGGATTTGAACCACAGACCCTCCGCTTACCATTCATAGGCTATACCATCCTTTAATTCGCGAAATAGTCTTAATGAATGCAACTCGTGAGACAAATTCTCTAGACAAATTGACAATCACTCGTGGCATTATTTGTGATAAATAAAATGTACTGACCCGTATCTTGAACCGTCTGCGAATGTAACATAGATCGGTTTTTTCATTTTATTTTAAATTCAAGCCATGTAAAATATTCTCTAGCAGCTTAGCCTGTCATCTTTTCAATGACAATAGATCAATGCTGCTGTACACCATTTGATGCTCTAGTCACCACATTATTGTCTTGATGTTATGGAAAGTTTTGTCATGGATTGATACGGCTTCATCTTCTACGTCGTTGTTCTCATATTCTTTTCTTCTCTCCAGCTCCGTTTCAGGTTCATGAATCTGTCCAATTTTCCTTATCTTTCACATCTTTCATCTTTCAGAATCTGGTATCTTCTATATCACAATTTCCGATATTCTTAATTTCAAGTTACTGATTTTTAATATTATATACTATAGGAAATAATAGTTTAGAGAATAGCTTAAGTGACACATCTCCTGTATAAATAGCTACGAAAAATTTTTGCAGTATGTCCCAGCAGTTTTTATTTTCAATGTGCCTTACGCTGGAATTATGGCCATGGCTTGTTAGCCACGGTTATGGCGAAGTTATGTAACGTGGCTTAATGTGAAGTAACCTGAAAGTCTAACAAATTCATATTGAATGGAGCTATTCAGGATTGATTTAACGTGACTTAATGTGATAAGAGCTTGATATCATTTTTCCTTCCCGTTAGTTAGGTTTGTTGTTAATTAATAATTATAACCAATCGCTTTTCTTTTTAATGGTACAATTATATGTTGCCTTTAACATCTGCGGTCATATCGGCAGCGTTTTACCTTTTGGACCAATTGCGCATCGACAATGATGTTCACTTGCTTACAGAATATAATCCTGGCTAAAGAAAAATTCTCGGGAATCAGCCACTATCGGCATTTTACTACTTCATGCCACTGCTTCACGCCGATTGGTCCTAATTAGCGTGTGACATCAAACTGTGTAAGGGAACGAAAAGTTTGACATTGACGTCAGGTTAATCATGTTAAGTTCATCGTAATCCCGGCATTGGTATCATGGCTTCTGGCATGGTCGTGCACTAGGATGGGCGAAGAGGTTGTTGCGTAAAACCGAGCAGACTGTTTCGCCACCAGAATATAGCATATTTTAAAATATTGAATGTTTACTCATTCTAGGTAGATACTGATTTTCCTATGACTAGAACTTGCTACAGGAAATATAATAAATCCAACGTACATAGATTTCAATGCAACAGCTGCATGGAGGTAACTGGCTTACCGAAACACAGGTGCTCTCACATTATTAGAAGAGGAAAATAATCAATTATGAAAATACACAAATAAGCATGGGGCATCCAGTGAAGGAGAAGCTAAAATACTTTAAGTAAATTTAAAATGAGTTAGGTATTACTAACAGAAAGTATTGTTAGGAAGTGCAAGCATCCGCTGTAAATTATTGTGAAATTATTGTACTGAAATCTGAATGACACAGATTATATTACATTGATGCAGGAACTGTTAACGTGACCGGTGCGTTCTTTAGCCATTTGGTAGACAGCGTGCATCCTGTGCGAGGGGTCCCGGCTGACCTAGAGTATGTTTTCTTTAAAACATACTCGGTGTGCCCAGAGTCTGTGTGTGAATGTGAGTGTATTTGTGTTGTCGGTTAACAAGATTTCAGGATTGCCGCTAGACAATCCCTGAGCGAGGTGGCGCCGCGGTGCGGGTTCTATCCCTGTTGACTGCCCACTTTGACCTGGGTTTTTCGTGGTTTCCCCTTGTCACTTAGGCGAATGCTGGGGTTCTTAAGGCTGGTTCACAAGCACCGACAACGGTAATGATAACCAGAACGATAAACTTGAAATACATGTATTCAAATGAGAGTGTTTACAACCAATGGAAAGGTTTCCCGGGCCCCGGGAACGAGAAGGAAGACTTGGTGAAGTTTTAAGTTATTCGTTGCGGTTATCGGACACGGCATGTTAGATTTATATTGTGCATCTTAGGCTTTTCGCTGTCGAAATTAATCAAGGCGGCCATATCATGAAGTAGCTGCTAGAGCTCTCTCTAGTTGCAAGCTAGAAAAAGTATCATTAGTCAGAAACAAATGAATTCCCAATGCCAATATCCCCTCCATTTTCTGGTATATTATCGTTATCGTTCCCGGGCTGTTATGAACCAGCCTTTGCTCTTATACCACGATTTCCTTTCCGTAATTTCCCCTTAATTCCATTTCCTGATCATCTTTCGGGTGTGTTTCTGGGTTCGTAGTAAATGGCAGTTCCTCTTGGGCGGGGGGCTGTTCGCTAAATAGATCTGTATAGGTCGCAGTGCGCGAGGTGTCACCCTGGATTTTCTATTCTTTACCCTTTACAGCTCTAACCCTGAGCACACTTGTCGGTTAATCTACAATCAATTGAATCAACACAACTAATATGTGTATTATTTTTACCTCTAGAGCATCTTAACTCCTGGCAAAAAAGTGTGCATTTTAGTCAAAGTAAAACAAGTTTATATTATCTTAGTTGAAGTTAATGCTGCAATGAGTTGTTACATAAAAGTCATAGTTCAAGTTAGTTTGATTTATATCTAGTACAGCAGCACTACCTAATTTTCCTTTTAAAACGCTCGGCGAAGTCATTCATTTCACAGGACTTAATTTGTAGCTAATTTTTTTTTTTAAATGTAAGAATGTAACTTGTGTTCTCGTTCAAGAATTATATGTAGCTATGTTATGTCAAACACTCAAGCCTAAATACTTGTTATTGACTGTAATTGAGGTCCGGGCAACTGGTGCTCATTGAGTGCAGCCTTCTCATAGCCTTGCACTGTTAACTGTATGTTTAGCAGATAAAAAAAAAAACAAGGTCGTTCAAGGCCCCGGGAGTCTTTCAGGTCTGCTATGTGACGGTTCGTAGGGGAACTATTTATTACATTTATACTAATATTACTGACACATTTATCTCACATTGTGCATAATATGTTCCTTCTTTGCGTGCAAAAATAGCAAAACCATACTAATCTCAGCGAAAGGTCCAGCATTCTCTCAAATAACACGCGGAAGTCGTATCTACCAGAACACTCCAATAGCTATACTTTCGGGTTGTTTTATCTGGGGACAAGTGTGTATAGGGCATTCTTATTTATAAAATGCATTTTTATTACACTCCTTACCCTTTCCTCAGAAAGAAAACAGGCACTTGGTATTCGCTACCGTATGCTATGCTGATGTCATCGATAGCTGTGCAAGTTGATTGACCGAGATGCAAATTGTGATATAGTTGACACAATCGTAACCACGCATGAAATGTGATAAGGAAAAGGGAAGTCACGCCGCAGGCAAAGAGAATACAAAAGACAAACTTAGCTGTGCAATTTCGGTACGATTTCCCTTGCCTGGAACCGCTAGGTTTCCAACATCTTTCAGCACCGCCCACGGCTTTCCGCTGTTCTCTTCGTTAGTTCTGCAGTTGGCTTCATCACTAGAAGATGGCACACAGGATGACACCGTGGTTCCAGGGAGGTTTAATCACATTCACTTTTCTAGGTAAAGAAAACAATAGTATTTGTTTCGGAAATTTGTTTTGTTAAACTATTTCATAATGAAAACTGAAATCGTTTTGCTAATAAAATAAGGAAGCGCCCTCTATTTTTGACTTTCGATTCCAGGTAATTTGGTAATTTTATCACAGGTTCCTGCTTTATTACTGTTAATGTAATCATCATTATAAATATACTTATATCTGGGAATGTTTATCAGGACAGTAAGCGTCTTATACTTATTTGTTACACCAAATGAAATATTTTGTCGTGTCATATCGATAAACAAATTAATATTTTGTGCAAAAGTAATATATAAACATACCGTAGCAAGGAGACTCGACGTTACGCAAGGACGCATTATTGCTGTTATTATTATTATTATTATTATTATTATTATTATTATTATTATTATTATTATTATTATTATTATTATTATTATTATTATTATTATTATTATTATTATTATTATTATTATTATTATTATTATTATTATTATTATTATTATTATTATTATTATTATTATTATTATTATTATTATTATTATTATTATTATTATTATTATTATTATTATTATTATTATCATCATCATCATCATCATCATCATCATCATTATTATTATCATCATTATCATCATTATCATCATTATCATCATTATCATCATTATCATCATTATCATCATTATCATCATCATTATTATCATTATCATTATTATTATTATTATTATTATTATTATTATTATTATTATTATTATTATTATTATTATTATTATTATTATTATTATTATAAAATAAAGTATATAAATATTATAAAATAAAGTAATTCATCACGGGAAGAATTAGGAATATGGCTTAGTGTATCATATATTATTTTGATCTTTACAGCAATTGTAACTATTGCTTTGCAGGTCACGTTGTGTTATTGGATCCACAGGGCGAATGTCACGTTCGAAACCAGGCTGACATATGTGCCTATGCCGACGTCAATAACTCCCACGATGCTGGCATAGATGTACGTACTGCGTCTGCGGCGAGTCGCTATGTAGAACTGCAGCCTGAAACTGCGCCGAATAGTGAGTCAGTTATTATAATCGCCTTTTATATTTTATTTCCCGGAAGAGCCATATAGGGCCATTCTCTAAGGCCGGTTTGGACTGCTGTTTGAATACAAGCGCGTTAGATGAAGTGATGTAATCGAATTGAGTGCGCACACTCCAAGGATTCTGCTTCTGTCATTAATGTGGGTTACTTTGTAAAAGAAAACATTTACTACCGCGATGGAAACTTTCAACTTGGATACGATTACTTCATATTATGCATTACTAATTTAAGAAAATAGAAATATATTATGGCATTTGCGTTCTGTTCAGGATCAAACGTAACCTCATTATGAAAAATATTTGTAGATAACAACTAATGCTTTTGTTATGTAGTGTAGTTAATTCAGTCGCCGCAGCTGTTCTGTGTGAACGTGCGGAGGCGTGCAACTGTGAATGGAGGAGTGGCTGAACTATTTTGCAGTGTAAGATAGGAGAATGGCATTGCTGAGAGTGACATTGGTGTTATTTCTGGTGTATTTTATCACTTTATTTAACAGCGCCTCATTGAAGGACAGGAAAGCTAAACATGGTAAAGTTTATCTTTTAAGTTTGAATCCACATAACCTGATTTTTGTTTCTTAAGAGTCCTTACACTGGTTTTGTTGCTTTACGTCTTAGCTAGGGAGATAATAATCTCTTTTGGACAGCAGAGTACCTTGATTTAATTAGTGGTTTGAACACTAGCGCCATTAACTTCAGGGTGGTAATTGTTCGACAGGTGAACACGACAATAGGCGGTATTTGAATGTTTACGACGTCAGGCATTTAGATCGATTAGAAGCTAGTTTACAAATCGCATGCACACATTCGAGACTGCCGGAAATCAATTGGGTTTCTGTCAAACTCAGAACGTAGAAATACGATTACCATTTATATACATATGCATAATTAAAGTGCAATTATAGCACATTTAGCTGGTAACACTTCTAGTTTCTGAACCTATGAGACGATTCATGGAAATGGATTTCTTTCTAATGATAATAAGGTTTTGTGCGATACACGACCACATAAAACATTGTCGGTGGATTCGATCCAATCTACTTCTCCAGTAGAATCAAATTTAGAATTGTATGTGTAATTGCATGTAAAATTGCACTCAAGTCATTTCTGTACTTCATGTAAATGCAATCAACATTTGCCAGCCCGAAAATATGAAAAGCTATGGCAGATCTGGAGAACTGTTAAGCTTTTGGCTATTATAAAATCATTATTCAATGATTTATATACTTAGGACTTTTAAAAGTAATGTGGTAGATACCCTTGGTATTGAAGAGAGAGAGAGAGAGATAGAGAGAGAGAGAGAGAGAGAGAGAGAGAGAGAGAGAGAGAGAAGGCATAAAAATGCAGTTCTAATGATGGGGATTTTAAATGAATAATGGGAAGAAACACCAGTTGAATCTTAGTTTTGGGATCTCAATTAAGGATTGGGAAATGTTAAAATAATATTCTTAATGGAGCCCCACTTTAGTAGTTATAATTTATTGCTGTACATGACAATTTGGCTCTCTTCTGCAGCCTGAAATGATTACTTCGTTCATATAGTGGAGGAAAAAAATTAATCACAAAATCTTGCTCTTTGAAATTGTAATGAACATTCTAAAATTTATAAGAGCTAATAGTTCAAATTTTCCCAACAGGTTGAACTGTTGAGAGGATCTTTTCTATTTTATTTATGTCGTTAGCACCAGCAAAGGGAATGTATACTTCCTGCGAGGAACTACCGAATCTTCTCAAAATGTCCCATTATTTTTGACCAGCAATGACCTTTACCAAAAGATAGAATTGGTTAGGTTGTATTCCCCTTATGTTTTGCTGTAATTTCACACCTTTTGGAAGAAATCCTTATCATTAATATGCCTAAAACTAAACCTAGTAAAATTTATTTTTAGCAATAAACTTCCGTCTGAATTTGGAGCAAGGTTATTTTCTACTTATGGAAGCATTCTTTTCCGTAAGTATTGCAAGGTGAAAGTTAACGCAGAAAAGCAGTTCCATGTCCAGCAGCATATTGGGCATAAGAAAAGGAAATTACATATGTTAGGACAAAGTGCTAATGAATGTTCTAAGCCGTTTCCATTTTACAAAGACCTTTGTAGAGCTTTAGCTTGAATATTCATTTAGCAAAGATAAATATATTTTATATTTAATTGAAACTGAAAATATTAATTTATTTGGTCCGCGCCTTTATTTACTTTTTTCTAACTTTTAAGTAGACTTCTTTGATATTTTTAGGTATTTTTAAAGGTCTTTTTAGGCAATATATGGGTCTTCAATTTCCGACCCCTAAATGTTAATGATGGAAGTTACAGAGGGGACCCCTTAATTCAAGGCCGTACAGAAATGAGAGGCAGAAGCCACAGTGTATATTTAGTTCAGTCTGTAGAATAAAGCTGAATTAGAACCTCTTTAGTCAGGCAGATGTATGTCTTTCTGAACACCTCATAAAAAAAGACCCAGAAGATGGGGGAAGATTGATTTATATGTCTTCAATAAAACTAAGCCAAACATTAAAACTTTTAGTGGATAATTTCAAATTTATAGATCATTTTTCAAGATTTTTGACAGCTTAAGTGCATTCATATTTTACATAGTTTTAATGTACACAAAATTGATGTCTACTAGCAATTAATAAGTATGTACTTGTTGTCATTCCAGTTCTCCTATGCTATGTTTTTGCATTTATGCACTGCAGGCTATGGCTTGTAGTCTCCTCTTCATAACCCCTCCTCACCGCTCCTCCAAGTACTGTGCATCTGATTGCTCTCGTCTATTTGCATTGACAATACAGTATGTTTGCTTGTTCGTTTTGTCCCATTGTAAACAGAGCTCAGGGACGATGAACATGTCATACAATGCCATTGTTACTCTGTATATGCTTAATGAGATTAGCATTATTTAACATTAATTCCTTAAAATTATCTGTACTGCACAAAATGAACCAAACCATTGTGGCATAATGAATTAAAATATCCATTCACATTTCATTCAAAATTATTTGCCTCACAATGGTTGCATATTTCATTTAACAGATGTACATTGAACTCAGCGGTAGAATTTTTATTCTGAATAATGTTGCAGTCTAAGGAACTTACATCTCCTATCAATTATATTTAGGTTCACAGTTAAAGAACAAATACTATTTTTCAAATTTTCTTTTTCATGAGAAGGCCACTGGAATTTCTGCAGATTGGTCTTTTTTTTTTTTTTTTTGAAACTGCTAATGGAAAAAGATACTGTGGATGGTATGGTTGCTGAAGTGAAGAGAAGTGTTTGGAAATTAGTGAGAGGAAGCAGTTACAGATGCACATTCATTTGACTGTGTTGCCAAATCTTGTTCTAAATAAATCCACACTCTGTATGTACTGAAGGAGCAAATTGAAAAATGCTCAATGGTATTCAAACATGGGTATAAATCAAGTATGAATGAATGAATTTATTGTACTTACCTTCACAAATCTATATCCTTCTTACAAGTTTTTCTTTTACAACTTGCCTGTGTGCAACATGAGTCATGTGTCTTTCTGCTCTTGCTGGTTACCTGTTGCTTGAGGACCCTGTCCTTCAGCAAATGAATCAAGTAAGGCTATACCAAATACTTGTTCCTTGTACTTCATAAAACTCATCTCAAATGCTCTTGAGGGCTCTTTTGTTTCTCCAAAACCTCAAAAAATGGCAGTTTTCTCATATTTGAATAGTAAGGCAATGGAATTTAGGTGTGCAGGCTGTTAAAGCTGATGAGGCAAGACGAGCAATTTCCTTAGCTGCGCAGCAACAACTTTTCACCTGCACAGCTGATGCCAGGGGAAGTTGCACAATCATGTATGTGCAGACATTTCTGTCCACAAAGGAGTGAAGTTCGCTAGTATAGCTTTAGTGCATGTTGCTAATGACATAAACGTATAAAAGTTAGCTTTATAATGAACAATGCAATTTCACTGTAACTATGGCCATGTGCCAACAATTACTTTCCTGTGAACTGCAATTGTTTCAGCATGTTGTTGTAGTAGTGTTTATTCATTGGCAGCAAACTGATACGTCTATTCCCTCCTCTCAGCCGTTGCAGAGAGGGAGGGAAGGAAAGCAGCTTCCCCTATGCACAAGAATTGTTCATGTCTCACCTCATGACCTATACTAAGACATCCAGAGCACCTGCCTGCTGTCCAAGTGGTCCCGACTAGGAGGGTGGGAATTTTTCTCCCACTAGGATTATTCCCCATCCTCTCTAGAATTTGGAAGTATGAATGGGAGTGTGAATGTGTGTGTGAATTTAATGTTAAAAAAAGAGAAAGAAAATACCAGAGTAATAGAAACCCAACGTTCAATGCCACTGTTAAGCAAGTGAACACCATTGCAGTTGTTCCAAGAGGTTAAAAGCTGCCGATATGGCCTTCAATGTTAAAGGTGGCATACAAATGGAATAGTTAAAAAAAAGGCATCCAACATACCAAAAGTGGTGAAAAGCTTGATAACTGGTTTGCAGTATTATTGTATGGTGCATTTTGAGGGCCTGGTGAAATAATTGAACTTTCAAAAAGGTGGAGAGGATTTGAAAGTAAGATTTAGTTTTAAAGCAGTGGGTCTTAACAAATTCAAGTTAATGCAAAAACCTTAGTGTGAGTTAATGAAAAAGATATCTTTCAGTGCTACCTAGTGATCCAACGCCTCTAAATCATTATGCCAGGTTTTCTGGTTTACTAAAGAAGTTAATAAAAAAATAAGTAAAATAATATGTTTAATGTAAAGGATAGGTAAGATTTTCCGTCTGTCAGTTGTAGTTTTCTAATATAATATTCCTAACCTATACTTCACTAAAACTACAGGGAGCTTAAAGTACCTACCTGTTAAGGGCAAATTTGAAATTTGGGCAAAAATGATGAAAAATCTGATTTTTCATTTTTTGCCTTAAAATGATGTCTGTGCCTTGTACTTTTAGAATTTACCATCGCTTACACTGCATTGCCATTTAAAAGGCTGTTAAGTCATGATTTAAATTTAAGCTTAAACAATTTTTTTTGAGATGTGTATATTTCTTGAAAATTGTTGTAGAAAACACATGGTCCTTAGCCCGCCTCTGTAGTGTGGTGGTGGCATGTGTATCTCACATTCAAGAGGTCCTGAGTTCAAATCTCAGTTAGAATGAGTTATCTGGATAAGGTTTTTTTCCAAGGTTTTCCTTTATCCTGAGAAGACATATGTCAGGTAACTTTAAGCTGTCTGGGCCTTGGACTCATTTAAGCATTGTTTCCCCATTTCATTCATTCACCATGTGATATGACATTGCATTGGAGGATGTTGACAAAAAAAAAAAAAAAATGTGGTCCTTCATGAACTGAATGAACCGTGGTAGGCATCCATGAAAAATATCTGCATGGTTTTACAGTTCTTTATGTATCTATTCATTATCTGTGTCGCTATGGAACAAAATGTGGTCCACAGTTGAATGGTGTGGTTGAAAACTACACTGGGTGTTTGTGAGCAGGTTGCACGTTTCTGGCTACCTCACCAACTGTCCATTGACCATGCATCCCATCACCCTGCAAATGCAACTGTGAGGGAAATAAAATGGTAGCTGGAGGGAAGAAAAAGTGTTCTCAACCCAAACATAATTATAGACTTCAAGCAGGAATGCATTTCCTTTAGAAGAGATCTGTTTTGACATTTGCATGTGAGTAGCATTTGGTCCTGGTGCTGATAGTTGCAGGATTGAAAGGACATGGTAAAAAGGTGATTATAACCTTATTCTTAATTGGGAGGAACTTTGATGAGTGTGATAGTAATAGCTCCTGCAGCTGTTTTAAGACTAGCAATTGGCATAGGAGTGGATTTTCTGGCTTTGGCCTTAACTTATCCCATACAATCGAGAAAGGAGTATTTTTGTTAAGTGAGGGTACAAACTTATTCCATGGGGTCTTTTTGCTATCCTCAATCACTTGCCTAGTCTTAGCACAAATTTTGTTGTATTGGATCAGGTTATCCAATGTAGGGTAGTGCTAGAAAACCTAAGAGCATACCTTCAAGTATGAATGGTATTCCAGCATTTATCTGTCTACCAAGGGACAGGATATTGACTGAAGAATAGAGTGCAGCAGCATTGAATTGTCTGTATGAGATGTTGGCTGAAAAGCTTACAGAGTCATGCTCATAAGTAAACACAGCCAACCGGGAGCAAAGGTTCCAGTGGACATGATCCAAAGTGGCATCTAGGCAAACATATGGAACAAGTATCTTGTGTTAACAGACTAATTAGACATGGAAAGTGGTGACGAGAGCGTAAATCAGACATGATATTCCACTGTAAGGAAAGTGCTAACATAGTTAACAAATTGCTAAATCAAGGTGTGAGAGGCTTCGACTTGTGTACATACTACGTCATTGCTGAGCCTATATTGGCAGTGGTGAGCTCATGCACATAACCCAATATTTGTGATTGTCTTTGAAGATTTTCAATCACTCCGTGGACTCGAGCTATAAGGTCCTCTGCTGATCTTACAGGAATGTCATACACCATACTCTTCATACAACCACACAGAAAATAGTAGAGAGGTGTCAGATCTGGTGACTGTACTGGCCATGGAACTGGTCCACCTCTGTCAATCGATCGATTTGGACATGTGATGTTTAGGTGATTCCACACATTTACATGAAAGTGTGCTGGACCTCATGTCGGCTATTGCCACAGCTGTATACTGGTACGTGTCACACTGCTGTTGCAAAACGTTACTGTCCTGTAAACTACACAAGTAATGCAGTAGGACGTGCACAAGCACTCTATGGAGGAATTTAGTGCATGCGCAGGAATGTTATTATGCTGAGGTGGTTCATCTTAGTACATAGATGGTACATATCTTCCATATTAATATCCAAAAACAAATGTTAACAAACTGTCATAACTGTTTGTTCTAAAACTTCGATGCTCTCCAGTGCGCAAACTGTGCATTCCTGAACAGGGGTTCCCATTTGAAAATCCATCCTGCACAACATACTAAGCATTGTCAGTGTTTTTTTGGGACACCCAGTATATATATAATAACCCTTATACCAGGTGAGTCAGCCGCGCCTTATTTTTTGGAAGGTAGGCCACCCATCTAACGGCATGTATGCCTTAGTCCAGTTTTGCGCTTACTAAAATGTTTTGCTTGACGTTCTTAAAGAGAGGAATGTGCAAAATTGAGAGCAACAGTGGTTTAAGGGACAGAACGTACTCCTCGCTAAAGTACACCTCAAAAACATACGACTCGTTTGCTGAGAGCGAATTCCGGTTTCCTGCCGATTTTACAAACTTTTTATTAGAGTATACATAGCAACGTAATTCAGTTAACGCCTCGGAAAAAATGGACCTATCATATGAGTACACTAACAACGTCAGCTAAACAGAAAATGGTGGATTCTTGTACTTAGAGCAGGGATTGGCTGCGAAAAATTAGGCAAAAATTAATAACACGCCTCATTCACCATGGACCCGTACAGTCAAAACGGACATATTATTAAACAACAGTTTATTTACATTTTTGCGTGAACTACGCCTCGCGCATCTCAATTAATATGCATAACAGCTTTTGCCATTTAAGTAATAATATTAAAATGCCCAGTAAATGATTAAAACTTTCTTAAAAGGCTAAATCAAGCACGCAAACTTGCGAGGTGGCAATGGCATAGCGCTAGGCATACAAGTCCTACTATTGCACATGGTAGGTGCTTTCAGTCAGGTCTCGAAATAGCTGAATAGGATTGTGATGTGTACTCTCCGCTAACCCCCCCCCGATGACACAGGTTCGAGTCTCAGCATTGTAAGTATTTTTTTTATGTTCATCAAAACTTGATACCGAATTCACAATAATCTACTTATAAAGTCCCTGAGGGTTTAGGACATTATAATTTAAATTGTTTTTGGTTGTCTGCATTTTGTAATTGACCAGTTATAATGACTTCTGGCCCATTGGACTGGCATGATGTAGTGTGTTGCAAATGCCGACCCCTGCGTTCTCCACACGTATGCTGTCGCACATATTTTGTGCCAGTCTTTCATTATGTATTCGACAGACGAGTATGTAGATATGCTTTTGATCTACGGAGAAGCAAGAACAAATACACCAGCGGCTCAGCATCTGTATTGGGAGAGGTATTCGAACAGACAACCAACAGCAAACCGGAATGTTGAAAGGCGTCTGCATGTAACAGCATCACTTGCAAGAGTGCCTCCTCATAGACATGCACCAGCAACATCGGGTGTTAATGCAGAAGTAGTTTTGAACCCCACGCAGAACAATCCGCATACTAGTACATGGTCAGTTGCTCAGGAGGTGAATATCAGCCAATCTTCTGTAGTGCGAATATTGAACACTAATAAGTTCCATCCTTATCGTTTGCACCTATACCAAGCACTTCACGGGAGAGATTTCGAAGCCCGAGTAACCTTTTGTGAATGGTTGCTGGAGCGAGTAGCAAGTGATGTGGGATTCGCATCCAGGATATTGTTTTCTGACGAATCAAGATTCCACAACAATGGAAGTGAAAATCGTCACAATATACGCTATAGGAGTGTTGATAATCCTCATTTGGTAAGGGAGGTAGCATTCCAAGAGCAGTGGGGTGTAAATGTCTGGTTTGGAATCTTGGGAGACCACCTTGTTGGACCATTATTCTTCGAGGGGCATCTAACTAGAGCACGCTACCTGGAATTCCTCCGTAGCTCACCCCTTATTATTAGAGAATGTACCACTGCAGGAGCGAATGATGATGTGGTTTCAATACAACGGCGCTCCTTCGTATCAGTCGAGGATCGTCTGCAATCATTTGAATGCTGCACATCCTGGTCATTGGATAGGAAGACAAGGATCAGTCCCCTGGCCTGCCAGATCACCTGATCTGACACCCCTGGACTTCTTTCTCTCGGATTATTTAAAAGAACGCATTTATGCAGAGGAGGTGGGCAATTTAGAAACCCTTCGTCAGTGAATTACAGTGGCTTGTAAAAATGTTTAACCTGCCATGCTACACCAAGTCAGGGACTCCATCCAACAGCGTGCCCAGGCATGCATTACCCAACAAGGTCACCAGTTGGAGCACTTGGTTCGTTAGAGGAGTCATGTTCCAGGAATAGAGAAAGGGTCATTCCAGTGCCGCAAAACATATCACAATGAAACGTTTTTAATAGCACAATAATTCATTGTCTGCAAAATTGAGTTTAACTTCCATGTTAAACTCTGACAATGTAATTTCCTTTGTTTCTGTGTTCAAATGTGTATAAATGATCCTTATTTCAATTGCAACTACCTATAGGTGTGTTTAAACAACTACATAATTATAGTTCACCAATAAAGAAACATCAAACAATGCCATAAAACATAAATAAAACAATAAAAATGAATATAATAATATTTTTCAGAATAATAATTTGTAAATTGTGAGGATTGCATGGTAAAAAAAATTAGTACATGCAGGTGATTCGAACCACCATCACAGCAGACAGATTACTTCGGAGTCTTGCGCCTGTTTCAACTGAGCTACCTACTGTGTGAGGTATAAATTCCATTTTAGATGTAATATTCGCTGGTTCCAGTGAACATTTACAGAAGTGCAAATGTCAGTTGTCTAATTACGAATATATTAAAAGGCGATGTGATAACATCTATATTAGTACTAATTTCATTGAGTGTTTAACATCCATGTTAAATACGCGGGTGGAACCTAGTAATGGGATCGATGTTTTCATGTTGGTGTATAAAATGCGGATTGCATAAAACTCGAGAATAAGGGGCAGTTGACTCACCTGGTATATAAAGGTCATTCTAAATTAGTTACCTGATAATAAAGCTAAATTATACATAGTTATCTTACATAGTTTATTTCCATTTTCCATTACAGACCTTGACATAACATTAAGTTTTATTTGCAATGTTTACAAATGTTTAATGTGACTCCCTTTTGTCACTGGGCAGATATCCCAACTGTACAACAGTTCATCCCAGATACGCGTGATCATGTCCGCTTCTACCCAAGCTACTGCTACATTAATTCGTTGACGAAGCTCCTCGAGATTGGTCAGTGGTGGAGGGTTGTACACATCTTTAATGTAACCCCCTAGACAAAAATCCAGTGGTGTTAAATCGGAAGATCGTGGAGGCCAAGCTATGTACCCACCACATCCAGTCCAAGTGGGACTGGTGTGGGATAGGTACGTAGTGGTCTCATGGTGGTAATGAGGAGGTGCTTCATCTTTTTGAAAAATGAAATTCTCTCTCATATCTTCTTGGAGCTGTGGCATTAGGTAGTTTTGTAAGATATCTAGATATGTGATGCCAGTCATAGTGTTCTCTTAAAAAAAGAATGGTCCATACACTTTCATGGAGCTTAGTGCACAAAAAACATTCAGTTTTGGTGAGTCACGTGTATGTTCCAGGCATTCTGTCGGTTTCTGTGTACTCCATATCCTTACATTGTGGCTATTAACTGTACCACTAAGGTGAAAAGTTGCCTCATCACTGAACACAATCTTCTTAAGAAAACTATCGTGTTCTTCCGTCCTGTTCAGCATGGCCACACAGAACTCATAACATTTAAGCTTGTCATTAGCACTCAATGTCTGAACCAGTTGCAACTTGTACCCCGTACACTGCAGTCATAAAATTCCCCATACCATAGGTTGTGGAATGGTCAGCTCTAAACTTGCTCTAGTTGTAGACTTCTTTGGACTTTGTGCATAAGTTCTTCTCACGGCTTCCACAATGTGGCCTGCTACAGGAGGGCATCCCTGTCCTTTCTCTGTGTCCCACACAACCTGTTTCTACGAATTGATCATACCGTGCTTTGATAGTTTTCACCTGTGAGGGAGATTTTTGATACTCTGTATGAAAACGTCTTTGTATGGTAATTTGCGATTTAATTTTATGAAACCACAGACAACACTGCATGCACTCTGTGCTGCTGTAAGACTCCATGGCGACTGCTTACTAGGCTCCAGGTGTTGTGAGTGCTTCACATTTTTCGTGCCAGACGAGCGAGCGAGTGCATGTAGCGAAGTCTGCTGACCAGGTTTAAAGCTTGATGATATGACATAAGGTTTGATTAACATCTGAATAAATTTCCATCAACAGTTTCGAAATAATTCATTCCTACTTTCAGGTAAGTAATTTAGAGTAACCCTGTATATATATACTATTGCTTGTTTGAGTTGCTTTTTTCTGACTTGGTACTGGTTTGGCTGCAACTGAGCCATGGATACTGGACTTCTGAGCAGACATGTGCAAGATTTTCCAGGCTTCCCAGTAGGACATCTTCTTCCTAACCTGTATCTCCCGAATGGTGCTCTTCTCCGTTAAAGGGGGTGTTCTTAGGAACTTGATGGATGTTCCCCATTGCAGTTAACACAACTGGGAGGTGATGTACAAGCATTGTCATGTAAGACACCTCCACAGTTAAGCAGGTAGCTTGATTGTTACAAAAATCACTAGTATGGCCAAGAGCTGACACTTGTAACATTTGAACAGGTATGACATATGGCCTAAATTCAGTGGTTTCATACCCTGCCTTAAGCCTTTGTAGGAGATCTACCTATGTATACTTTCTGTAGGATGTCAGATAAAACAAATTTTAATATTTTTAAGGATCCTAGGATCTCATTAGGAACCTAAGTAAATTAACACATGACTACTATAAATTCTGGCTATGCAACTATTGAATGGATTGTACCAAATTTTGGGTTGGTTATACTTGATGCATTTCTACAAATAATGATTAAAAACAATCATAAGTTAACACTTGCTTAAAGTTGTGCAAAAGTGATATGAGTGACAGCCTGTTTTGAATCAAAGTATAACTCATACTTCACATTTACATTCCTCCTATGGTATTTGTAGTTTTTCTTGTGCTTTGGATAGTGCTTTTTCTTTGAGTTTTTATTTATTGTATTTAATTTTTGTTCTTTGTAGTGTTTTCTAAAAGTTTTAAGTAACTCTTTATTGAAGTGTATTAAGTAATAATTTTTAAATGTCTCCAAAGAAATGCAAGGCTATTGGGCAAGTGCAACCTAAGTCTAAAATCGTCATGTCAATGTTGGTGCTATGAAGTTAGCTTGAATTCTCTAGGAGCTCGGGGCAGCAATGGAGGATGGTTGCACTGGCATACAATTATGTGGTTCAGTGTTGTCATTGAAAACTTCATTTTCTTCTTTCTATGTGAATCTGTTAATTCTTTAAAATTGGGATGTAGGCTCTAAGGCATATATGTAGACTATTATGCAGATTATCGTCGCTGATCTGAGACCTATGCTGATTTTTCAGCAACTTCATTATGGAAAATGCCTGCTTGCACATGTAAGTGCTGCTGAATATAGCTATTATTTTTGCAGCATTGTCAATAAGATTTGGAAAGTGTGAATCAAGAAGGCCTATGTAGTATTCTACAGCGCTGAGAGTGTGTCATTTTTACTTTCTCGTCTACATATAGTAAGTAGAGGAAGTATGTATTCCACCCAAGAATTCGATGTCAAGATTTCACTGGAAATATATGTTTTGAGACCCCTGAATAAAAATAAAGCATTTTTAGACAAAAACATTGTGTGTCTGTCAGTCTGTGGGCAGCATAACTCAAAAATGAAAAGTTGGTTAAAAACCAAAGTTGGTATTTAAGTTTAATTCTTTTAAGGTGCCGACATGAAGATTTTGAAGAAAATTCTTCCACCCTTAACTATCCTTTACATGGAAAATTTTTTGAAAATTTTGATATTCTCAAAAATGATTTAACGATTTTGATTAAAGTGCCATATGTTTGAGATATTTGTATGGCAAACAAAATATATATTTTGAATTTTCTGGCTATAGCCTATGTAGTCCTGTTTACTCTGGAAGACTTTTGCATAACTGGTAAACTGTAAGACATAGACCAAATCTTATTATACAAAGAAAAAAATTAGATCTTGCTAAGACACACAGTTTATGTCCAAATAAACTTTTTTTTTAGAGTGAACCATTTCGGAGATATTCCTTGTTTTGGAAAACACACTTTTGCCAAATGAAAAATCGTGAAAAATTTTTTTTTACATCTTAGCTGTGCAAAGAGAATCTCCAAGCTTTAAAATATTTGACTATCGTTCAAAGCCAACTGTATTCCCATATTCCTCTTGTACCTACAAGAAAATAAACAATAAGATAATTTATACAAATGTTTATCTCAACTAACACGAAGAAGATAGAGGAATAAGAGTTTGTAAGAATGGTTAGTACAAGAGTAGAGAAAGTCATGTGAGTGCAACACATCAGAGTTTTCAGTAAGTTGACAGTCATATCTCAACTCAATTAGCCCAATTTGAGTTGCTGCATCTTAAATCTCATTAACTTTCGCTGAAAGGGGCTTGTCAAAAATACAAAACATTTTTTTATAGTTTTTGTATAAGGATATAACAAGTGTCAAATTAATTCTACTCTTCCCAAGCTGAATAAAAAATATTTAAATTGGAAACAGAAGACGTAATAGGCTATGTGTACCTGAGTTCTGTGCGACGATTACCCCTAGGTATACTTGGTCGAGGGAGTTTGTTGTACATTCACTTGGCACGCTGAAGGTCGAAGAGTGTGCTACCATAGCATTCAGAGCGCTCTTGCCACCAGTAGCATCTGTTGACATGGCTAGCCTAAAAGTCACAGGGATAAATCGTCAAAGCAAGGGCAATACTGGGTATTTTAGCTAATATTTACCAAGAAAATTTCAGCATCTTTATCTCTAGTTCAGCATCATTGATTTCTGACCGAATTTTCAGTTAGGTTCTCCTACAAATTTCAAATCTTTTCTAAAACCCTGTAATAGAAATACAACATGACACTTAGTATTTTCAGAGGTAACAGGTTTTTAATTAAATTACACACTTTCATTGTACATACATACATCACTCCTGAGGCATTAAAACAACCCACAGGTCACTATACTTGTGTATTAATGCTTATGAATCAAAAGCTGACGTTTAACGCTGGTCAGTTACTTTTCTTATTGTTATAGGAGACATAATAATGCCAACTGTGACACAACTTTTTCCATAACTCAAGTTGTTAGTCTAACTGCACAGAAAGAAGTGCTGTGTCAACAAACATTTTGTTATTCTTTTGACTTAGGAAGATATGAATGTCATTTGAAAAGCCGGGGAAGTAAAAGCACCTCTTCTGCACAATAGCTGTTTATCTTAATGTGTTTAATAATTCATGAATTATGACTGTTTTAGTTCTCAGTGTTCAGTTAAGCAAACAAACATAAGTTTGCAAAAGTGATGAATGTCACAACAAAGAGATAAGCATACAAAAGGGTGACCTAAAATTTAAGTTATAGTATGGTGAGTAATTTGGAGTGAGACAACCTTTTCTTTACTTGAAAGATAGTTAAGAAATATTAGTGACACTTCACTTACTTCGACCCAGGCTGAGAATAGAAGCAATACATAACTTCTGAAACTTGTCCCTCTTTTAAATTTAAGTAAATCCCGCTTACCAAACTTTCAAGTATTGTTTCATTTCATTGTTTCCAGCTTCTAACCAAACAAAATCAACCTTTTCTTTCTTCTGAAAGTAGACAGTCTGGCTATTTTGTTGTCTGAATAAGGTAAATCTTACACTAGTTCCATACTACAGCCCCCAAATGTTTAGTTGTTAAGCGCAAAGTTTGAATCCCTTTGGATAATTTACCTGCAATTGTTTTTCTAGTGTTTCCTTTACCTAAAAAAGGTAAATACAGGCAACTTAAACATTCCATTCTCATCTAAGCAGTTGTCTTCTAAACTATATTAATTTTCTGATAATTAATTGATCGGTCCTTCCAATTTCCAAATGTAAGCATCTTGAATAACTTTGAAGAGAACTCAATATAACCTTAAACCTCAGCAAAGCCTCTTTAAATCTTGCTTGACACTCATTAAAGTTATTAATTCCCAGTGCCTTCTGTACTTTTTGTATATTAAATGTATGCGCAGTGATCAAGAATATTCTTTTTTGTATTGGGTTCACCCCTAAACCCCTATGCTTGCCACAACAATAGAACAAAAATCTCCTCATTAGTACATATATTTAAATGTGACAGAATTATTCAACTATTGAATCACTTTTAAATAAGTTTAACAGATGAAATTTCAAATTGCTGTAGCCTCTATCAGGTCCTGTAGTTATGTAACAACATAAACATTTTCAATTAAGGGAGAGTAAAATTTCTTGACATCAATAGTCAATGAAGTGATGATGAAATTGGCAGATGTTAAGGGTGCCTAATCAATCAATTTAAACATTTTATACATGGAGTATCCCAGTTATTCATTGAAAACTATTTTTCAGTTGTTAATATAAATATTATTTGAGTACTTTCTCTTTGTATTAGTATCCCCCCCCCCCCCCCCCCCGGGGACCTACTGCGGTAGGTACGGGTCTTGGCACATCCTGGTTCCCAAGCTGCTCATCGTCATCATCCCCTGACCTCCATCCAGTCTAGCCACGTTTTTTTTTTCTTTCTCTTAGCGGTAGTTTCTTCCTCTTTTAGGTTTTGTTGTTATACGTAGGTTAAGTTTTAGAGTTATGAACGGTTATCTCACCAACAGGGATCTGTCATATCCCTGTTCCTGTCGCATGGTTTCGGCGCAACTTCCAACTTGTGTGCTCTTCGGAGGCTCAGATGTGAAGATTGAGTGGACCCTCCTCACGTAACACGTCGCTGGGACCCGACGTATTACGGCTGCCTGAGGCCCGATGTAATTAATCGCAAGTCTCCTGAACCCACGGTGACTAAAATGAGGAGCCACCGGCGGTTATTCCGGCGGTCGGGCCTGCCTTTGGTAAACCTGTTGCATAGCGGACCTTAGTGATAGACGACACCCTGAGATCGGGTCTGAAGCGGGGACCGGAAGATTTAGGTGTCTTTCTTCTCTTATTCCCCGGATGACAAGCTGACACCGACAGTTCCGGAAGGAGGATCCTGTAATCATGTCTCCTCTGCGCTCAACCCCCTCAACTCCACGTTTTCTAGTTATGCGGCTCGTTAGTGACAGTAAGATAATGACCAACCTAAGCCCGTTTTATATTAAAAAGGAATTGGATAGGATCTGTGGTCCAGTGAAGAACGCCACAAAATGTAGGGACGGCAATTTGTTAATAGAGGTCAGTCAAGACGCCCAGACGGAGAAACTGCTGAAGGCGAGTTTCTTGGGTTCCTACCCTGTAAAGGTAGAGAAACATAAAACCCTCAATAGTTGTCGCGGCGTACAGAGGTATTTTTAGAGGTGGCGCGTGACCTTGTCACTCGCGCATATCCGAGCATCACGCAAAGCGATGGTGGGGGTAAGTTTCCACCAGCAGCCTGCTGGCTAGTGGGCTAGAAGTCGAAGAGATACTAACCAGACACCCCTTTTATCTTGCAATAGACAAGTGGACTCGACCATGAACTACTGCGCAACATTACGACACACGCCACCTCTAAAAAATACCTCTGTAGTTTCGACATCAAGTTTGGATGGCCTCTCTAATGAGGACATCGTTAACTGTCTCGGATCAACGCGTTATTGCTGCGTACTGTTTAGTAGGACAGAAGGACCACAAACCGTTTCCTTTGCGGACGGTTTTTCTTACTTTTGAACGCACCACTCTCCCACAGTACATCTTATGTGGGTATGAACGGGCGGCCGTTCGTCCCTATGTCCCAAACTCTATGCGGTGTTATTGGTGCCAGAAGTTCGGGCACACGCAGCAACGTTGCACCGGCTCGCCAGTTTGTCCTCGCTGTGGCCTTGATGTTCATGACGGCTCCCTGTGTAAAAAGAACTGCACCTGCGTAAACTGTGGCGGATCTCATCCATCGAACTCTCGCGATTGCCCTCGCTTTCTAGAGCTTTCTGGAGCTTCGGGTGAAGAAGCACTTAACCTTCACAGAGTCACGCAAGAGATATCAGGAACTTCATCCTACCACCACCATGAAGTTTTCTGCAGCTGTCCGCCAGGCTGTTCCGAAACACGACGCCGGTTTCCGTGGGAGTGCAAACTGATTCGTCTGACGGGCATGTCTTCACCGCCAGCAGTTCGAACACAGACGATATCCTCTGCTGTCCAGAAAGTAGCTCCGCAGCCGTTCCAAAACACTACCGCTCCTTTTACTCCTACAGGGAAACACCGTTCCAGGCACAAACCTCGAGCGAGTAGCTACACATCCTCAGCGAAGTCTCGTTCTCGCTCCGCGAGCCGTAGGGGATCTTCCGACTCTGGGGCATCAGAGGTATCGCCAGAGGATGGAGAATCCACATCATCGATCCTAAGAGTGTCAAGGTAAAGAAAAAAAGAAAGACCACACAGTAATCTCCTTTATGCCATGGAAATAATCTAGTGTAATGTTAATGAGTTCCGGGTGCGTGTTCCGGACATATAGCACTTAATTCTTCAATGTTCACTTTCAATCGCCTGTCTAAAAGAAACTCATCTACAGCCTAATCACGCTCTCCGCCTTCATGGAGGCATGGAGGACAGCGTACAACCCTAGCTGACATCCTGCAGGGATTCGAGGCAGGCATAAGTTATTCTCACCCGCATGTGGATAGGTCACATGTGGGCAACCCACAGCCAGCTTTTGTGTGGTGACCCGGTGCCTGTCTGTCTGATATATAATGTTCAACTGTCTGTGACACATGCCCTAATCCATTGTCGGCAATATGCTTGTTTCTGGAGTCTACACTGGCCTCCATTTAGGGCGATGACCCGGAGTCTGTAGCCAAGGCCCTGCGGTTCATCGCCGAAATTGGCATCGATAAGCAAGTTTAACTTCACTTTTCATTTTAGATGGTTTTCAATTTTTGAAGCTTTGTTTTATGATCTTTTAACCTGTACATTCATATTTTACTGTTTTACCATTTTAGTCCTTTAGCCTTCTTTTGAGGCTTTCATGATTTTAATGTTGTATGTGTTTTTAGATTTTAAGGTTTGACTTAGGGTCCAAATGACCTCGCTGTTGACAGGCCTTTAAACTCCTCAATCACTCACTCACTCACTTGCTTACTGTTTATATTAGTATGAAATGTAATGACCTTTATTGCAACCCAGAATCCTCCTGTATTCTCCATGTACTCTTTTTGTGAAATACATTTTTCTTTATCTCGTATACAAAATTCCTTATGAGTGAAAAGGGCTTCACAGAGCATTTCCAGAAAAACTCAAGATGTGCACTGTATTTTCCAAGTAAATAGCTTAAAACTTATGGCATTTTAATAAAGTCATTAGTGTCATTTTTTAGACCAGCCAAAATTTTGAAACTTTTGCATGTAAAGCATAATTTGGAACTTTGGAAATTGTTGAACCTAAGTAGCAAGTGTGACATTTATTAAATGTTTCATTTTGGGATTATACTGTTCACAGTACAGCATTTTTATAAAAAATGCTTCTTTTTTATTCAGGGGATCTCAAAAAATGTATTTCTGGTAAATCTACTTTAAATTTTTTAGTTGAAATACAATACTGTTCAGCGCTTTGGAATACTTTACAATACTATAGCTAGGTGGCAGAGAAAGCAAAAAATAAATCAAAGCAGTGAATGGATGTTCCAGGAAGATATTTCTGTTTGATGTGACAGCAGTATAAAAATGTTGAGCTAGTAATTTTATAAATAATAGAATCAGAATTATTAGAGCAATGTACTGGTACTCTGTAGATTTGAGTCATTGTTATAAATTAAGCACAATATTATTTCATTTATTTACATATGATATTTGGAGAGGATTCCAAAAAATAATAGGTTCTACCCATTTATTGTAAAGAAGGAAAATACCAGAATTACGTTTTGTGGATGAGCAATAACTGATAGGACTTCAACACGTTATCTATGAAATTGTTATATATTGTGCAGAGTGGGGCATACTGTTAAACAGTAGTAAAATCAAACATAATGGTGTTTAAAAAGGATCAAAATTAAGGAAAGGAAAGATGAGAGGTGGTATATTAATGGGGAGGTGGAAGGCAGAATCTAAGTGTGCACAAATTAAAGGCAAATGAGCTATGAAAGCTTTTGGAACATATTTATATCAAGTTCCAACTCTGCCAATGAACTGGCTAAATATAAGTAGATTATATGAGACAGTAGTAGTGTCATAGCTGATGTAGGAGTAGAGATCTCGGGAACTTAGGGATGGTTAATGCTAGATATGGTGCACAGAATGCTTTGTAGAGATGATGTGGGTTTATCCAAATATTCATTAAGAGGCTGGCAGCTCTAGGAAGGAAAGGTATAGTAGTGGAAGGAATTTTGAAATATTGGTACAGATGTCTAAAACTGGAAGACAGGAATGTAATAAAAGAATGCGTGAGGTGTCAAAGAGTTGGAATGGGAAAAGAGAATTGATATGAGGAGGTGGAAAAACTGCTAGAGGAAATTGGAATGAGGAATGTTTGGCAATGGGAAGACCAATATAGTGGATATTTTAAAGAAATAAGACAAAGTGTGAGAACATACAGAAGCAGCAGATTTGGGCCAGTTTTGAGAACAAATGTTCTTTAAATTTGTATAAAATAGTAAAATGAAAGGTAGAACTGGAACTTAAAGATTCAATGCCACAACTGGGATTTGAACCACAGGCCTTCCATCTGAAGGTTATTTAATCCTGGGATATGTTGTTGTTGTTTTCTAGTGCCTTGCATCTGGCAATGAAGCCATTAGCATTCATGCTTTCCAATACTTTTGAACTGTAGTTTCTTCTGATCTTAATGCTTCACAGGTCTTCAAGTGGTCTTCGTTCATTTCTGCTGGATCGTTACACAGGACACATATTGGTGAGGCTGAGATACCTATTCTGTAGAGATGATTTGCTAAGCAGTCGTGATTTGTCAATAGTCGGAAGGCTGCAACCGCTGTTTTCCTTGGTCTCTGGGGGATTATATCTGGATTGGAAAGTAGTGTAATCCATTTTTTATCTTTGGCATTTATTTCTATTTCTTGTAGGTATGAATGAGAAAATTTTTTAATGATCAAGCGTTATATTGTTGTTGTTAGCTAATGCTGGATTTCTGACAATGAAGTCATTAATCCTCTTGCTCCCCAATAAGAGCAATAGCAGTAATAGTAACCACTTTTTAGAGAGCACCATATTTTTATGTTTTGGTGGTCACATTGCTCTCTCACAACCCCCAGAATGTCTGAAGGACCACACCTGTCGTTGGTTTACGGGTCTCACCAACCTGACTGAGAGAATTATCAAAATAAATTCACCGACCATATCCTCTGGTTACCAATCAGAGGATGTATACATGCCAATAGCGTTTTATTGAGGAATATGAGAAATTGAATTTAGATTTTTGTTTTATTGTTGTGCCTTTCTTTGCAAGTGAGTCTGCAGCTTCATTCCCCGTGACTCCACAGTGTGCTGGAATCCATTGGAGATGAACAGTCTTATTAACTTTTTGGAGTTGTGTTAACATTTTGTAGCATTCTCTAATTTTTGTTGACTTCTTTGTAGTATTTGAACATATTCCCTGAATTGCAGCTTTACAATCTGAAAGAATTACTGCCTTGTTAAATTTATTTAAGGGAAGATTTAATAATTGTCGGAGAGCAATGTATATAGCATCTATTTCTCCATCATAATTTGTTGTGTCTCTGCCAACAGAATGATAAAAGGAAAAATGTGAACACGTAACTCCAGCTCCAGTAAGGTTTTCCTTGGATGATCCATCAGTATATATGTGCAGCCATTCTTCTGTGGGATACCTAGTATTGATTGTTTCCAGAGCTAGAAGTTTTTGTATTTCTTTAGGTGTGTCTGATTTACTTATTTCCTCTATTAATTCCAAACTGAAGGTAGGTTGTAATAATTCCAATGGATTTTCTCTTATAAGTAGATTTTCTCTGGTGTTAGGAATGTTCAATTTGGATTTAATCTGTGTTACCTTTTCTAGGAAACTACTATGAGTTTTAAGGATTGAAGGGGGAAGTTCTCTTCTGTCCATTTAGAGTTTGGCAGTCGTAACATTTTCTCGTGTTGGAGCAATGCTTGTTCTTCTATTTTTGTTGTTATTGATGGGGTCCGTGTTAAGGCAAGCATGGCATCAATAGGTGTGGATTTAACTGCTCCAGTGATTAAGCGAAGAGCCTGATTTTGTATTTGTTCAAGTTTATTGATGTTAGCATTTGCTGCTGTTATTAAAGCTTCAGAACAGTACAAGAGGTTTGGTTTAACATACATTTTGTATGTTGTGTTAAGGACTCTCCTTGAGCAGCCCCATTTAGCACCAGCTAACCTTTTCAGGATTTGCAGTTTCTTTTCAACCTTTTCTGAGATGTATGTTATATGTTTTTTCCAACTTAGCTTTCTGTCGAAAGTGATGCCTAAGTATTTGGCATCATCAACTGCTTTGAGTGGTTTACTATTATAATTTATGTTAATATTAACTGGTTTGTATTTTAGTGTAAATAATTCATAATTTGTTTTTTCCACATTGATAGTCATGAGGTTTTTGGAGCTCCATTCATGTACTTTGTTTAGGGCTGTTTCTATTCTGTCTTTAATTAATTCAGGTTTTTTTGGAGAGCCTGAAGTCCAAATGACTACATCGTCAGCAAATAAAGCAATTTTGGTTTCTAAAGTTTTTATTATTGATGGAAGGTCATTTATATATATGTTAAAGAGTGTTGTGCTCAGAACAGCACCTTGTGGAAGTCCTCGGTGTGTTTGTTTATATTTGGAAATGTATGTATTATATTTTGTGGCACAAAATCTTTTTGTAAATAAACTGAGTTATCCATTTAAGCATGTTACTTTTCACACCTATTGATTGCAACTTCTCAATTAATTTGTTTCTCCAGACTGAGTCATATGCTGATTTAAAATCAATGAATACTGCCAAGGTATCCTCCCTTCTATTGAAAGCTTCCTTGATGTCTTGGCTTAGTAGGAGTACATTTTCACTTGTACTATGATTCTGTCTGAAGCCGGTCTGTGAACTATTAATTAAGTTGTAATATTCTAGGAACCAGTTAAATCTAGATGCCACCATTCTTTCCATCACTTTTGCAATAACACTGGTCAAAGATATTGGTCTGAAACTATTAATATTGTTTGAAGGTTTGTTTTTCTTTAAAATCGGGATGATAATGGCTTTTTTCCAGTCGGAAGGTACAGTCATTCTCCAACACGTGTTATACAATTTAAGTACGATTTCTTTTCCTTTCCTGCCAAGGTGTTTAATAAACTCTGGGTGGATCTTGTCAGGTTCTGGAGATTTTTTGTTCTGTAATTGTTCTATTGCTAAATCCAGTTCTGTTTCGTTAAAATCCTGAATAAAAATATCATTTCGTATACCTTTTGGCTTATTAGTTTCTCTTATAATCCTGGGATATAAAGTACTTACAATAGTAAGTCACCATTGGGGTAATTTTTCTCTGATGTGAGACTGCCTTTGTGGTTTACCAGGACAAATACGAACTGGTTTGAGAATTTAATGCCATTCTGGCAGTTTGTCACAATAGCTCAGTGGTTAGAGCAGCCGCCCGGTAAGCGGAAGGTCTGTGGTTCAAATCCCAGTTGTGGCATTGAATTTTTAAGTTCCAGTTCTACCTCTCAAACTTTGCCCACACACGGCTTGTGTGTTTAAAAGCACCAACAGTAAGTTTGTTGGCATAAATAAATAATAGTAAAATGAAATTGGAGACGGGAGAAACACCATATTTCATTGCATAATGGTTACACCTTAATTTGTAGATAAGCAATTAGGAATTTAAGCATTTCACTGCATAATCATTGCATTAGTATTACAGGAGTTCACGATGAAGAAATATTGAAAAAATAATGTACCACCACTGCAACCTTTGTTACTGTTCTCCTGTTAGATTCATGAGAGCATGCAAAGGGTAGATATGAGTATATTCCGATGCTTGGTGCACCATTCCTATTTTTAATGCATTGAATTTTCATTGAAGATACATTGATGCCATCCATATCCATACCATCAGCTTGTTGAGATGGTGGCTAACTCATCAATGAGTCTGATTGGTTCAGGCACCCAAAGCATGGGAATTAGCTGATATAACTAGCGGTAAGCGATGGAGCAGTGAGAGGTGGGCATTGTTTTATATGTGATTAGCATGTGCCAACTCAATAACCACCTTATTTTTCAGTTGTGTACAGGTGTGTTGTTCTTACGAGTGCTGTTTTTTGAAACACTAGTATGAGGAAACACAGAAGTTGTATGGCAGGTTTTAACTAGGAGTGATTGTATTCACAGAGCAGGATGGTAATCAAGCTGCAGAAAGGGAGTTTTCAGTAGGTGAAAAACTTGTAAGAAATTGGTACAAGACACTCTTTCCTTGGCTGTAAAACCTAAAAGTTCCTAGAAATTGATACCAAGGTGCTAGTGCATATTGTGCAATAATGAATGCTGTGGTTCATTGTCAGCAAATGCCTAAAGAAAATAAAACAAAGCAAGTAATGGAAATGAGAGTGGAGGGATGAAAGAGTAAGGGACAACCAAGATAAATGGGAAGATAAACAGAAATTAACAATTGAAAAACTGGGAAAGATGTTGGGGAAAACAATAATAGAAATGCAGAAAAAGACTAGGGACCAGAAGGCTTGGAGGGTCTGGACGAAGCAAGACGAACACAATGTCTAACAGTATCAATGGATGGAAGATGTGTTTCATCTCAGCAATCCGATATCAACTCCAATAAAAAAGTATATGCAATTCAACAGTATTGTGAATGCTTTTGTTAATAAAAGATGAATTTTTAGTTCAATAAATACAAAGTCACCCTTATTTACTTATGTTTTTTTACTAGAGTGGGTATTACACTGAGGTTTTAGTATCACACTGTACTTTTGTTTTCTCTCCTTTCTTTTCAACTACAAACAGCATAGTGCAACCATTTTTGAGTATGCTCAGACTATTCTTACTCTTGTAACTGTACATTAAACCCCGTGGCACAACATTCCATCTGGGTCTAGACCTATTGCCTGACTGCTGCATCCCCCACCTCTGCCCACCACAGGTATCATGAGTGAGGTGCAGTACTGAAGGTGGGGTGTGGTAAGCACCCCTGTCTCTCCTAGCTGGTTATGCAGTTTCATCAAACAGGGGCAGCTACTTTTCAATCAAGTATTCCTCAGTTGGCCCATCAGGGACCTAATGAGGCTGAGTGCACCCCAGACCAGGTCTCTCAGTGGGAGAAAATCCCCACACTGCTACCGGGAATTGAACCCGGCTTATCCCGCTTGGTAAACGGCAGCGCTACCAACGTGCTGAGGAGATGACCTAACTGTACACTGGTTGCTGAAAATTAACATGGCCTGTCTTAAATAATTTATTCTTCATATAATGATCACATTTTTTACTTCAAAAAACAAAAAATGCATTGATTATGTGATGGAATAAAGTATAATAGATAAGTGATCAATTTGGAAGAAGAGGTTTTGCATGGATGCATACTGTGGTATTATTCCTAAAAAAAATTTAAGAAAAGCTTTTCAGAAAGATGTGTTTTGTATTGGAAAACAGATAACTCTTTCCATTGCTTAATAGAGTGTGAAATGTAAAACCTTTGTGTGGGATGGAAAATGGGATAATTACCAAAAGTGGCAGTAGCATTTAAATGTTGGTAGACATGAGGGTAGGAAAGATTGACATGATGGGGATTTTCCAGGAAAAGTAAGGAATAAGTAGATGAGACGTTTAAAAACAGCATGAGGATGCATACATAGTTATGATAATAATTATGTATTATAGAGGCTCTTTATCATACAAACAAACTGGGGGTTAATGTATGGGAGAGTCTTGGTTCAGTAGTGCCAGATTTTCTTTTAAACATGTTTTACGTTATTTATGCTTTGTTGGAGTTATGAATAAAATGCTGTATTATGCTGGTGCTCTTTTTTGTGGTAAAACCTCTGACCATGAATAATAAAAGTAATGGTAGTAGTAATTTTAACTAATATAAGTGCTATTTAAAAATGTAAACATGTTCATCCATTATAAATATCTTCCTATGACTACTCACTAAAAGTAAGAATAAAAGGTCTTTATATTGTAACACACTAACAATTTAGCATATTGCATGATATTGATTTATTCTTTGTAAACATAAAACACTTTTAACAATCTGAAGCAATTTTATTAACTTTTTGATGTATCTGAATTTAATTAATAATTATTGGCATTGTTTTAGACTTTTTACTAATAACTGTGGCTACAAACCAGACTGATGGCTTCAACAGATTTATCAGATCAGCCAAAGTGTATAATGTTCCTGTTAAGGTGAGTTATATAAAGATGGAACTATTGTATGTTAATTATATATCTGTTTGAAACTTACTTCAATTGAATGAAGATTTTTTTATTCCTCAACAGTAGAGGTCGATTACATATAATTGAATAAAATACATGAGCATAAATGGTCTTCATAATGCATGTTATGCCAACTGTAAATAATGTATTTGGAAGTAAAATAGTTTCTTATAATATTTGGGTGCCAAATGAATTTTAATAATTATTTTACTTAATATATGTATAGACTTTTCTCCATTTGATAACACAATATCCTTTTTACTTTCTCTGCTACATATAATAAGTAGAGGAACTAATGTATTCCACCTAAAAAAAATTGATGTTGAGATTTTACTGGAAATATGTTTTGAGGCCTTCTGAATCCAAAAGAGGCATTTTTAGAAAAAGGTTCATGTGTCTGTGTCTGTGTCAATCAGTATGTCAGCCTGTGGGCAGCACAACTCAAAAATGAAAAGTTGGTTAAGAACCAAAGTTAGTATCTTCCTTTCATAGAAGTTTGAAAACAGTGTTGTTGTAATTAATTTAATTTAAAAGGTGAGTTAATTAATAACACTGAACAACACTTACAACATATTTTTCCGGGACGCGTTTCGAAGGTTAACTTTCCTCCATTATCAACCGGTTGATGTAGATCTTGTTAAAACACACAATTTATGCCCAAATGAATTTTTTTGTGGAGTGAACCATTTCGGAGACATTCCTTGTTATTTGCGTGAGTTTTACAATACTTATAAAGAACTGTTTCGCTGAAAAAAAATAATTTGTGTCAAATGTTTGAAACCATCTAGCTTCTTGACAAATGGATATACATGGTTTATTATTTTACTGTCACCCAAACATTGTGTGAACACTGCTGTAATGCATTTCTATTGTAATTTGAATGAATTTAGCCACAATTTAATGTTAAAATATTGTGCAAAGTTTAATTTATAATTAAGATTTGGCAATGTCACGTTAACATTACATTTCTGAATCTGAAACTTTTATATTCCATTAAATTATATTTTAGCAGTTTTTACTGTCTGTCAGTTAATTTGGCCTGTTTCACTTTTCTTGCATTACCCCTCACATGCTGACCTGTCATGGCATGTAATATGTCCTCTGATTGGCAATCAGAGGATATGGTCGGTGAATTTACTTTGATAATTCTCCCGGTCAGGTCAGTGAGACCTGTAAACCAACAACAGGTGTGGTCCTCCAGACATTCTGGGGGTTGTGAGAGAGCGATTTGACCGCCAAAACATAAAAATATGGTGCTCTCTAAAAAGCGGTTACTATTACTGCTATTGCTCTCTTTAAATTGGAGAGCAAGAGGATTAATGACTTCATTGTCAGAAATCCAGCATTAGCTAACAACAACAAGAACAAGAACAACAACAACACAATACTTATACTTTTCTCAAATGGAAGATAATTATTAAGTTTTATTATATCTTGGCCGTGCAGAGAGAACAGAATCTCAGAGCTTTAAAAGATTTGGCTCTCGCTCAAAGCCTACTGTATTGCCATATTGCCCTTGTACCATCAAGGAAATAATAAGATCATTTCTGCAAATGTTTATCTCAACTAACACGAAGAAGATATAGGAATAAGAGTTTGTAGGAAGGGTAATTACAAGAGTAGACAGTCATGTAAGTGCAGCACATCAGACTTTTCATGGAGTAATGGACTTACTAATGATTTGAAAGCTGGTTAAATTGTACAATATGTAAAACAAAGTAGAATAAATATAGTATTGTTCTTCCATGACATGCATAATTAGTACATAAAAGTTTAACAATACTGCTTGTAATATAAAACAGTTATTTGTAAAGTAATAGACTTACATGAGCATTTGTCACGTTTATGTTACAGTACAGTTTGTGAATTATTTTAATGTAAGTACACCAGAAATAAAGACACAATTGCATATGTAAGCTATAGTTTTCTCACATGAAGTAATATAATAATCTCTTGGGCCATTTTTGCATTCATATTCTTGATTATGGAAATCTAATACAAGTTGTAATATTTCATACAAGAAGAAGAAATCAGTATTTTTGTTAGCCTGTAACATGCAATCTACTAATAACAATTAATGGAGGTATAAGTGCAGGGCTTTCAAATTGGTTCTTCACCGCTGCACTGCCTTTTGCCTGTGCGAGTTTGAAGCTGCTGCGGCTGGGTTTGCCGCTACTAACAAGCCGGACGTAAAACATGTATAAAAATCTTACCTTATAGAAAATGCTGGAAATGTTGTGAACGATGGTTTAATTGATCCACAGCTTCTGTTCTTTTCAGATGAGGCGTGGTTTCATCTAAATGGTCGCGTGAACACTCATAACAATCGGTATTGGGCATCTCAAAATTCACATTGCGTTCAAGAAATCGCTCATTATGATTGGAGATTTGGAGTTTGGTGTGCTGTTAGTGCGACGAATAATTGGTCCAATATTTTACGATCAGACTGTAAGTAAAGAGAGGTACTGAAATGACATTTTGAACCCATTTTTTCGTGAACTGATAGAAGAAGAGAAATCATATGGGTGGTTTCAACAAGATTCTGGTGCTGCAAATACAGATCGTGACTGAAAAAAATGGGGTCAAAATGTCATTTCGGCACCTCTCTTTATTTACAGTCTGGTTGTAAAATATTGGACCAATTATGCATCGCGCTAACAGCACACCAAATTCCAAATCTCCGATCATAATGAGGGATTTCTGGAACGCGAAGTGAATTTTGAGATGCCCAATATCGACTGTTATGAGTGTTCACACGACCATTTTGATAAAACCACGCCTCATCTGAAAAGAACAGAAGCTGTGGATCCATTAAACCATCGTTCACAACATTTCCAGCATTTTCTATAAGGTAAGATTTTTATACATGTTTTATGTGCGGCTTGTTAGTAGCGGCAAACCCGGCTGCGGCAGCTTCAAACTCGCACAGGCAAAAGGCCGTGTAGCGGTGAAGAACCAATTCGAAAGCCCTGTATATTATTTTGGTTATTGATCAATTATGAAATAACAAATATACAAGTAAATAAAATAACAAAAGAAAAATGAGAGCAGCGGTGTTTTTGATTGCTTGAAGTGTAGGAACCTAATGTTAAATAATTTTTCCTTGAATGAAAAGTATCTATAATATATACAATGACAGCCAAGATATATTTATTTTTATGCATTTTTAATGGAAAAACCAAATGAAACTATAGCCATGTTTATTTGTAGGAAAGGGCTTAAAAGCTGTTAAAATCATAAGAGTATCTCTCGTAAAAGCTGAGATAAAACAGTGTCAGTGACTGCTGGTCTGGTCTCCAACAATAATATTCTTATAACAATAACATAAAGCTTCAAATTGTAGCTACTAAAAGCTAATTAAATTATTTTGTAATCCAGGTACTTGGACTTGGAGAGAAATGGAAAGGTGGTTATGTAAGGAAATATGCTGGGGGAGGACAAAAAGTTAACTTATTGAAGCAAGAACTGGAAAAACACAAGGACAATGCTGATAAAATTGTCATGTTCACAGACAGGTAATATGTTCATTTTCCTTTCTTTCTGTGAAGCATATAATTGTATTATATCCTAAGAACATAAGGTTGCTTTCTACGTTACTATGAAAGAACATTCAACATTTTCTAAATGTAGACAGAACATATTGCTACAGAGGGCACAAGGCTATATTAAGTGATCAGAATTATTGTTTGTATCCATTAATATTAGTTTATCTTATGTACTATTTATTGTAGTGATATCAGCAGTGTCTATTTAGCACTAACTGCAGCTGCAGGAATTTAATTGCTCCTGTTACAACTTTTGCCTAGCACATGCACTGATTTTCATGTTTTTGTGCTCCATATGGATAAGCCGTATTATTGGCCACATTGTGACTGCAGCAAGAGCTATAGACTGTGTGAATAATATTGGTGAGAAGAAAGGTGCATTAGAATGTACTGCCAGTGTGCTCACTCCCACTCTTTCTGTACTAGTGTTTTGCTGTTACTCTATATGGTAAAATTAAACACATCAGTTATCACTCCATGTTACTCAAAGTATTGTGGAATGGCAAGTTCTTAAAAACTATGTTCAAATCATTAATTTTTTTATCATTATAAGATACATTGTATCACTCCATATACATGTATTGTTACAATTTGAGTTGATCTCTGTCTAGTGAGAAATTATTCATACTTTCAATAGCTTGAAGCATGGTACAGTGCAGACGGCAAGCTCAAAGTTGGAACTTAAATTTTACAAAACCAATTTTTTGAAACATAAAAATTTGTTATAAACAGAAATTTATGATACAAAAATTGCAAGCTTTATAACAAAGGATAAATTATTTCGATTTGCAGCAAAGATCTTAAAAATGTACAAATTCAGTGGCTGACTTTCATGTTAGGATTTGAAGGGTGTTACCATGTATGTATGAAACAAATAGTGGTATGTATTCATTCTCCCCTTCTCATTTATTTATTTGCTTCCCTAAGCTACATTTCAAGAAAACTGCAAGTTATTTAGCACCTCATTATGGCTCCATTTAAGCTAGACTTTACTCTTAGACGGTGGCAGCTGTTGCATAAGTATACAAGAACACTTGAGTACCCTTACTTTTGACACCTTGCAGATTTATTGGTTATTTTTTCTTTGAATGCAATTAAATGTTGCATGTATATGGTCATTTAAAATTTACAGCATGTAATGAAAGAATGAAAACAGGGGATTCACTGCATGACAACATGACTCACCTCCCGAGTTGCATCATAATGTGCAATACTACCCATATGAAAAATATTATCCAGATGGAAAAAAATAATAAAAGAACATAAAAATCATTAACCCTTTCATGCCTGAATTATTTTGCTACATATGCCGTTCTTCCTCTAATTCGAAACCGGTTTAGATTAGACGGTCTGGGAGACCTTCAGCCTGCTGGCTCGGATAGCCATGATCGTTAAGGCAACACGCAGTGCACTCAAAGCCTGAGGTCGTGAGTTCGAGTCTCGGCAACCACAGTCAAATGTGCCTGTGGTAAAGGACGGGGAGGGCCCACGTAAAATAATCGGTGTGATGGCACGTGTGGATGATGACGGGGTATTATTTGACTGCAGTAGCATGGATTTTGCTTCTTTTCTTATAAAAAAAACACTACAATATAAATTGTAAAAAAAATAATTTTTTACAATAAAAAACGTCTCAAATATGTATTTTTAATTGGTGACAGACAGTATAACAAGAATATAGCAGAAAAAAAAAGTTAAAACTAGTACAAATAGGAAAAAAAGCTAATGTATCTTATAAGACACACCAGGCATGAAAGGGTTAAAATATGCAATATAGGGGCTATAATATTGAAATATTATGCATTTATCAAAATCAAGAAAATATGCAGTTATATGCACCATAAAATAATGTCCAAATAGCTGAAAATTCCATAATTCGTGCACATGATGTAAAAGCATACATTTTTAACCCCTATAAAAAACATGCAAATGCATGAACTTTCTAGCCCTAATCATAACCATTATGCAGCAGATGTTATTTCACATTTTGTGAATACCCAAAATGTTTACCTACTCACGAGCCTCTACTGTTCTCAGCAATGCACGCTGAAGGTCCTTAATGAAGCTTTCAATTGACATTCTGTTAATAGGAAAGAAGCCTAAACCATAAAGTTGAAGCTATGCAAATGCAAACAGAAAACAATTTTGAGGCATATGAGCAAACATGACAAAATTTGTTTTTTGTGTGGCTTATTAGATGAACATGCAATGTCAAGATTAGTATTCAAATAACCTCTGACTTTTGTAGCGTGGGAGGAAATTAGGAATATAACAGATAGTGACTCCACTTTGAATCAAACAAAACTGCAGTGTAAGATTTAAAGCTTTCACGGTGCACGTTATTTATTATAGTTTCACGGGCGATCAGCCGTGTGAGGTTTGAAAATATTGAGCTTTCGGCCATTCTAAACTCCATGGCCTTCGTCAGAATGAAATGACCGTTTTCAAGTTTCAAGTTATTTATTAGAAAAGTGTTGGCCTGGTGCCGGTACAATGGGCCCGGCTTACAGGCTATATTTAACATTTTTTTACATTTGGCTTTGTTTATATATACACTTTTTCGGTGTCTACAAAAAACCCATACGGTGACCATCTGTAGGTCACGAAGAATAGTTTTCTTTTGTCTTTTGTCTGTTTCGTCTTTGGGTTATATATACATATGTACATATTTACAAATTATATACAGACACATACACGCACGCATTCACCCACACACACACTCGTACACACATACACACACATCTTCACTGGGCACACCAGAAATATGCGTCCCAGCGCACTACACTATTTACACTATGTACACTGTCCCGCGGTGGCAGCTCCTGAATATTTTCCGAGGCCAGGGCCTCTGCCGGAACATGTATGTGGCTTAGGGACGAGGTTGCGTGGACGCGCATTAGTCGGCGAGCCAAGCCGCTTCTAGAACATTTTTATCCTAGTATGTTTGCGGTGCTTCGGCTCGCCTTTGCCGATGTTAGCGATCACGTCATTTTCGTGGTTCCTAATGCGCGTCCATGCCGCCATTGCTCTTTTGTCTATTGCCTCCGGGATGAACGGGATATGAGTTTCGAGGTGAAGAGTTTGGGTGGTGGTGAGGAGTGGAGCAGAGAGGATTTTTCTGAGGGAGAGGTTTTGGAGGGTTTGGAGTTGTTTGAGGGCAGTTTTGGAGGCATTAGCCCAGGCCACACATGCATACAGGACCACCGAGAGAATAAATGACCTATATAGTATAAGTTTTGACTTTAGTCGCAACTGTTTACTACGGAAGATGGGGGCGCATAACTTTAGCCGCTGTCTGCCTTTATTGGCGCTATTTTTTATGTGGGTGGACCAACACATTGTGCGGTCCAAGGTGACACCTAAGTATTTAACTTGCTGACGGCAGTGCAATACTTGACCACCGACCGTTAGGTCCGTTGCCAAAGTGTGACGCCGCTTAGAGAAATGAATCAGCTGGCATTTGTCGGGATTGATTTTGATTTTCCAGTCATGTTGCCATGAGAGGAAGTTGTTCACATAACGCTGCATTTCTGCAAGGCCGAAACGTGGATTTCTATGGTGGTTGTATATTGCAGTGTCGTCAGCATACATGGCGACCTTGCATCTGGCGTCCACTGGGAAATCATTGGTGAATAATATATACAGAAAAGGGGACATTATTGCCCCTTGTGGGACGCCAGCCCGCATCACTCGCTCCCGTGAGGAGGAGCGGCCCACTTGGACGTAAATCTGCCGGTTTTCTAGAAAATTGTGCAGCAAGTATAGATAATTTTGAAGAGCCGGGAAATTGTGGTGCAGTTTATAAATAAGGCCATTGTGCCAGCACCGGTCAAATGCAGCTTCTACGTCCAGAAATAGCGCCAACGTTGAAGCCCCATTGTTAAATTGCTCTGTTACGTCATCAGTTAGTCTGAGGAGCTGTAGTTCAGTGGAATGTCCTTTTCTAAAGCCAAACTGTGAATTTGAGAGTTCATGTGTTGCCGAGACTTGTTTTTGAAGTCGAGAAAGGATACATTTTTCGAGCAGTTTACCAATAGTAGACAAAAGACTAATGGGACGGTAGTTTTGCGGTTGTCTGGTGCTTTTCCCTTGCTTTGGGAGCATGATAACCTTAGCTCGTTTCCAAGTAGAGGGGAAATAGCCTTGCTGCAAACAGGCGTTAAATATCTTTGTTAGTTGCACCAGAGCTTTTCTCGGGAGATGCTTAAGTTCCTCATTAGTCACTTTGTCTGGACCGGCAGCTTTCCCATTAGGCAATTTCCTAATGAGCTTGTAAATTTCCTGCGGTGTTATGGTGGGTAGTTGTTGCTCTTGCTTCTGCGCCACCCAGGTTTGTACCCATGTCTGGACCTCCCGTTCTATTTCATAGTTGGTCACTGGGTTTTCGGTGAATCTGTCTTGGAGACAGTCAGCGAAGACCTCGGCTTTCTCCTCTGCGGAGAAGTGCAAGCCGCTTTGAGTGTGCAGCGCCTCAGTTGCGGAGTTGACGCTCGTGGAAACTTTGAAAGCCTTGAGTAATTTCCACAAAGAAGAGTCAGAATGTGTGGTACTCAGCATTTTGTTTTCCCATTGTTCAGTTTTATTGATTTTAATTTGTTGCCGAATGATGTTGCGTAGCCATTTTGCTAGCACTTTATATTCAGGCTGACGGGTGTATCGCCACAGTTTTGTCAAGCGTCGTCTCCGCGCAATGAGTTGCTCTACCTCGGGGTACGTGCAAAAACCGGGTGGTCTTGTGGTGTATGTGGTAGCATTTCTCTTGGCTGTGTGTAGCGAGGCAGTAAAGTTTTCAATGGCGACATCTATGTCTGCCTCGCTATAGTATGACAGTCTGGGTTGCGCCATCCCGTGCATTTCCATGGTGAACTTATTCCAGTCGGTTTCAGCTCTACTTTGAGGGCCAGAGGCACTGGCTGAAATGCCACCCTGTATGTCGAAATGCACAGGAAGATGGTCGGAGTCCAGGCTGTGATAAACAGTAAAGTTATTTAACAGTGTCGCATTTTTTGTTAGTACGATGTCCAAAATCTCAGCGTCAAAGTGCCCTGACCGATGCCAAAAAGTGGGTTCTGGGGGAAGATGTACCTCAATGTCATCATTATCAGTTATAAATTCAACCAGGAGATTTCCCGCCGCGTTTGCCCGGCGTGAAAACCACCAGGGGTGCCGGGCATTGAAATCTCCTGCAATTATAACGTGCTCCTCTAAAGCGAGGATCTGCTCGAGGTCTTGTGTAAAGTCTGGAGAGTTAGGGGGCCGATAAAGTGCTACCAGCATAACCGTTTTACTATTTACACGTGTTTTAAGTGCTGTGCACTCTAACGCTGCCATTACAGGCAACGTAACAGAAGCATGAGCAATAGTATTTCTAAGCAAAATAGCAGTCCCTCCGCCTTGTCTGCCAATTCTGTCGTTCCGAAAGATTTGATACCCCTGGAGCTTAAAAGTGTGCTCGTGCTTTAATTTTGTTTCGCAGATGAATGCGACGTCAATTTTGTTACGCCGTAGGTAGTTTTCAAGTTCGTGTTGCTTCCTGTGGATGCCATCTGCATTCCACAGTAGTGCGCGCGTTAAAGTTGTGCCTCCCCTTACGTGGGCCATTTATTCTAAAAGAGCTGAGAGGAGACATATGATGGTCTCTATTTTCTCCCAAGTGCTGCTGCAGCTTTTGAATTTGGCTAGGAAAGGCTGCGCCTTCATCAATAATGATGGTAAATTTAGGTCTCTGAACATGTTTAATATATCTTTTATCCCACTCAGGTCACCCGTGGGCGCCTGTTGGGGTAGTGGAGGGGGACCATTCTGTGGTGGCACTGGTGCGTTTTGCCCTCCGGTAGTTCCCGCATAGGAGATACCTGTTTGAACCAGGGCCGGGTGTATGATGGGTTTTGGCCCTGGCTGAGCACTGGGAGAGCTCCTGGCTATGGATGCCAGTTGACGGCGGTGACGTTCGTTGCGAAACGTCTCGCACCCCCTGTAGCTGGCAGGATGCGTTTCCCCACAATTAGCACAGTGGGGTACAACGCCCTAAATGACCGTTATTTTCCCGCTCCCCCTATATATACAATGTTATATGAGAGGGGGTTGCGTTGCCCTGGCCAATGAGCGGGTGACGATTTGTGATTGGGCCTGCTGTTCCGGGCTATGTTTGTCACCGGCCACAGTGTTTTCTTGAGGGTCAGTACTCCCGTCCTGTTCACTTCACTTCGAGCGACGCCGGTAGAGAGAGCATGGCAAGGAGGAATCCTCGTAACACGCAGACTACGCCGGGAGATGGAGCCACATCGGCCGCCACTTCCGAGCCGACGCCGAACGCCGGTTCTGACCACGCGACACCTCAAAACAACACCGCCGTCAGTGTTCCTCCTGGGAATACGCAAACTACGCCGGAAAATGGAGCCACATTGGCCGCCAATTCCGAGCCAACGCTGAATGCTACTCATAACATTGCACCACCTCAACACATCACCGCCGCCTCCGAACCTCCTGTAACCAACCCACGGTACGGCCGCTTCGGCGCAGTTGCCGTCGGAGTCAACCGACACCTGCATCCGCAGATCATACTACAGGAGGGACAGCGAAAATGGAGCTCACTAGTTGGTGCCTCTAGGATTAGGGGAATATACGGAGCGACACCCCTAGTGCGACTTGTCTTTCAAGACAGGACGCACTTCACCGCCGCCATCACCTCAGGACTCACCCTCTTCGGCCGACACATTCGCATAGAGTGTAGTCGGAACGAATGGATCCAGCCGTGCCGGAGATGCTGCTCTTTTGGACATGAAACCCAGTCCTGTGTCGCCCGAGCCAAGTGTCACTACTGTGGAGCAGCAGTACTGACATCCTCCTGTCAGCACCACGACCTCACCAGACGTCGTAGGTATTGCGCCACCTGCGACAGGAGAGACCACTTCACCGGGCAGGTCTGCTGTCCGCTATACCCCAGGCACCGTAACAACGCCGCATCACAACTTGAGCAGTCTCAACCTGCTCAGCCTCCACAACATGAGCCTCGCCAAGCTCCTCAGCCTACACAACCATCAACGCAGATAACGCAGCAAGAACCAACAACCCAAGGGCCGAACTCCACTCACACCGCCGCTTCCACCAGCACACAACCGCCCAGTAAGGAAGTAGAGTACCTCTGCTCTGAGATTCTCAGCCTCAAACAACGACTGGGTAGTATTGAAGACGCCCTACATCAACTCACCAACGCCGTCACCACCTTAATCAACACTGCCGCCAACACATTCTCCGGACTTCACCTTACGGAACCAGTAGAAGCTCTACGAACTGAAGTTAGAACTCTCTATGAATACGTCGCACTCAACGGTGAAACTCTCAAATCAGCCCATCTGAAGCTGACACAACTTGAGAGCAGGACCACTCCAACAACTCAAGTGGCCACCACACAAACCGAAGGACATCACCTCTCGACACCATCTCCGCAGGAAATTGAACTACGACAGCGACAAGTTCAACTTCAGCAGCTTCTAGCCAAAGAACACGTCACTCCTCAATCATGGTGGCCACAACAACTCGACCACCCAGAGTTCTCACACACTGGCTATTACGATCACCATCGCAAGAATTGCGACGATCGTTGCAAGCTCATGATATGTAGTGGCGTCACTGGCAAACGATCATGGAACTGGAACCGACATACATGAAGATCCCGGAACTCACCATCCTATTCCTAATTCCCCGCATGTGGCAGTCAGGGCCTCGCCATGTCTGTCACCCGGAACACCCTTCCCGATGCCGGTAATTGCCGGCTGTATCCATCCGCACTGCGAGGGTGCTTAGGCGGTACCTCGACAGCTACGATACACTTCTCCCAAACCCCCTCTTGAAACCTTAGTCTTAGTTTTTCTACCCTTCCCTTATTCCCTTTTTCCCGGCGAAATAAGCCAACTCTTTTTTGTCCAACTCTCTTCTGTCTCCCCTTTCAAAAAAAAAAAAAAAAAAAAAAAAAAAAAAAAGACGCCGGTACTGCGCCACCTGTAATGGCTTCGGCCATTTCACAGGCCAGGCGCAGTGCCCATGTTACCCAAGAGCTTCGTCTTCGCAACCAGCACCAGCCATCGCAGATTCACAGCCTCTTCGCCAACCAGCACCAGCCACCGCAGTCTCACAGCCTCCTCGCCGTCTAGCACCAACCAACGCAGTATCTTCACCAGCACAACAGCACACTCCAACCTTCGCCGCCACTGCAAGAGCATCACTGCCCAGGAACGAAACAGAGGACATCCGCCACGACGTCCATCATCTTCACCAAAGACTTGACAAAATCGACGAGACCTTACTCCAAATCACCGCTGCCGTGTCCACCATAGCCACCTCTACTGCTACTGTCCAAACTCAACTGCAAGACGCCATAGATGCAGGACGCAAGCAACACAACTCTACAACTGGCCGTTTGACGTCACTTCGCACAGACATCCGGAGAAACAACAAGAAAACCAACTCTCATCGAAGGACACACAGTAAAGCTATCACTTTAATTCACCGACGACTTCTTCAAAATTACGTCGACTTCAACGCAGCAGTAAAAATCCTGGAAAGACTCTGCACCACGACCTGGAATCTGGACGACTACACCACAACCTCCATGGACTCTATACAACACACACTTCAACAACTAATGGCAAACCAAACTGCAACCACGACACTCGAAGCCTACACGCAGACCGACATACTCACATCAGAAACCAACAGACAGACCTGGACCTCTTCGCCTCAACTAGCAACGCCAACTCCACAGACAACTGAACGCAGGATACCGACTCAGGAAGAATTCGACCGCTTCAACAGATATGGTTTTAACAGCCATCCAGGACGTCCCTGCGACTTCAGGTGCAGAAGAAGGCTCTGCAGTGCATCCGGCTTCGACGCTACTGATTTTCTACACACTTGAAAATCAAGTGCCACCGCAGACATCGCAGTTCCTCGGAACCCTCTACACAGCCTCCGCCGTAAATAACAATCCTTACTCCTAACCATATCCTACCTCTACATCCCGCGTGTGACAGTCAGGACTTGTTCATGACTGTCACCCGGCAATCCTTATGCGATGCCGGTAATCTTACCGGCTGTACACCAACGCACTGCGAGGGTGCTTCGGCGGTACCTCCCCACTTACGTCACACTTCTTCCCTTATCCCCCCCGAGAAAACTCCATCCCATAACCCTTTTCCCTCCCCGGCGTAATAAGCCAACTCTTTCTCCCGTCCAACAGTCTTTCTGTTTCCCCTTTCCAAAAAAAAAAAAAAAAAAAAAAAAAAAAAAAAAAATATATATATATATATAAATAAAAAAAAATGATGGTGCTTGGGCAGCGAGTTCTTGGTCTTCTTGGTCTTCCCGCCAGGGGGCATTAGGAGCGCGACTGCGGCGACCGTGGTGGAGCTTCCAGAAACTACTTGATCTTCAAGCGACGGCCTTTTCAGGCAAAGCTCAATCTTTGCGCATACACTGCAAGAGGCTTGACAGCAAGCCGTAGTGTATCGCACAGCTTCCTTCCTGCTTCTTCTTCGACACCGTTCAGGTAGCGGGTTGCCGAACAAGGCTTAGCCATCTACCCTCAGGTAGATAAGGCGCATCTTGTAAAAGGTGTCCGGCCCTCTGTTCGGCACGCTGCTCAGCCCCTGCTACCTGCAGGTGAGTTCACGTGAGGTGTGTCAGTGTAATACTGCACCCCAGGGTGCAGTATTGTACCTGTCCCTATGGCTTCTCTTCCCTCTTCTCCCGGCAAGTCCCGAAAGGGGCCTGCCAACCAGCCTGCAACAGCCGTTGCCAGCACCTCCACTGGTGCCATACCTAAGGCCTCGTCCACCGAGGCAAGAAAGCGCTCTGCCAATCAACGCACACGCGGTAAAGGCAAGTGCATGAAATTAGACGCTACCAAGCGTAAAACCAACCAGGGCCTCCCACGCGGCGAATTTCCCCGTGTAGGCCAAATTTCGGAGTCCGACTCCGAATCTGACAGTGCCAGTGTCCGCACTGAAAATTCTTATCGCAGCGGGAGAACCTCAGTGTACTCCTGCAGATCCTCCCTCGCCATAGACGAGGCAACCAGCTCCTCTGCTCTCTCCTCTGGCGAGGAAGAAAACCCCGACCCAGAGAATGGATTCCGTGAGGTAGTCTCACGCCGTTCCAAGCATCTAGCCGCCTTGACCGCACTGGCTCAAGAACGGCTACGCAACCCACCCCAACCATCCCAATCAACCAAATCCACGAAGTGCCATGTTCCACCGATCATCGTGGACGACTTCAAAGGGTCGGTAGGCTTTTTAAAGCTGTTAATGCCGACACTTGCGAAGGAGTGTACGGTGCGGCGGAACAAAAGCCGCTTCATCTTCCAGGCCAAATCGGCCAATGACCACTCCCTCATCCTCCGTTACCTTAAGGAGAGAGATATTCCCCATTTCACCTTCGGGCTGGATAGAGCACGCGACATCCACAGGGTCATCCGCGGTCTTCCCGTGGATACACCCGTGGATGACATAGTGGCAGACCTCAACCGCCAGGGTATCATCCCCAGATTGGTCAAGCAGCTGACCAAGGCCGCTCCAGATGGGCAAGCACCCAGAATCCCCCTCCCCCTATTTTTAGTAGTGGTGGAGCGAGCCAACGACCCGGAGGCCAAGATTGATGGTGTAACAGCCATCTGTTACCTCCGGGTACACATCGAGCCATCCAAAGGCTCTGGCGGACCCCCCCCAGTGTCATAGGTGCCTAGGGTTCAACCACTCTAGCCACTTTTGCCATCGCCGCCTGCGCTGTTTCAGGTGCGGCGAGGAACATCTCAAGGAGGTCTGCCCGAAAACCAGGGAGGACGACCCCAAGCTCCGGCGCACATATAGCATGTTATGGTGGCTGCCCAACACGGAAGGCCATCATAGCTGCTAGGAGACCACCTCAAGTGGTCCAACCTCCAGTGGCGAACAGCCATCCCCAGTCTGGCCCTGCTCCGGCAAGACCAGCAGAGGGTTTAGCGTACGCCGCAGTGACCAAAGCAGGCCGGGGTAACAATCCCAAGTCGCGTGCACAAACACAACACTCCCAAGCACAAACACAAGCTCCAGTACCCCCTACGGCCCCCCGTCCAAAAGGGGAGGGTAGGCGCCGTCACCCTCGAAGGCCGTCTGCCGCCTCTGAGGCTCAGAGCGAGCGTGGGAACCCTACGCCCGCCCGTCAGCTGGGGGAGGTTGCGGCCGAAGAGATACCGACGCCGACCAACCCACCTGTCATTCCAACTCCAAAACAAACCCCCACCCCTCCTACACCTCAGTTTTCAGATATGATGGCGTGGTTGCAGCAGTTGCTGCAAAACCATGGCCAGAAGCTCTGTGAACTGATGGTACGATTCCTTTCCGCCACCGACCAAGCCGGCAAAATGGCTATAGCCATGGAGGGGCTTGCACTCCTTACCACCATTATCAGCGCGACCCGAAATGGCGAATCGAACTAGGGTAAATACCTCGTTCAGGTTCGCGTTTTGGAACGCGTGTGGTTTGGCTGGTCAGGAGAACGAGCTCCACCACTTTGCTGGCGAGCATGCACTTGATCTTATCTTGGTATCAGAAACGCATCTCCACCAAAACCTCACATCCCGACTCCAGGGCTACCACTGTCTCCGATCGGACCGCGTTGGCCGCCGTGGGGGCGGCACAGCGATCTTCGTGAAGAGAAGTGTGGTCCACAAACCCGTCCAGCTCCCTCCACTTCAAACCCTTGAGGCCACGGCTACTTGTATCCACCTCGGCGGTATTGAGGTCCTGATGGTGTCTGCATATCACCCACCCCAGAGGCAGTTCGTTGTTAACGACTACCTCTCCATCCTTGCCCTACATCCTCATGTCATTCTGGCCGGGGACCTAAATGCCAAGCATCCGCGTTGGCATTGCGGCCCCCGCGCGGACAGAAGAGGCAATGACATAGTCCACATGGTCGACGCGGACCCTCAACTTAGAGTCGAGGGCCCCTGGCAACCCACCCATTATCCGCGAGGTCCAGGACGGCCATCCGTCATAGACTTCGCGGTCATCAAACATTTCCCATATCACGTGTCACTCACATCCATCAACGCACTTCATTCCGATCATAATCCAGTGTTGGCTACCGCCAACACCCGGGTTGCCAGCCAAGAGGTCCCATATCAACACCGAAACGTCGACTGGGACTGTGTCAAGAGTTGCCTAAATGGCTCCATCCCTCCCAACCCCAACATCACCGACATCCCAACCCTTGAGGCGGCGGTCTCTTCCTTCACTTCTGTGGTGAAGCGAACGGTCCACAACCTCACCGTCCACACCCCAGCTCCTCTCCACCCAGACGTCCTACCCCTAGAGCTCCTTCTACTCATCCGCCGCTCCTGGGCGGCTCGCAGACTCTTTCAGAGGCACCGCACACGCCATAACCTAGCGCTTCTAAGGCGTCTACGCCACGAGGTGCGTCTCCAACTGCGCGAGCACAGAGTGCGCGCGTGGGAGGACACGATGTCTCGTTTGAACCTAGGTAACGGCAATGTGTGGCGAATTGCCAAACGACTGAGAAACCGAGGTGGATCACACACCTTCCCAATCCATGGCACACAAGGCCTGGCCTATGAACCCCAAGCCAAAGCAAATGCGTTTGCTGATTACCTGGAGAGGACCATGCGGCCGAGAGATAACCCGCAGGACCTAGACTTCTCCGACCGTGTTCGTGGGGAGGTACGTCGATATTTTCGACGTCCTCTTGACGACGCGGATCGGCTTCCTATCGTTAAACCCAGTGAAGTCCAGGGCGTACTCCAACGTCTCGACCGCAAAAAGGCTGCGGGGCCTGACGGGATAACACCTGTCATGCTCCGCCACCTTCCCTTCAAGGCCGTGCTCTACCTGACTAAGGTCTTCAATATGTGCCTCGCCCTCAGCCACTTCCCACGTGAGTGGAGGGAGGCCCGGGTGATTTGCATATTGAAGCCAGGGAAAGACCCGGTCCATCCCGCCAACTACCGATCCATTAGCCTCCTACCCGTACTCTCGAAGGTATTCGAGAGACTAATACTTGCCCGCTTGTCCCCTATCTTAGTGGACATTCAAGCCATCCCACCCCATCAGTTTGGGTTCCGGCCTGGCCACTCAACACCCCAGCAGCTGCTGCGGGTGGTGGAGGCTGCCGCCCTGGGATACCAGGACAAGGCCTATACCGCCACGGTATCTCTGGACGTTGAGAAGGCCTTCTCTACGACCTGGCATGCCGGTCTCCTCCGGAAACTCATCCAACTGGAGCTACCCACACGCCTCATACACTTATTACATTCCTACCTTAGACACAGATCCTTTGTGGTCTCAGTGGCGGGGAATAAATCCACACGCAGGCCAATCCGAGGCGGAGTCCCCGAAGGTTCTGTTTTATCACCCACGCTCTTCAGCGTCTACATGGCCGACCTACCTACAGAGCCGAACGTCAACATAGCTCAATATGCTGATGACGTGTTGCTCTACACAACAAACAAACACCCTAACAGAACCTTCCTCCCAATACAGCGACACCTCCGCCTTATCCAAGAATGGTGCAGGCGTTGGCGATTGTCCATTAACCCGGAGAAAAGCCGCGCCATACTCTTTACTAAGCGCCGATTCCCTGCCAATCTCCCCACATTCACCTATCTGCGAAGAAGGATTGAATGGGGAAACTCCATCTCCTACCTGGGAGTGAAGCTCGATAAGGGCCTTACTTTTCGGGAACACATCAACGACTTGTCGGCGCGGGCCGGTGGGGCAACTGCCTCACTGTACCCCATGCTGCGGTCGGGGATGCCAGTTCCCCTAAAGCTACGCCTTTTTCGGGCACTCATAATCCCACTCCTCCTATACGCCTGCGAAATCTGGGGCATGGCCGCAGATTCCCATCTCCTGCGTCTGCAGCGTATACAGAATAGAGGACTTCGGATAATCTATTCTGTATGCCGCGGATTCCCTTCGAGACTACTGCACGAAGCCTCGTCTCTTCCGTATGTGGAGGACGAAATTAGGCGCCGGGCAACCAAACTTTACGACCAAATTCCTCATCATAGGAGTGCCCTGATTAGGTCTCTTGGGGACTACAACCCCACTGAACGCACGCGTGTGGGACACCGGGTTCCCCGCATGGCTTGCGGGCATCCCCGGTAACGAAGGAGACATCCCTTCAACAGCGAAAGCTGAATACATCACAGTCCTCCAAGATAAGCTTGGATTCTAAATTCAAAATTAAATGAACCTCCATATTTGGACCTTTACACCAGCAGTGCCCAACGGAAGTTGCACACTGATTAAACAGCCGCTGAGGAGCAAAAACTTGCTGTCTCCTTATAACCTACTACCTCAAACTTCACCCGCCACCCTGCAAAATCCTACATCCCATCATAAAGTGGCTAAGCCCTAAAAGGGTAGGTACACGTATGACACACCTCGGGCTGATCTCAGCCTGCCAGATAACGTCGTCGTCGTAACGGTCATTTCATTCTGACGAAGGCCATGGAGTTTAGAATGGCCGAAAGCTCAATATTTTCAAACCTCACACGGCTGATCGCCCGTGAAACTATAATAAAAAACTGCAGTGTTCTGTGTCTCCATCAGAATCACTGAAAACTTCCTCACACGCTACCATATTATTACCCATGCCACTGCCATCGATATGCAATCCGAACATCACTGTTATTCTAAGATAAATGACAAATTTTTACTCTAAAGTAAGAACAAATTAGAAACTAAAAACTTCACTTGCAAGTTCTTGGTGCATAGCTGACTAAAGTTTCGAGTTGACTCCAACTCATTCTCAAAGCTATACAAACCTTAATTGACAAATTTTTATTGAGATATCTCAAATAATTGTAGGTATCATAAAAGTTTATTAGGTTTTTGAATTAGACACCTAGTTTGAGCATTTACATGGTTTAAACATGTCATCATTTTAGCAATAATGTATTGTGTAATGGTATTATGGTTATAATTCTTGCATGCAAGTTTAATGAGGTAACTCAAAGAATTCAATTTTGAAAATCTCACATTGAGTGAACTTGTATTTTTTACACACCAGGAACTGGAACTGTAATATATATAATTAACTACTGATGATACAAGAAGGATTTCTTTGCACATGATTAAAGTATAAAGCTTGTGACTAAGTAGTTAATTTTTTATAATTTTGAAGTAACCACCTTTATGCACCCACCCAAGGATTAATCAAGGTATTATTAGAACTCTTGTGTATTAGTGGTGCAAGTTAAACATGTGTCTTCTCTATATTTCAGCTATGATGTTGTGCTTTTGGCTAGTGAGGAGAAGATTCTTGAGCAGTTTGAACGTTTTGATGCTCGTGTTGTGTTTTCTGCTGAAGGTTTCTGTTGGCCTGATGAAAGTCTTGCATCACAATATCCTTCAGTTCAGAGGGGCAAACGTTACCTTAACTCTGGAGGTAAGTTTTCACATATAGAGCACACAATAATATACTTCTAAGTTCCAAGCTACATGAAGCCAGTTATGATGGAATCACACATAGTGAAGTAACTTTCATTATATACAGTGTACAACTGCAGAGTGAATTTCATAATGAAGCAAGTAAAAATGTTAAAGTAACAGTGTAATGGTGCAATTTTACATCATATTAAATTCCTTTATTTGTTTTATGGTTGAACCTGTTTTCTATTTTCTATGTTTATAACATTTATTTTTTTCTAGGCTTCATAGGTTATGCCTCAGAACTGTATAAAATAATAACATCATCTGAATTAGAAGATGGAGATGATGATCAGCTGTTTTATACTAAAGTGTACCTGAATGAAAATCTGCGATCCAAATTGAACATTAAATTAGACCATAAAGCAGAAATTTTCCAAAATCTCAATGGAGCTACAGGTATGGACTCCTTGTAATACATTTCAAATACATTTACATTTAGATGGTAAAACCGATTCTTATTTCTCCCGGTAAAGCACAAAGGCAGTCTCACATCAGAGACAATTACCTCAATGGCGACTTACTATCATAAGTACTTTGTGTCCCAGGATTAAAGGTTATTTAAACCTGGGACATAAAGTACTTAAGATAGTCACCATTGGAAATTGTCTCTGATGTGAGACTGCCTTTGTGGTTTACTGGAAGAAATACAAATTGGTTTTGGCTAGAGCACCTGCCTGGTAAGCGGAGGGGGCTTGTGTGTTTAAAAAGCACCAACAGTAAGTTTGTTGCACAAATAAATAATAATAACCATTAACATTTTATCAATTGAAATGGTGTTATCAGTTTCTCCCAGCAGATGGCATTTTTACCTTTATTGCAGTTTTTCTACAACAGATGTTATGATTTGTGTTAAATTATAGCTAATAATTAGCATTTTTAATTGTCTGTAAATAAAAGATTCATTTTTGAAATATTTATTTACTTACTACATCTTTGGAACATTATTTGTTCACCAAATGCTAACAAATATTGTAAGATCTACCTGTTTGGAGGGCAGCTGACGCTAACAAGCAATATGCAGGCATTCTTGTCTGATCTTGTGGTACCCATGGATGCTTTTTTTACTGGATCTAATCTACAGTAGCAGGGCGGAGGGGCGGGGGGGAAGAATATTTTAGTTTATATTGTTTTGAAGTCTTCTGATTAAGCCTCCTTAATCATTACCATTGTTTTTAATGCCATCAACCATTTGATTTAGAAAGTGATAATGAAACAAATAAATCATGAAGGAAAAATTATTCGTTTTAAAGCTTGCTACATTACTCATTACTAAAGGAGGGATGTGCGCTCGCATGCGATACAGGTTAGCTGGACACAGAGTACGGATGACATCAGAAGCACAGCATGGGCGTCAAATTTGCAAACAACTGCCACTATAGAAGCAAGAGTTCAAAACAATGTAACGTGGTACTCTACAAACTGATGAAGCAGCCTTGCAAGTTTATGCAGATGTTAATAATTACAAGATGGGGTACTTGGATAGAGGTCATCACATATTATGCGGTACATTACAATGCAATTGTAAATGTTATCAGTGCTCTATGTGATGCAGATTCATCTGCTATTGTAACTGCAAAGTCTCTGATGTTGTATGAACTATTTGAAAATCTTCAGTTCATATCCAACAATTTTGCAATGTTGCCCAAAGCTATTAAACAATTAGAAAATTCTTTGGAATTGTTCAAGAGCATAAGCATAATAGAAGACTTAGCTAATTCAATCAATAGGGTACCTCTTGTGCCAGGTATCGGAAAGGTGAAAGCTAAATTCCAGAAAGTTGTAAACAAAAATATTGGTTATCAAGCTATGTGTGAAATTTTGAAAATGAGTAAGAAGGAAAACACGCCATATGACAGTGGAATTCTTTACATTTGCACCTCCGACATCGTGTGACATGGAAAGAAGTTTTTCACTGCTTTAGTGATAGGTGTTGAAGTTTCACATTTAATAGTTTACGGACTACATTGTAACCCAGTGTAATGCACTCTGTGACAATATTATAGTTAATAAATAGTGGTATGTATAAGCGTTTAAGTGCAATACCAGAATGCATAGTTTATGATGCTTGTAGAGTGTGCTGCAGTGAGGCGGTTTTCATGGTCAGGCAGTTTTCATAGTCAGGCTGTACCTACTTGCGGATATTTACATGTGCCAGCGATGACAGTAAAGTCCATGTGCAGTATACCTATGGAGAAATGCATAAGCCTCTGGCCTTTACTCATTACTTATAAAAATATATGCTAGATAGTGAACACCAGACTAAGTGACTGCTAAATGAGCTTTCAGATACAGAGTAGACCTATTTCTTCTCCAGAACAACTTAATTAGTGTTACATAAGTTAAAAAATTTACTTTAATAAACATTAGATTCTAATTAGAGCAAGTGAGCACTATATCTAGAAGTACATTTGCTGATGAATACTTTATGACTCCCAATACATAAGGTAGTGTGATTAATGGCGATAAAGATTATCAATGGTGGTTCTCTATAACTGTTTTTAATTCCTACATATGGATATATTTACCGCCATGTACAACTATGAAAAGGTACCTACATGAGTCTTCTTGGAAGTGTGAACATTGTGCAAGTTGATTTTCAATCCAGGCTCTCTGCAATTCAGCTGTGTAAGTTGTAGATACAATTCATAGTGGACACAATGGTACAAACAAAATCCAAAAGAAAGAAAGAATAGATTAAAACGTTCATTAGATGTCCTGTAATATTACTGCCATGAAGCTGTTCCTAAATTATTGCAATAAAATCATCATCATTGATGAAATATTTGAGTTGAACTATCAAATAACTACTTTTATTCTTCCTTTTGTAGATGGACAAAATCAGATTGGTTAAGAAAGCCATTGAGCATTCCATTCTTTATTCCTGTTTAGTTTTTCTGTCCTTATGTGTGCTGAGTAGAAAAATATTGCATTATGTTGAAAAATTTGATCATGAGATTTCACTAGAAGTATGTATATTGAGCTCCTTTTAACTCAAAATAGAAACTCAGAAATGAACAATTGGATGAATACAAAATTTAATACTTTGTGAGACACTGTTTAAGAGTACCAGGCAGAGAGTTTGAAGAATGTCCTGCCACTCCAGCAAATGCTTAATATAGAAAAAAAAATTTCTTTTTTAGTAAAACCTCTTAACAATTTTGGTTAAAATATTATAGGTTTGAGATATTAATATGACAAATGAAATATGCATGTATCGTGAATTTCCTGCAATAGGCATTTCCTTTAATAAATGAACACAAGAAATATGGAACAAAAGTTGGAATATTAACAATACTCAAAAATGTATAAAACCACAGGGATGCTCATTGCGGTCTAATAGGAATTGAGAAAGTAGATCAACTGGCAAAATGAGGTACAAAAATACTGCAGTTCACACAGTATGAACTCCCATATCTATCAGCAAACATCATTATTGATAGAAAGATTTAAGGAAGAAATAATGGAACACAACAAAAATATGGTTTTTAATGTGGTTTTTTGAATAACCTTTTGATGATGAGCGTGTTACCAAACCATTTATTGATTTTAACAAAGTCAAACAAAAGATAGCAACATAGAAAATAAAACTAAGATGTTAAACAAAGAACATCGACTTCACTCGAATGAGTGTGGAAATCTCCTTCAACACCAACCCCCAAAAAAGCAAAAGTGGTTGCTTCTGCTGGGAAAGTTATGGTCATCTCATTCTTTGATACTCATGGAATGGTTTATCAGCATGTTGTACCTGCACATACATCAGTAACTGGACAATGCTACAGGGATGTCCTGAAAACATTACAAGTCCATATCAGGCGCAAAAGTCCACATTTCCGTGAAGCAGACTGGATGCTGCACCATGATAATGTGCAGCCGCATATTGCCAATGTTGTTGCTGAATATCTTGCAAAAATCAACGTGAAGTGCATCCCTCACCCTCCCTATAGTCTGGATTAAGCCCCTGTGACTTTTTTCTATTCCCTAACTTGAAGAAACATCTTCGTGGGAGGCATTATCCATCATCAGAAGCAGTGGTGAAGACTGCGGAGGCAATTTTGAAGGATCTCTCAAAAAATGGTTTTCAGCATGTCTTTGAAGGCTGGCAGAAATGCTGGGATAAGTGCATCGCATTCATGGGAGAATATTTTGAGAAGGACCATTAAAATTATGAGGATGAGTAAAATTGTGATCATTCTTTATTGAACAGCCCTTGTAATTTATTGAATTACAAACAAGTACATCAAATTATCACTCATCAGAAAAAGGAAAACACATGAAGCTGTGATACTTCAAGACATTAAGCATCTCTACATTTTTAAAAGTAAGTCTGTTTCTAATAGGAGATAGACTGTCTTTGTAGATGCTAAAGCTTCTTTCGACTTCCACAGAAACCAGTGGGGCAAATCTTGAATTCACTCGGAATGGCAATTCTACAGATGTGATGAAATCCTCAATGTCTGGATTCTTCTGAAGACTAAACTCAAGTTTGTCTTTGGCAAAGCCATCTAACTGCTCCATAATGGAAGTGAATATATCCCACTGTTTCTCCTTTTCCAAACCTTGTTCTTCTAATAGTTTGAGAGCTGCAGTCAGGTACTTGTAACAATGGACACAATATACTTCTGTCTGCAAATTATGTATTTTCTCCGGTATCAGAAGTTGCTGTGCTATGGAAATTGCACCTGTGTTGGCTGGATCCAAGAAAGCACACTCTTTAATTTTGTCAAAATTCTCACACAACATAGCAGCACACTTGATCCAAGATCCCCAGCAAATAATGACCGGGAAATTTGGAAGGGGCAGGTCAATGGTTTCCTTGTAGACCACAACATGATTCGGAGCTTTCATCAGAATCTTCTTCAGGGCAGAGATGAACTGATTTGCGATGTTGTATTCATTCCTTATGGATTCACAAACCTGTGAAGGACATTGAACCTAGCATGTCACATGCTTCAACTTTGGAAATAAAGGCTTCAATTGGTTAGAGCTGAAACCATGTATGGAGCCTGGTCCGTAACCACAAGAAGTTTTTCAAACTTGATACCAGCAGGCCAGAGTTTTTGACAAAGTCCATAATTGATTGCTTTACTGTACTGCCATTGGCTTTTGCAGCTCATACATGTTCAACATGGGCTTAACTTTCTCTCCTGCTAAGGGAAATACTAAAATTTTCAAAACATATCATTCCATTGAGTCTATGGTTTCATCCACAATGATCCCCACATCACAATCAGACACTTTCTCCTTGATTCTTTGCATGGTTTCTTGGTAAAAAGGCTCCATGTAGTTTTTTCTTAAAGTATCTCATTCACCATTGACATCTTTGTATATTTTTCAAGAAATCCCTTGAAGGGCTGGATGGTTCACCTTATTGAGAATAATTCCTGCTTGTGTGGGAGTTGCACACAACTCAATGCTGTTGTTAGCTAAGGCTGGATTTCCGACAATGAAGTCATTAATCCTCTTGCTCTCCAACATTTTTCACTGATGGATGGGCCACTAGAAGTGGCCGGGCATATTTGAAGGTAGTCTCGATCCATTTCCTCTTGCAAATCACATAGGGGGCAGATTAAGAGAGCAATAGCAGTAATATAAACCACTTTTTAGAGAGCACCATATTTTCATGTTTTGGCGGCACAACTTAATGTTGATTTCCTTAAAATTTTGGCTTTTTGGAGAACTCTGTTGAAACACATTTCGTAATAGCCGCTGCTGCAATTTGTTTGCCTGAAGAGTCTTGTTTATTTGATGCTTAGAGCTGGAAATTTGCTGTTTGATGTGATATCACTGGTGTTTTTCATCTAATGAAATTCCTGAACTGCAAATAGTACATTGAATAACAGTTCCATGTTGTCTATGAAAGCTTGTTGGAATTCCTGAGCCAGAACAATAAGTCGAGCACTGGACACCTTTGGCATGTTAAAATCTAGTAATAAACTGGTTTAGTAATGTAACGAAGGACTAACACCAGTTCACTTGCTAACTCAATGTTGTTGTTAGCTAATGCTGGATTTCTGACAATGAAGTCATTAATCCTCTTGCTCTCCAATATTTTTCACTGATGGATGGGGCACTAGAAGTGGCCGGGCATATTTGAAGGTGGTCTCGATCCATTTCCTCTTGCAGATCACATAGAGGACAGAGTGGTGAAGAATATATCCCAATTCTGTTTAAATGTTTTGCCAGACAATCATGTCCTGTAATCAACCTGAAGGTTGCAACTGCTGTTTTTCGAGGATACTCAGGAATCACTGTTTGAATGTTTGGTAGTTCCCATCTTTTATTCTTTGATTTTTCATAGTAATATTTTGCAATAATTTTTTTGAATTCAGAGTTGACTAATCTTTTAGCTGCATAAAATGGTAAATTAACTATAGATTTCTGTACACCGCTGGTACCCTTTTTTGCAAGAAAATCAGCTTTCTCATTACCACTCAGTCCACAGTGAGCCGGTATCCATTGGAAGACTAGGTGTTTTTGAAGTGCTGTTAGATGGCTAAGCATCTTCCAACATTCTATAATAGTTTGGTTTTTTGGTGACAACTTGGAAGTAATTGCTATAATTGCTGCCCTGGAATCTGAGAGAATAACTGCTTGCTGAAAATGTGAAATTCTGTACAAAAGATTTTGTAGGGCCATTCGAATTGCTTCAATTTCTCCATCAAAGTTAGTAGTTCCATAACTTAAAGATTTGTAATAGGAAAAGAGGTGACATGTGACTCCAGCACCTGCTCCATCTTTGTTTGATATAAATGATCCATCAGTATAAATATGGAGCCACTCATGTTCTGGAAACCTAGTATGGATTGTCTCTAATGCCAATAATTTTAGAACACTAGTTGGAGTATCACTTTTTTTAACTTCTTCTGTCAGGTGTAAATAATATGTGATGTCTAATGTATGTGTTGGATTGACTTTAGATATAAAGTTTTCCTTTGAATTAGGAAGGTGTACATCCTTCTTGATGTTTTGAATTTTGGAAAGAAAGCTCTCCTGAGTCTTTAGTGTATGTGTAAAATTTCTCTTGTGCCATGTATTGAATGGGAGTCTGATCAACTTTTCGTGTTGAATAAGAGCCGCTTTTTCTATTTCATATTCAATGGGGTATTGGTTGGTTAGTATTTCCATAGCTGCTATTGGTGTGGTTTTGATAGCACCTGTAATTAATCTCAGACTTTGGTTTTGAAAGATTTGAATTTTTTTTGTGTTTGCTGTTACAAGAACTTCGCTGCAGTAAGTAAACAATGGTTTTATATATATATTATATGTTGTGTTAAGCATTGCTCTGGAACATCCCCACTTCATTCCTGTTAAACGTTTTAACAGTGAAAGGCGCCTCTCTGCTCTTTGTATTACATTTTCTATTTGTTTGGTCCATGTAAGTTTGGTATCAAATGTAACTCCTAAATACTTTGCTTCCTTTGTTTCTGGTAATTGTTGACCCTCAAAATTTAGTTTTATTTTTAGTGGTTTTTTTCTTAGTGAAAAGATTTGGTAGTTTGATTTTGTTGTATTAACAGTCATTAAATTTTCTTTGGTCCACCTCTGTAAGTTGGTTAAGGATTGTTGCATGGTTTTTTCCAGTTCTGTACTTTTGCTTTTTGGTTTTGAAGTCCACATTACCAAGTCATCAGCAAATAGTGCACACTTCACACCTGATTCTTGTATTTGTTGTGGTAGATCATTAATAAATATATTAAAAAGTGTAGTGCTGAGCACTGCACCTTGTGGCAAGCCACGGTGTATTTGTTTATATTTAGATATATTTCTTCCATATCTGGTTGCAATAAAGCGTTGTGTTAGGAAATGATATAGCCATGAAAACATTTGACCTTGTATCCCTATTTTTTTTACTTTCTTTAGTAGTTTTGTTCTGCATATAGAATCATATGCGCTTTGAAAATCAATAAAAACTGATAAATTATCTTCTTTTCTATTGAAGGGGTCTTTGATTTCTTGACTGAGAAGTAAGACTTGTTCATTTGTAGAGTGGAACTCTCTGAATCCAGCTTGACATGGGGATATTAAATTTTGTGATTCTAGAAACCAATTTAACCTGTTTGACACCATTCTTTCCATCACTTTTGCTATTATGCTGGTAAGAGCTATAATTTTTTATTTCTGATGCTGTTTTGTCTTTCTTCAAGAGTGGGACAATTATTGCTTTTCGCCATTCAGCAGGTACAGTGGTTTTCCAGGATAGATTGTAGAGTTTCAGTAGTAGTTGTTTTGCTGTTTTTCCAAGGTTTTTTATGAACTCTGGATGTATGTGATCTGGTCCAGGAGACTTTTTGTTTTTTAGATTATTTATTGCAATGTTCAATTCTTGCATATTAAAATTTTGAAAAAAGATATTGCACTGAGTGTTAGGATTACATTCTCTTTTTTGTTTCGAATCTTTCTTAAATTCTTTACGTTCCTTTTTATTATTTCTTGTTACTTTGTGTGCATTAGCATAATATTTATTGAATGTTTCGGCTATGACTGCATCATTTACTAACATTTTATTGTTGTGTATGATAGGTGTGCTGTTGTTTTCTTTCCTGTCCTTGACATTTTTTATGAACTTATGAGCTTTGTTACCATCTGTCCTATAATCCATTTTTTCTAAGAAATTATTAAAGTGATTCCTTTTAGCAGTATTAATTTCTTGTTTTAATGAGGCACATTTCTTCCGCCATATTTGTGTATCTGATATGTTTTTTGTTTGTTCAGCTGTATTTCTAGCTATATCCCTTTGCTTTTTCAGTTCTTCTAACTGGGGGTTCCAAAAGGGTTTGAAATTTTTAATTCTTCCATGAGGAATATGTTTTTTTGCAGTTTCTAGGATGACTTTACAGAATTCTTTGTTCATATGATCTGGTTGGTCATGCAGCTGTGAGTTTGTTTGTTCTTTAAATTTATGTTCTAATTCAGTTTTATATTTGTTCCAATCTGCTTTTTTGAAGTTCCAATACAGATTCGTAAGACCTTGACTGTTATTTGTGTTCTCTAGTTTTATATCAGCAATTACTGCTCTGTGACCAGAACTTGGATCTTCTATAACTTGTTTTTTAATTTTTGAAACAATATCTGTTGTAGCTAACAAGAGGTCTGGGTTACTACCCGCTCCAGAATAATGTATGAAGGTTGTGGGATCTTCTTTACTATAAATCAGTTCAAAAGTTGTGGTATTCAAAAATTCTTCCACTATCTTCCCTGTAGAATCCACTCAATGTGACTGTTACACAACTCATTCACTTGCTGTCCACACTCTTATATAACACTGCGACAGTTACCAGAATGTTCTCATTCATGCTGGAACTGCAGTCTCAGTGATTTCTAGTAGCTTTGAGCAGAACCCAGCTCTTGGAACTATGTGTGTACAGTTACTGCTGTCTCTGTGTGACCTTGGAATCTGCACGAACAGATGACGTCTGTCACAGTAACAAACTCACATTCACAAACAATAGGCTACTGATTCTGGTGAAATTAAAAGGATAGAATGATATACAATGACAATGAATCAATGTGAGTTAAATTATTGTGGGCTGCTTTATAGTAGTAAAGCAAGAGAAAGAGAATTTGCCATACACAATTATTTTCCATTGTTGTAGGTGTGCTTTCAACTCCCGCGCAGCATTTACTGAAAGAGTTAGGCTTACTCTTCACATGTTCACAGCAAGTTGAGGAGAGGTTAATTGAAAGTTAAATATTTTACAGTGATTAAAATCATATGGAGTAAAATGAAAGGAAACTTAAAAGAAAAAAGGGGTAAAAGGGGATTGTGGGCAGTTGGTGGAATGAGTGGTGGGGGAAACTGGAGAACCTGGAGAAAACTATCCCAGATGCTGCTTCATCCACAACAAATACCACATGCAGGTCCCTGGGATAGAACCCAGGCTGCCTTGGTGATAGGTGAACCATCTAATTGCTCAGCCATGGCACCACATATTCCATCTGATCCTCTGGCCTTATTTAGCTTTTTTATGCTTCTTGTTTACTGATAAACTTCTAGCATCTAATTTTCTATTTATTACTACTTCTGGTCCCAAATCTCTTTGTTCTAACCTTATCCTTTTTGCTTCCTCGATCAAACAAGCTTTTGTATGATAATGGATAGGGAAAGTCATGTTATCTTAAAACATCACAGTTTTATTCTTTTTATTCTGGCAAAGAATGTGTTCTGTGAATACATCTAAATATGGTTCTATGTATGGTTTTAGCTGATGTGGAGCTGAGGTTTAGAGGGTCTGAAGCATACTTACAAAATGTTGCTTACAACACTATTCCGCTGGTTGTGCATGGAAATGGGCCAAGTAAACTGGTTCTTAATACTTTTGGCAATTACTTAGCCAACAGCTGGAACTCAGAAGATGGCTGTCTCAGCTGTTGGGATGATACATTCTCACTCGAGGATAAGGATGTGAGTATAATAGAAGTTTAATGTCATTAATAGTGATGCTGAAAGCAATTTCCACATTGCATTAATAATTTTCTTTTCCTTAAATCATTTCATACAAGCTATCTAATTAGTTTTATAAAATACAATCAAGTTACAAAAAACTAATTATATTAGCTTAGATGTAATAACAAAACAATAACAATAATAAATAATCAGAGACTGACAATTTGGCAGAATGCCTTTTAAAATCTATTAAATATAAGTTAAATTTGAAAATGAATATGTACAAATTATATCTTTGTGATAGAAACACATAAAGTTCTGAAACACAAAATTTCTGTTGCCTTATTCTGCATTTTTAATATGAATGCAGACCCTCCGGCTATCTGACCGTTTGACTTACCGACCGTCCAACCGTCCACCGCCCATCATTATTGTCATATTGTCATTAGGGTTTGTACAGCATTAGTCATCAAATTCAGTGCTCTATACAAGTCAAACATATTTAAGTACAACAGTAATTATCAAATTATTAATATAGTGCTATATACAGCAAATTAGATAAATTAAAGTACAATATGAATAAATATAAATTACCACTGATTTACGAATTGACTGTATGTGCAAAAAAATTAATACCTAGTCATATTTATTAAGAAAGTTATCAAAATACTTAAATCCAGACTTCTGAAAATCAGTATACTATGGACTAATTTACCCACATTTGCAATATGGAATTAATGTGTGGGGTAACTCAAGTATTATTGTATACTGCAGAAGATATATGTAAGGCGTATATTCAATCTATAGAATAGAGAATCATGTAAGGATAGTTTTGTATAAGCAGAAGTACAAACTGTAGTTTTACTATATGTTTATAAGGTAATAATGTATGTAGTAAATAAGAATACTGTACAAAATAATAGTCAATCATAAGTATGGTACTAGAACGCAGTACAATTATTACAGAGGAAATGTAAATAAAAAAGTCACAGAGAAGGATCCTTTAATAATGGGTAAAATTCTATACAATAAGTAACCAAATGAATTATACATTTTAAATGGTAGTGTATTTAAAAAAAACCAAAAACATAATTAAAATGCACGTATAGAATAGATCAATTGTTGATTGTAATTATGTAACTCTTATTCTTTCTGATGAGGGCTTAAAACATGTACAATGTGTATAAGCTAATAAAGGTCATGGTGGTTGTTTTTGTAGTTCTTATTCTTAGCATTATAATTATTATTATTGTTATTGTTATTATTATTATTATTATTATTATTATTATTTTTATTATTATTGTCATTATTATTGTTGTCATTGTTGTAATCATCACCACTGCCACCGCCACCGCCACCGCCACCAGTATTATTAATTTTTCGTATGATTATGAATATGAATGTTAATGTTAAGAAATGGACAGTATTTAGATTTTATGTGCATGTGTACACTTGTGTTCAATGACAATGATTTAAAGAGTGCATTATTTTATTCTATGTTGGTTGCTTACGTTCGCATACATTTAGTTTATGTTTATAAACATTACTTCTACAACTACTTTTTCTTTCAGCCTGCCACATATCCTGTTGTCCTGATTGCAGCATTCATTGAACAAGCAACACCGTTTCTTGAGGAATTCTTGCAAAAGATATATAAATTGGAATATCCTAAAGAAAAGTTGCACCTTTTTATACATAATGCTGTGAGTAAAATGTCTAATATTTCTTTGTGTAATATTTATACTCTAACAAGCACTACAATTAATTAAACGTTCTTAATAGTAGAGAAGTAATATATATGATGAGCAAAACTCCCATATCTTGTTAAAAGCTATGCATGGAGCAAAAAATAATATGAATAGAAAATAAATGCAAGAATGAAGCTTGTTATTGTGTAGGTATCATGGAAATTGAAGCTGACTATATAAATATTTAAAGAAAAAATTTGATACTACTTCTTTGATTAACTAAACTTGTGTATTGATACAACAGGTAGAGAACTTAAAAAGGTTATGGAAGTGAGCAATCTATCTTGATTTTTAATTTATATTTTCATATGTGTTTGTTGTTTACAGATGGAGTATCATGAAAAATTAGTAGAGGATTTTATATCTAACCATGGAGAAGAATACCGAAGTGTAAAGACAATAGGTTCACAAGACATGATGAAAGAATGGCGTGCAAGGAGTCTTGCAATGTAAGATTATTAGATACTTTTCAATAAAGATTAGAAGTTTTCTGAACAAGTGAGGTTAGTCACATTAACTGAAGGTCAGTTGTGTTTGCACTATACCTCACTTACTTACATGTTTTGGGAATCTTGTTCTCATCCTCAGCCTTCAACCGATTGATTGATGTAGTTGTCAAGTCATCTGGTATACTATTGATGGTGGAGGCCTCTGGTGATGGTGATATGAAGTTGCTAAACTGGTCTGTTGGCGAAAATAAAAATTCATAATTTAATAATTTGGCCCTTGTTTTTTGTGATTGGGATGATTTTCCAAACTGAGAACTGAGAACTCTTGCTGTCCGAAGAAGATTGGCTTCCTGAATAAGGTCATGATCAAACTGCGTAAGCTTTCACGGTCGGTGTCATAATCAGTTTCTATATTAAGGTCATGATGGTTGTTCCAAAAATATTCTGCTATGACTGATTTCTCAGTGTGTATTTAATGCAATAAAGGATCTCAAGGTCGCAGGTTCAAATCTGGCCCATACCAATGGTTTGTAAGTGTGCTTAAAAATGACAGCTCCATGATTTACTGGCATGTAAAAGAACTGTGGGACAAAATTCCAGCACATTGGCGACGCTGATGTGATGACAGCATCATTAAACAACAAATTATTATTATTAATAATCTAGTTTTCAAATTTCTTTTACTCTTGCCTTCTTTGCTCAGAGGAGTGTTGAGTAGACTATATATTAAACTTGAACTCTGCAAGGTGGTGGGATTTTGGATTGGGGCATTCGTTCTCTATGTAGTTGTCTGTGTGTATGCCAAGCGATAAATTAGGACAGTGTTTTTTCATTATTCTTTTTTGGTTGTCACTGGTACAAAAGGGCAATAGGGAAAGGGGACGCAAATGGGGTGATGTGTAAGTGAGAAGCATTGAAAATGGTGGTTAAATGTATACAGACGGTGAAACAATAATAATATGAAACAGAAATGAGTGTAGGTAATACTTTACAGAGAGGGACAAAAATTTGGCAAATATGAAAAATCTAGTGCAGCATAGAAATTAAATGAAAAAGCAATAACTATTAAAAGGGATAAACACGTGTAAAATATGTAATTGTGATGAAGGGCTGCCCTGTTAGCAAAAGGGCCAGGACCCAGCTCAGGTAGCCCAAGATGTATTTGTGTTTAGTACTCAATAAATCATATCATCATCATTGTCATCGTCGTCACCGTCACCGTCACTGTCACTGTCACCGTCATCGTCATCGTCACCATCATCATCATCATCATCACCATCATCATCATCATCATCATCATCATCATCATCATCATCACCACCATCGCCACCAGCACCACCACCGCCACCGCCACCGCCACTGCCAACACCAAATTTGAAATATGTAGACAGATTTTACTTAAAACTCTTGTATATAAAATTTTAACTGTATATGCAGCAATTTATGTAAGAACCAAATAGTTTTAATAATTAAGTACATGCAAATTGAAAATATTAACAACAATTCAAGAAAAAACTTTATTAGATAAAATACACAATACGGAAATCAGAGAAAATTACCAAATTCAGGATATAACAAAATTTATTAGCGAGTGACGGAAATACTGGAAACACATTAACAGGATGGGAAACAACCATAGCAAAAAGAGCCAAAGGGGGCAGGGAAGTACAAGAGGAAGGTCCGCTAGGAGATGGAGTAACAGTATTTATAATTTGCCTGAGGAATAAAAGGGCAGATGAACAGGATACTATCTTATACACGAAGAAGAAGAATAAGAGTAGGAGGAGGAAAAGGAAGAGGGGGAGAAGGAAGAGGAAGAGGAGGAACAGGAGGAGGAAGAAGAAGAAGATGAAGAGGAAGAGACAGAAAAAGAGTAGGCGAAGAAGAGGAAGAAGAAGACTAAATTTCTTCTGGCTATACAGAAAATCCCAACTCCATATCCGCAAATTTGGTGAGTTGTGTCATGTGTACAGAGTGATGAACGGACACAGGAACAAAGATACACTAATAGTTGCTCTGGAGAAGGGCATACTTAAAATTGTTGCGACTTTGTAGAAAAATATACAGTTAAACATACAAGTAAGCAACTGAATTATCAAGCATCATTTATTAATGTTGCTGGTATTGGAGAAACTGAAGTACAAATAATGACCAATTACTTTCTTTTGCTCAAAGAATGAAACTTGTATCATAACTGAGAGGAAATATTGTTAGTTTATTATACACAGAAATATTTAATAATAAACTTTTGGAGTCAGGGTTTTTAACACTATGTCACTTAAATAGAAACTGGCTGTATGGTTATTAAACAAATTAAATTCTATTCCAATGTTTAAAAGTTCAAATTTGAAAAATTTTTGAACTTAATAGAAAAAACAGACATAAATAGACAAAAATGACAAATTGGTTTCATTCGATGTTGCATCCCCATTTCCAAGCATTCCAATAGAAAAACTACTAGCAGTTTTAAGGAAATGGCTAAGTACATAGAGACAAGCCCAGTAGAAGTACAGGGAAACATTTCATTAACCAATCTATGCACTGAATATTTTTTCAGTTTCAATGGGAAATACTAGTCAGAAATCAGGGTTATGTATGGGCAATCCCTCTCACTATCTTTGGCAGATTTATTTTTGAGTTCATTTGAAACATATATAAAAATGACTTTTCCATAGTTCTTCAAGGTGTGGTATTGATGTGTTGATGCCAGTTTGCAATAGTTTCAAATAGACACTTTAGACAACTTTAATACTACTCAACCTGCAGAAGAAAACTATCAGAGTCACAATAGAAAAACAAACCAACGGACATCTCCCTTTCATTCATTCATCATGAATGACACAAAAATAGAATTTGGAATTTACCGTAAGCCAACCCAGTCTGAAAATTACATAAAAAATGACAGCTTTAACCTAGTTATGCATACAAACAGTAATAAACAGTCTTACACAGAAACATCAAACAACATAAAGTGGAATATTACAAAGAACAAAAAGCCATATTTCACATAGCAGAAGAAAATGGATACAACAAAAGTCTAGTACACAAGAAGCTAAGCAAAGGAAAGCTAAAGAAAACCATAAAGGAAGCAAGCACACTCACTACAGAAAAACCAAGAGCACATGTAGGAGATTCACTTACCACCCAAAAAATATTCAAGAAATTCAAGAGGATCTTCAGAGAACAAAATATAATCTTGGCCTTCATAAATACATATTAATAAAACTATTAAATTCAAAAACAGAAAATGAAATTCCACCAGTAGATTCAGAATATACCAAACCAAAGGCCTAAGCACCAAAACTAAAGAACGTTTCAGAAACTTCGGATTATAACAGGAAGACAAGTCAGCAATAGCATTTCACTTTTGGAATGAAAACCACAATCCAGACCCAAATCTGAAACTATTAAAATGGCATGATAGGCCACAACAAACTCACAACATGCGAGAACATTTAATATGGAATCACAGAGACCAACTAATAAATTTTGAAGTCCTGCCAGTTAACAACTTAGTAAAGAAGTCCATTATTCCACCACCAGAGCGAAGGCTGCAGGCAACTAGAACCAGCAATGGCAGTTGGACTTTGAGGTTAAAAATGGAAGCATTGGCTCCCAAAACTAGTCAGTCAGGAATTAAAATGTAAGTGACATGGTGTTAAAAAATTGACTCACAAAGTTTATTATTATCATTTGAATGTCACTTTACTAAATTCCTCCAAACAGCAGTTATACTATGATTTGAAGCTTTCCTGGCGACGAACAAATTCTAGATGCTCTCAGGCTTCGAGCCAGGTGTAGTGATGAAGAGACATTGACGTTTCGGGAGTGTACATCTCTCCCATCTTCAGGATGAAGAATGAAAAGCAAGAGTGAAGGGACCAGTATATGTATTGTCAGCCAGTACGTACAGAGTAGAAAACACACGGTCTAGTGCAGAGGTGGTTCACCGCTCCATTGGAATTTGTGTTTTCTGATTCGGTCGATTTCCAATTTTAAGGCTGGTTTCCAGGATGGACTAAACTGCAATCCAGCGTCCCGGTTCAGTGTACTCTTCTCGGAGAAGATGGACAGAGCCTCCTTAACCCTCCGTTCCCATAAACTGCTGCATTTTGCCACAATGGTTGTATCTTTGAAGTTAGCTCTGTGGTCTTCTTCGAAGCAGTGCTCTGCCAGCCCTGACTTGTCAGGCTGCATTAATCGTATGGACCGTTCGTGCTCCTTGACTCTGGTAGAAATGGTCCTGCCGGTTTGCCCTATGTACGGCGTCCCGCATTCACAGGGGATACGGTATACCCCTGATACATTAAGGTACAGTTTGTCCTTTACCGGTCTCACTAGGTGTTTAATCTTCAAAGGCGGCTTGTGGATGGTTCTGTTGTTGTGTTTTGCGAGAATTCTACTGATTCTGCCAGAAAGATTGCCAGTGTATGGGATGCAGGCAGTGGCGGTCTGGTGTTTGCCGAGTTTGTGGTTTTCCTCTCTTGGCAATGGGCTCTCCGTTGTCACCAGTAATAGCAAACTTCTACATGGAACACCTGGAACACGAAATACTGGCCACAGCTCCACTTAAGCCATCTCATTTCTACCGGTACGTTGACGACACATTCATTATATGGCCACATGGACGAGACACTTTGCCGAGCTTTCTCACACACCTCAACAGCCTCCGACCCCAAATTCAGTTCACCATGGAAGTGGAGAAGGACGGAAATCTGCCTTTTTTGGACATCCTGGTCTCCAGAAACAACAACGGTATTCTGGGGCATGCAGTGTACTGCAAACCAACACATACTGACCTCTATTTGAATGCTCGCAGTTTCCATCATAAGTTACAACGGGTTGGAGTTCTCAACACTCTGACTCACAGAGCTCTGTCGGTCTCCGATCCCAGCCACCTAAAACAAGAGCTGCAGCATCTGAGGCACACATTCTGCCATCCTGGAAACCAGCCTTAAAATTGGAAATCGACTGACTCAGAAAACATAGATTCCAATGGAGCGGTGAACCACCTCTGCTTACTAGATTGGCCGTGTGTTTTTTACTCGGTACGTACTGGCTGACAGTACATATACTGGTCCCTTCACTCTTGCTTTTCATTCTTCATCCTGAAGATGGGAGAGATGTACACTCCCGAAACGCTGATGTCTCTTCATCACTACACCTGGCTCGAAGCCCGAGAGCATCTAGAATAAGCAGTTATACTGCTCGCAAAAGTTAAAGGCATGTGAACGCTGGCCAATGCTCAAGCGGAGCGCTGTTGCCAAGCGTAGCGCATGTACCGGCAGAGATTCTGTACATAAGAGCGAGTGAGATGCGTGTACCACATTCGGCAGCGCTGGTAGGAGGGGCAAGCTTAGGATTTGTTACCGTCTGCAATACGGTCCGCCTCCATATGCCTTTAACTTTTGCGAAGATTATAACAGAAGTATTTAATTGAGTGAAGTTAATAAATGTTTGAGTTTCACTTTCTTGTTGTATTTGTTTTGAAGAGCTTCATTTTCATTGTCAAATTTTGGTCTACTGTTACATTACTTTTTTGCTTATTTTCAGGGATTATTGTATAAATAAGAACTGTGAATATTATTTAAATGTGGACAGTGATGCTCATCTTGACAATCCACATGCTTTAAGGCTTCTTATTGAACAGAACAGGTAAGCCAGTCACTATATTTTGTTGTTATAAGTAATAACAGTACCCATATAAGATTATGAAATTATCTGGTTATGGATCTTCAACCTTTTGTTACTCAAGGGTCACATTTGAAAAGGTTTGAGAGCTGCATGTATGAGTTCAGCTCATACTTACCCATAAATAGAATGTTTTTCCTGAATACAAAGTAATGCAGAAAATCACATGAATATTTTACTTTACCTTAGCACATGCCTAAAAAGGAAACATTAACGCACTAGAGTTAGAGTTGGACAATGTTGTAAAATGTACTCAAATATGAAGATAAAATTCTATTATTATTAAAAGGATCATATAATGTTTACCCAAGTATTGTTTAGAGGAACACCTGTAACTGTTTGTTTTTCACCATTCATGTTTGGTTTTATCTATATGTAATTCTTAGAATTCTCTAAAAGATTGTTGGTTATTTTGGCTGTGTTTTAGTCTTCATTCTGAAAAGAATTTGTTCATATGTACAGGTGTTTCCAAGAAGAGACATCTTAAGATCATGAGGATAAATTTGTGGAAAACAAGAGGTATATAGGTATCTGAAGTAAAAATTAGTGAGTCCATTAAAAGAAAAACTGAAGCTATTGACAGTGACACAACATATATAAACAAATATTAATAAATAATTAGTGACTATTAATTATCATTAGGGCTCGGAAGTTCATGCCCTAAAAACACTGAAATATGCATGCAAATATGCTCTTAAAAACTTGAAAATATGCCAAGAAATATGCACTATTTAATTAAAACAATGTCCCTTTGCAGTAGACAAGGCGAGTTAGTATAAATAATAATTAAAGTTACCCTATTCCTTAGAGGTTGAAGCAGAAGTGGTCCCGCTGCTAGTATTAACTGTTAAACTGCAGTTCATAACCAACACTTTGCACAAATTTTCAACTGTAAAACATAGTCTGTTGTCTCGCAAAACACTTTTGTAACCCGAAAAACTTCTCTCCACGTCACAAGATGTTATCGGGGCATATTTAAATGATGTTAACTGCTTCACAGAGAGAGTCAAGTCTCTTGGTGTGACAGATGGTTTTCTTTTGAGGATGTCTCGAATATCGCACATCAGTTTATAACCAGAATTTTTTGAAATTACATAATTCACTTTGTCTTCCACTTTTTGTCCTATACCACCAGGAACCGAACTTAGATCACATATTGTTGCAAAGTAGATCCTACAGCTTCCAATGCCATTATGGCTGTTGGTAAGAAAGAAAAATGGGCAGATATGAAACTAAGACCCTCTTTCAACCCAGTGCCCGACAGAATGTTTTGCACAGTTTCTATTGATGAAGCATCTTTCGAGTCAAATGAATTAACCACCTTTTCGACTATTTCTATGTGCTCATCATAATCGACCCATGTTCCCTATCGAGTTAACGCTGGTTCAGGAAGAAGTCGGATATTAGGTGCTGTTGATCTAAACAACTGAACTCTTTTAGGAGATTTAACAAAAATTCTCTTTGTACTGGACACAAATCTATGTACCAATGGGAAAGAATCACGTTTTGTCTCAGAAATGCGATGAAGAGCGTGTGCCATACAAGTTATATGAATTAAGTTAGGAAAAATATCTTTCAGAGTTTGTCCTGATTTTAGCATATAACGACCTGCATCAGTAACAAATAAAAGTAACCGGTCGTATTTCATTCCACATGGCCATAGTAATTTCAAAGAGTCCATCACAAACTGGGTCACGTGGCTGACAATTCGCACACATTAAGAAGATAAGGTGTAGTCTTTTGTTTGTTATTTAAAGCACCCATGATTATATTAGAAATAGAACGACGCTCAGAATCAGGGGTTTCATCAACGAACAACCACACAAGCTGATCCGCTAATTCATTTTGTATATTTGACAATACGTTACTGTAACAATGTCCTACATGAGTCTTACGCACTGTACTTTCTTCAGGCACATGCTGTCGAGTGTACTTGGCAAGAAAGTTTTTAAATGTCGGATTATTAATTTTGAACAAGAGAATATCAGCAGCTAAAAATGCTTGGCACAAGTCATAGGAAAATTCAGTAACCCTACTTCTTAAACACTCTACTGGCTGTTTTTGAACATGTTCTTTGTTTACAAGTTTTCTGATTAAATTCTCCTCATGTTTTGCTGTGTTTAAGTGTTGAACTATTTGAAATCTTTTCTCACTCCCTACATTTTTCTCACACGCTCCACAAAAGAGTACCTATATGTACATATTAAATCACCCGAAAACTCTTTCTGTAAATTAATTAATCTAGCACTTGAAGTTAGTTTTATTTTCGGCATTTGAAGAACTTTTAACATTTTATACGCCTAATTTAATTTGGTGGGAACCAGTTCACAACATCTTTACGTTTGAAGACCACGACACAACTACTGGTGGGCAGGCAACCATTGCTATAATCGTGCTGCTCAAAACGTTGACCTGCACTTTATCTTTAAACCTCTCAGATAACGCACTGATTATTCTCTACGCACATACATATAATGAAAGAATGGAAACGGGGAATTCACTGCATGACAACATGACTCAGCAATAGTTGTCGCCACCTCGCGAGTTGCACCATCACTTGCAATACTACCAATATGAAAAATATTATCCAGATTGAAAAAATAATGAAAAACCATAAAAATGATTAAACTATGCAATATAGGGGCTATAATATTGAAATCTTCGTGAGTTGCATCATCATGTGCAATACTACTAATATGAAAAATACTATCCAGATGGAAAACAACAATAAAAAACCATAAAAATCATTAAAATATGCAGTATAGGGGCTATAATGTTGAAATATTATGTATTTATCAAAAATCAAGAAAATATGCAATTATATGCACCATAAAATCATGTCCAAATAACTGAAAATTCCATAATTCGTGCACATAATGTAAAAGCATACATTTTTAACCCCTATGAAAAAACATGCAAATGCATGAAGTTCCTAGCCCTAATTATCATCATCAAACAGCACAATAGCCCATTATGGGCCCTGGCTTTCTTAGGGGATTGACCTCCATACTTCTCTTTTTGCTGCTTGGTCCTTCCAATTTTTTACCTTAATAACTTTAATGTCTTGCTACACACCATTCTCCCACGTTAGCTTAGGTCTTCCAACTTTCCTAGTTTGCAGCGACTGTATAAAGAAAATCCTCTTTGTAATGATATTACCATCCCTTTGCACTAAATGTCCAGCCCAAGCTAATCTGCTAATTTTAATTCCCTTCACTAAGCCAGGCTCCTTAAACATTTCGGACAATTCACAGTTTGTTCTTCTCCACAAATTATTTTCTTTCACAAAAATTGTTCTCAGTTCAAAAATATCCAATAGTTTGTCATCTGATTTCAGAAGCGTTTGAGGTCTCTGCCACATAAGTAATTACAGGTCTTATGAGTGTCTTATAGATAGAATTCTGGTCCTTTTTGATAACAGATGTGATCAGAGATGTCTCCTTAGCCCAAAGAAGCACCTGTTTACGTTTTTTAATTTCTGTATGGTTACTATTCTGGCAGACAACTACTGAGCCCAGATATTTAAAATTGTGAACAGTCTGGAACTTATAGGAACCTATTTCAATATATGGAGGATAGTATGTGCATTCCTTACTTGAGGATGGCATATATTTGGTTTTATTTTGATTAATTTTCTTAACAGCACTTTCAAGTTTGATAAAAGCTTCTTTCAAAGGAGTCTGTGATCATCCAATATAATGTCAATATAATCTGCAAAGGCTAGGATTTGCACTGATGTATAAGATATGGTTCCCCTCAAATTCAGTCCAGCATCTCTAACAATCTTCTCTTATGCTATGTTAAAAAGTAAGCATGAGAGTGCATCTCCTTGTCTTATTCCATGTTTAATATTAAAAGAATTTGTTAGGATATTATGGATTCTGACTTGGCCTGTAGTAGAAAATAACCAAACTATTAAACTTCACTTAAAAAAAAAGGAAAAGAAAAAGTACTAAAGATACAAGTGATTGACTTGCAAAACTGGTCTAGAGTATTGGAATTTAATTCACAATCATCAAAGATAGTGCATTTTAAATGTCACTAAATATTATTAATATTTGTTGATCACTGAGTCCATTATCACTCTTTGTTTTCTTTTATCACTCAAATATACTGCACATCTATCCCCATTTTCTTATCATCAGGAACATCATTAGTCTCACTGAAGGGAGTAGAGAACATACTAATTGACTTTCCGATTGACATAAAGTACATAAACTTGTTACATCTGTTTATAAGGTATTGTGACTAGTCATTAGCTGTAGACTCATTCTTGTCTGGTGTACAGATGTAGGTCCAGATGAAACTTGGTTCACCACTATCTTGCTTGTAAAATATGCTGTTGCTTCACATATTTGTTAGAAAAGGAGCACCAATGCAACTCAGTATATCTACAAGGGCAACATTGATTACATCAGTGAACTGCAGGTTAAAGACTATGCTTTAAGCTGAAGGCCTATTAAGTTTGTTGAATTTTGAAACTACCATGAACTTAATGTTATCAAGAGCCGCTAAACATTACTACACCTATGTATGTCCTTGTTAGCTTAAAACTTAACATTATTATAATACAAGCTGGAAATAGGTAAGTTTGGGAAATAGGTCAGCAAAAATTCAAAAGAATAAATGTGTGCTTAGAAGCATACTCAAAATAATTTTAAAAAATACTGAAATTTTATAATTGCAATGTTGATTCCTTCAGAATTAAATATTTTATTATGTTTCACTTTGCTGTACAATTTTGTCCAATGTTTTATAATGTGCAGTTGGTTTCTGATTTTTATATATAATATTTCAATATTCACAGAACTATTGTAGCACCATTGCTACTAAGACCATACAAAGCCTGGTCCAACTTCTGGGGTGCTTTGACATCAGATGGGTTCTATGCCAGATCCATGGATTACATGGAGATTATACATAATGAACGACGGTGAGTACATATTTTGTTTTCATTTATTCTTAAAAACAGAAATGTAACGTTGGAACAAGAAAATAAAACATGCTTTGTCTTTTAAGTTTTTAACAATGGCATTTTAGTCTTATCTAGCAGAAAGTAAGCAGCATTGTTTTCATATTGTTTCCATGAGTACACTCCAAGCCTTTTTGCATGGTCCACTTACTGCTGCTTTTGCAGTGAGAGCAGAACTTATGGCTCTGATATCTGTGAGTCATTCATTGGGATTCCTGGTCATGTAGATTGACCAGAGAAAATATGCCATGCCAACACTGCAATTTTATCTCCCAAATATTTAAGCTTGTTGTTCCCCTGAAAATTTTAGTGCTGCATCATATCAGGCCACTTATTTATACTGGAGTGATGAGAGCCATATCATTTGTGACAACAGACTATGGGAAAGTAAACCTCTCCCTATCATGTGAGATATCAAGTATGTATACTTTAGGTAGATTGTAAGTTGCAATTGTCATTGTAGCCATTTATTGCATAATAATGCTGTGCCAGTTAGTGTCCGTTTCCATGATTTTGTGGTAGTGTGTCTTCTAAATTGGAGGGTCAAAGTTGGAAGTTTGGGATCAGTTGCCTGGATGAGGTTTTTCTTTTTCTGCATTTTTCTCCTTATCTTCATAAGGCAAATGTTGGTAACTCTCAATGCAATGGAACTCAGGCTTATTTGAGCATCATTCTTTTAATTTCATTCATCATCTCTGGGGTGTCAGGTGTTAAAGGGACATTAAATACTCTTAGCATCAGTGTTTAGCTTCACTAGGTGTTTGGTTATTGACCTCCCTAATATGCTGGAGTGTGATTTAGGTGCTTAGAGGTCAATCTGTGTTTTGCTGATGGTATGGTATAGTAGCCTTTAATTTTAAGTTTGTTTCTTCTATTCTAGCATACTTTATTTTATAGGATTTTTGATTTGTGCAGCTGTATTTGAGTTATCATACCTTAGTTTTCATATTGTACACTTATTAACATCAGTGGTTATGAATGAATGCATTTATTTACACCTCATCAGTACAAATATAATTAGCCATAATAGCATGTATCAATGGTTACCAATGTATCAAGAAAATAAACTTAATTTACAGTTAACACAATAAAAAACAAAATAACCAGTCCCTGTGACTGAGTCTCCCCTCTGCCCCCTCACCCAACACACACACTCCGGTTTTACAAATAGTAATATTAATAACTTTAGTTACTTTTAATGCTTCTCCTTAGGCACTTACCTGATTATTCTAACAATAGTGTGCGTTAAACAGTTTGGTTTAATGCATACTGGAGTTCCTTTGAAAATAAGAAAGTTTTCTTGTGTATCTCCTTGATTCTGATATCTTAAGGCACTTTACTCCTTAATTTTTCTACTCAAATAATTATCTTTCAGATATTTCTGTCCCCTTTTATATTCTCTAAACTGTAATAGCCAAGTGCCAATGTATTTTTTTGCCAAATGCGTTGCTTCCACCCTTTAATTTCTTCATATGGCAAGATCTATGCAGAAGTTGATTATAATCTGTCCTACTGCTATTGCTCTCTTCAGTATCATCAGTGAAAAATATTGGAGAGCAAGAGGATTAATGACTTCATTGTCAGAAATCCAGCATTAGCTAACAGCAACATTCAACATTTTATCACTGGTCTTCAAAACATATACCCTACATATAAAGGCTGCTTCACAACCACTGATGACGATAACCAGAACGAGAAAGTTGAAATACATGTACTCAAATGGGAGTGTTTACAACCAACAGAAAGCTTTCCCGGGCTCCAGAAACAGGAAAGAAGACTTGGCCAAGTTTTAACTTTCTGTTCCTGTTACTGGGCATGGCATGTTGATTCATAATGTGCATATTAAGACTTTTTCCTGTAGAAATTATTCAAGGTGGCCATTCCATGAGACAGATGGTAGAGCTCTCTGTAGTTGCATGCTAGAAAAAATATCATTGGTCAGTTACAAACAAATGAATTCTCAACACGGAATTTTGACCTCCACTTTCTATCAATATGCTGATTGATATCTCAGGTCTCAGGCTGTATGAATCAAAATGTTGAGTACTGCATTGCTTCCCATTGTCATTTTATTATGGTTACCATTGTCGAGTGGTCATGAACCAGCCTTAATTTTTGGGCCTAGGTATTTTACCCAGCATTTTTCCTGATCTTCCTATCACCTTACCAAGAGAGAGAGGGAAAGGGAGATGAAGGGAGGAAGATTTTATGTTTAACTTAAACCCTTTGAAAGGTGCAAGGTGAAGTCTTTCAGTAAATACCTGTACTGCAAGCACACTTTACTGGAAACAATTTTCATTAGTTTTTATGTTTCAAAATGATTCTTAATAATTTTGGTTAACATTTTATAATGTAGAAGTAGTGGCATAAAGAATAAAATGCACATTTTGATTTTTGTGGAAATAGCTGGTAAAATATTCACTTTAATTACACTTTATGTAAAGGGAAAACAAAAGCCAGAAAAAATGATCACTATACAAAGTTGTAAAGCTCATTAAAATATAATGTTGATGACAAATAACTTTTTTAGTGGCATTAAACATTTCTCAAATATTTGCTGTTGAAGTCTGATTTCGTGTGCTGTCTAAGAAATATGATAATTTTGTTTTTCTCACACAGTCTCATAACCAAAGAGTTTGTAGAATTAGCTGTGGCATAAAGTTGTGTGTTATTCCTGCATCTTCATATTAAATGCCCATCTTACCTAATTTTAAATCAAATTTAGACATATGTTTATTAAGTAGAAAAAAGAAAGAACTTTTTATGGGAACAGTATGCTGTTTAATGCTTATGTTTCTAAGTAGCCCATTTTATATCGGGCATGAAAAACCACTTAATTTTGTTCAGGGGCCACATATCGGGCTTGAGATTCTTTTAAGTCGGTAAATCTATGACATTGGACCAACATTTTTACTTCTCTTCTGAAGGAAACCATGCTAACGATTTTTACGACAAAGAATTGCCCTTTGAACCCGCAATCTCAAGAACCAGAGGTTAGCATGTTACCCCTAGACCAGCAGTGGGCAAACCCCAGCACATTAGGTTATGCAACCTGCTTGGCATAGAACACATGCTATTCCAAGCCAAGGCTACGATTACAGTTGTAATCCCAACACATGTTCTGCCCATGGCTGCCTTAGACCATGGAGGATGACTTATATCTTATTAATGACCTTACTTTTGCATTTGTTTGAATGTGCTTATTGCTGTTATCTTAATATCACTGATTTAAAGCTAGAATGCTAGTATAAACTTTCTAGATTATTTATTAGATTAATTATTATAGAAATCAAAGCTGGAGGTTTTACACTTTGAAGTGCAATGATAATACTATCTGCCATTCTGCATCGAATATGACAATTTGTTTTCAACAACCATTACCATTAGGTCATATCCATTTTATACACATTTTCTGCACCCTCAACTGCTTATCATTTATTATTACTGTATTTTTAAGAGCTATCATTAAATAATACCCTAGTTTAGAATTATTAACACCATTAGAGTATTATTTCTGTCCGTTAATTAAAGAATTGTATCATAAGAGAAGTATAGGATTGCAAATTTAGATACTGTTGAAATGAAACAAAAACAGATGTGTGGTATTTTATTGCTCTTGATAATGCTGGTAAAACAATTTGTAATGGCCTGCGTAATGTCTTACAACTTGTAAACAGAATTCTTCATTAGCATACATAGGCCAAGTTAAGTTTGAGTTTTCAAGACACAGGTATCAATACAAGTATTTGTTTTTAACAATAAACCAAAGCAGCTAACACTTTGGCTTTAATCCTTTCCAGAACTACACTTTTCATGTTATTAAGCTTCATCTATTTATTACTTACAGACAATATTTATGATACATGAGTTAAAATTTATTTGTTTATTTTGTGAGATAAACTGAAGATCAAATTGAACAAACTTACTACCAAAATTAAATTTAGTTTAATGTGTATTGTTATACACCATCTTTAGCCTACTATCTGTAAATAATAAATCTAAATAATCGGAATTTGCAGACACATTTTTGCCACAGATATTTTGTAGCAGCTAATACTGTTGGCATAGAATGCCATACTGTTTTATAGATTTCATTTATAACAATCTCAATGTTAGTCTTTCCTCATTTGTTAACTCTGTCTGGTTCTGTGGAATAAATTGTCAAAATAATGAAATAATTTCCCATTACGTTAAACAATATAAGGGCTTGAAATAAGACAAGGAACTGTTCAATTAAAGGAATACAAGGACCAATTCAACTTAAAGAATGCTTCACTACTATGGAACACACAAATGAATATCAATTTAATAAGCATAATGTATCCTATATGAAGAACTTAAAATAAAAATAAAATCTTAATGTATAATTTGTATCTGCTGAAACATATTTTAATAATATTGAAGGCGAGCTTTGTTTATATTATACCTCACTTACTTTAGAAAATAGGACATGTTTCAGGAATAATTGTGAGGTATAGTATAAATAAAGCTTATCTTCAATGTTAAAGTGTTTAACCTCACTTGTACAAAAAATCTATCTGGTCATTATTAAACATTTTAATAACTTTCTCAATCTGCAAGAAACCAAGGATGGTAATATTTGAATGTTATACTCTTGTAATAAAACATTTAATTTTAATAATAGCTGCCCCCCCCAAAAAAACAAAAAAAAAAACATACAACTGAAGTTAAACTTTGGAGGATTTTGAGAAGAATAGTTGGTCTCAGTGCAATGTTAATTAGCTTGACAATGAATGCTAACATACCGTGAACAGTATAATTGTTATTTGTCATTAAATATTGTATGATACAGCTTTTACTTCTTACTTTAACATTATTGAATATATGTGCAATATACTTCTTTACAATTCATGTCAATTGGAATCAGCTCTTTCTGTGGTAATAACAATAGAAAATAAAAAATTTGTACTACTCTCACACCAGTTTTTGTATATAGCATTTTTCTTAAATAGCAAAATATAAAAAATAATTATTTAAGTTCATATTAATATGTATGGGTTGTTAGGTATATGTGGTTTAAAACTGTTTATAGACTTTTTGCTATTGAACTATGAAATTTTTTATTTGTACTGTTGTATCTGAAGTCGTTTCTTCTTTTTCTTGCTCAAACTTAAAATAGAAGATCAGAGTTTTAATCACATTCCTCTAATACTGCAATGAGATTTTCAGTGTTTGGAACTGTGAACTTGTAGATTTTAATCTCTGTTGCTCATGTCTTTGAAAAATACGGTTTCAACAGCAATGAAAATACTCTGAATACTTTGTTACATGTTGAACTAGGTGGTATTATTTAGTCAAAAGCAATACTGAAGTCTGTCTTGAAGCTGCGACGATCAACAGAATACATGTTATCTGCAGAACACTCATACACCCCAGCATCCATTTGTGTAGCGGGATCTATTTCCAGTTTTGATTTGATTTTATCTGGTCCTATTCTCCACTCGTGTACCTATGAACAAGTTTTAAATATTAGTGCTGCAAGTTTGGAAAGAAGAATCAGATTTGTATACCTGAACTGCAGATATTAGACCTCCTGTGCTGATGCTCTTACTATAAACCAACATGTCTCTCTCCTATTCTTCTGCATGTCCTGTAATCTTACATACAAGGTTATCCTGACAGCAAGAGATTCATAATTAATACAGTGCAAAAGCTGGAGACAGTGAAGTGAAATAATAATTTAATTGAATTTTGATTCAGTTGAGACACTAATTCAGTTAAAATTTTATAACATGCTTCAGAAGCAATGATACATGAGTAGGGTTGGAACAAAAATCACCAAGTGCACAATGAAGGTTTTCAGATGAGAGGAAAAACTGATATGTTGTAAACTTACTGGGACTTCTCAAAGCTCTTCATACCTAAATGTAGTGCAAATGCCACTTTCCTAAGCACTGCTGTCACCAAAATAATTTTTTTTTTAATTTCATACTTATAAAATGTTTACAATAGTGCATTTTTTACCAATAATACTGAAAATATGACCCTGAGCATTAAGAAAAAAATGACAGAATATTGTATTTAAGGATATTTTAACAAAAAAATTTTGTTGTTTTCTAGTGCCTTGCATCTGGCAATGAAGCCATTAGCATTCGTGCTTTCCAATACTTTTGAACTGTAGTTTCTTCTGATCTTAATCCTTCACAGGTCTTCAAGTGGTCTTCATTCATTTCTGCTGGATCGTTACACAGGACACATATTGGTGAGGCAGTTCAGTGTCAGTTCCAGTTACAAAAGCAGTTTTGGGCTTCACTTAGTGCATTTTTTTCTTTGGGAAAAATAAGTGTCTTAAATTTCATTTGTCGTTTTTTCTGTAAACACCTTTATGTCAATGCTTCTTTCAATAAACATAACTGTGTTTCTGAATGTAAACAGTTTCCTCTCAATGTTCAGTTCTTCGTCATTCTGGTTTTCATTCAACGTATGCAAACCAATCTTCACATAAAACTCCAGCTCAGACTTGTGTATCCATTCACTCTTCTGTAAGAGTGTGTCAATACCCTTCTTCTTTGTTCATTAACTCTGCTTTGTAGCGCTAAAACCTGGACCCATGGTATATACTCAAATGTAACTGTTCATTTCAGTGAAGATATGAATAGTTCAGGAGGATGACAAAAAGTTAATTAGCTTTGGATCTTATTGCTGCATTTGAAGGATAATACAAGAAAAAGAGAATTAATACTTCTCGCCATTTGTTCAAAACTAGTGTAAAAGACAAAAGAACACAAGAAGTTATCTCAGTATCTTTTATAAACATATCACTGCATTTGTGTGCATCACAGTAATCAATAAATACATTTTAATGACACATTGCAAGCTATTTACCTCAGTATTTTCTTTCTTGGAAGTTTGAAAACAGTGTTGTAATAATCAATTTAAACCACAAAGGTGAGTCAATAACACTACACAACACTTATAATTTACCATAACATTTAAGAGGTTGAACTGGAACTTAAAAATTCAATGCCACAATTGAATTTTTAAGTTCCAGTTCTACCTCTTAAACTTTGCCCACACACGGCTTGTGTGTTTAAAAACACCAACAGTAAGTTTGTTGGCATAAATAAATAATAATTACCATAACATGTTTCGAAGGCTTGACTTTCCACCATTATCAACCGGACATCAACTGGTTCTCCCTGGTGTGGATGGCGATGTTTTCTCTGAGGCCTCCTCTGGTGGTGGTTCAAGGAACTTGCTGAAGATATCTTTCTCCGGGATGTCGAAATTGAATATTCTGTTTCTATTTTTCAAAATGAAGATTTGTTCCCATATGGACAGCTCTTGTTTTCGCAACGACTGATTTTTCCAACTGTTTGTTTTTTACGTTTCAGCACTTGAAACATAAAAAACAAATAGCTGGAAAAATCAGCCATTGCCACTCACTTTTGGACAGAAAACCACAACATAAAACCAGAGCCAAAGCTCCTCAAACACGTAACAAGAGAACAAGAGCTGTCCACATGGGAACAAATCTTCATTTTGAAAAATAGAAACAGAATATTCAATTTCGACATCCCGGAGAAAGATATCTTCAGCAAGTTCCTTGAACCACCACCAGAGGAGACCTCAGAGAAAACATCACCATCCACACCAGGGAGAACCAGTTGATGTCCGGTTGATAACGGAGGAAAATCAAGCCTTTGAAGCATGTTCTGGTAAATTATAGGTAAGTGTTATGTAGTGTTATTAATATACTCACCTTTTTGGTTTAAATTATTTACCTCAGTTTTACTTCTTCATTTCCAGCATTTTCATTCTCCTTCTGGAGCACTATTGCTGTGTGCAATAATTATTTTCTTTTCTGTACTGTAATGCTTTAACAAATCTAGTATTAGTGCTCCTTGACACAGCTTCATGCCTCAGATCTTCAAGTAAGAAAATTTGTTTTCTTTGTTCATCCACACATTCATTCATTTAACATGACACAGTTTTGCTAACAAGAGCCAAGGATATCTGCTACTGTTTGGCAGCAGCATGGCATTGCTAGTTCCATAGAACTCAAACACATTGGTCAAATCTTGTATGTACACAGCCATTGTTTGCTTCAGCATTTTGTTCCATTTGTTTCAGTGAATGAAGTGCTTTTTGAACTAAATACTGTATTTTGAACTCATCAGTGATAGGAAGGAGCGCTATTAGAAAGAAATGGATTGCACAGATAAATTCAGTGCTACTGAAATAGTGAGGGTGCAGGGGAATCTGTATCTAAAAGCATTTCATCCGTGAATGGACAGTGTGATTTATTCCAGTGCTCATTTAGATGTTCCTTTTAAATTTTAAGTAAAGTGTGTCTCCACATACTCAAAATTCAATTAAAACAGATTCATACTCTAAGAGATGGCTCAAAAACCTACAATTGGTTTTAGATCTGGCCTTTTAGTTTAAGCTGCCAGTGTTCAGGGGCTAATTTTCTGACTAAAACTTTTCTTTCATAATAGCTGTATGCAGGACAAAGGTTGAAGAGAGTCCAATTTGAAAACTATGGGTGATAGGCAGGACTCAAACCATAGTCTTTGATCTTCTATACTGATCTTTTGCTATTATTACTTGTTTGAATCTGCTGTTAAGGATTGAAGAGAATGCGATTTGAAAACTTTGGATGACAGGCAGGATTCAAACCATAGATCTTTGGCCTTCTGTACGGATTTTTGTTATTGTTGTTATTATTATTATTATTATTTTGTTCTTATTCTTGTTGTTATTGCTACTTGTTTGAGTCTGCTGATCCTTCAACTTTTAAACATTCATACGGTTAAATATAGCACTTATTTTTTGCTGATTGTTAAAATTGATGTTACCTGTCCAACTGCATTTTAGCATTTTGGTTTCCTGCTGCATGTTGCTGTCTGTAATCCAAGGGTTTGATTCCCAGTACTAGCATGGAGATTTTTTCTGCTGTTGAATTATGTAGTATGAGTTGCACTTAGCTATGTGAGGTTCTTGGGAACCAATTTATAAGCCACTTGATGGAGGAATAGTAGCTTTGGTTCGGAAAGTCTGCCCCATGCCACCCCTTTACTACACTGACCATGATGTGTACTATTTAAGTTCTTGTATTGTTAAATTAGCTGCCCCTTGTATCTGAAGTATTAGCACACTTATTTAATGGCTGTGTTCAAAATGGAATTTTTCCATCTTGCTTAAAAAGAGTAAAAGTAGTCCCCATCCATAAGAAAGGCGCCAAAGGTAATTATGATAACTATAGACCTCTGTCTATTATACCAGTTATAGGAAAGGTGTTTGAAATTATTTTAAATAATCAAATTGTTAAATATTTTGAGAATAACTGTATTTTTTGTGATAATCAGCATGGCTTTAGAACTGGGCGATCCACAGAGAGTGCAATTGAAGCTTTTATAAGTATATGAGTTATGAGTACTGAGAAAATGAACAAAATGAATAATAGATTTTGTGACATGTTTAAGACCTTTGACAGTATATTTCATTGTGTTTTACTGAATAGATTAAAGTTCTATGGATTCAATGGTTTAGCCATGAGTCTTATAAACTCATACTTGAGTGATAGATTTCAATCTGTATTCTTAAATGGTACATTTTCCAATATGCACCGATTGTAACTGGAGTACTGCAGTACTGTGTTGTTTATTGTTAATATTAATGATCTGCCTGCAGCTATTGATAATATTAGTATGTCATGTTTTAAAATAGGATTTGGGTTGATTAATAACACTAAACAACACCCACTTTTTAAAATTTCTAGGAACTTGTTTCAGAGGCTAGCTTTCCTCCATTATCAACCTGACATCCGGTTGATAATGAAGGAAAGCTAGCCTCTGAAACATGTTCTGGGAAATGTTAAAAAGTGAATGTTGTTTAGTGTTATTAATTGATTCAAATCCTATTTTAATGTGATTCCAACAACACTGTTATCAACTTCCAGTATTTATCATTATGTCATGTTTTGTTTATACTGATGATTTAGTCATAAATATAATTGGAGAAAGTCCATATCATAATAATTTTAAGTTGGATGCAATTGACAGTGTAATTAATACTGGTGTATGACAAACTCTTTATCCTTTAGAGGTAGAGTCTAAACTGAAAAATTCAATGCCACAGTCAGTTCCAAATCTAGCTCTCAAGCATTGCCCACACACGGCTTATGTGTTTAAAAACACCAACAGTAAGTTTGTTGGCATAAATAAATACTAATCTTTATCCTTGAATTCGGACAAAACTGAGGATCTTACTATTAGCCTCATTACGAATTGCAAAGTTGAGAAAGTAAAGCTCTTGGGAATTTGTAATGATTCAAATATGAAATGGAAATCTCTTAGAGTATGTTTGTAGAAAAATAGCCATTGGGATATTTTTTATCAGGAAGTTGAAACACCAAGTGAATATATATGTTCTAAAGGTTGTGCATTATTCATATATTCATTATCACTTGGCATATGCTATAGTAGTATTGGGAAACGACAGGTGTCAAAAGACTTTTGAAACTACAAAAGAAGGCAGTAAGATTAATATGCAATATAGATAGTGGAACTCATTGCAGACCATTATTTGGAAAGTTGAAAATCTTTACAGTTGAACATTTTTAATGTTAGTAAATGTTTGTTTCATGTAAAAAATAATATTAGCACATACTTACCCAACATGCCACTCATGAATATTACACTAGAAATTATCAATAATTAAGGATTAATTTCTACAGAAAAGTAACAACTAAAAATAGGTTTAATGATTTTGGTGTAAAATTATGTCATGTACTGCCACAGCATATTAAAAACTTGGACATAAATAATTTTAAAATAGCAATTAAAAGACTTATTTGATCTATGTCTATATGATGTCAATCAATATTTTGAAGCACTAAGTATTAGTACTTCCTGATTGCAATTACTGCTGTTTTAAGTTTTATTACTCTTCTCATTATGTAATTTGATAATGTCTATGCAAAGTACATGCTCTCAGACAATAAACTGATTGATTGATTGATTGATTGATGTCTTGTGTGGATGGAGGCAGAGAATGCAGCAGCTCTGTGGTAGTCTTTATCACTTTAGGATTGTTGTGCCGTTAGTTTGTAGTTTGAGTTTGTACAGTCTACAATATATGTTTTTAATTTAATGCATGATTTTTAAAGGGTACACAATTTTATCCAGTTCAGATTAGTGAGATTCTATTCCATTTATTTTTTATATATTTGTTTACGTCAGACTTACTTGAAAATTAGACCTAATTGCTTGTGTGGAAATTTTTGAATGCTATTAGATGAAGTTTATGTTTGCTAGCACTTAACATAACACTACAGTGTGCAAATAATTTTGCTTACTAAGTTTAATATAAATTTCAGAGTGTAATTGGCATGTGAATTAGAATATACATGTGTATTTTAAAATAATCAAGATTTATATTTTATTAGATATGAAACATACAGAAGTATTTTTGAAAGAATGAGGATTCAGAAGAATGATGCTTGAATTGAAGTGAAAAGTGTGGAATTGAAAATTCTTTAATGTTCTGCATAGTTTGCTGACCTAATCATACTCCTCTACTTCCAGAGAAATCATTTGGGTTTGCATTGGTTTATTTATTCTGAAAGCAGGAAAATGCTTTGAAACTTATTTACTTACATGAAGATAAGAATGAGCATAGAGTTCCACACCATCCTTAAACCAGGTGATGTAAGGCCTAGGAGATCCTCGAGCAACGCACACAAAAGCTATTTTGTGCCCAAGCATGTATTCATAGTCAAAATGAGATGCTTCCAGGATCTTTGCTCCCTGAAAAAAATTTAACTTGCACAACAGTTTGCCTATAATTGACAATCACAGAGGCATATATTAATGATAAATACAACTTTGGACTTGGATCCTTTTACAAATGCACAAAAGGACATATGAGTCAGAGTAGCAACAGTATTGAAGCTAATATTTGGGAATGATTAACGTTAAACTCGTAATACAAGCCAATCTGATGGCCATCTCCACTTTCCCACAATCTCCCTGCTACAATTAAAAGCAATGAAGCTAATCATTCCAATTAACATATACAAAGTGATATAATACAGTAAAACTTTTCATATGATTTGTGGAAGTATTTGAATTGACCTATAGACACTTAATTTCATTTAACTTACTTTTATCTGCATTTTGCAGACTGTCGTCTTCATTATCAGCAGTTTCTCGACTGGTGTTTGAAGAGGAAGAATCTGTTGTGGTTGTAATTGTACTGTTATCTGGGTTGCTGAATGTAAACTTCAGGATGTGATCTGCTTGTAGTATTTTAAAATTCATGGCTAGGTGAACATTCTTCTTTATGTGTATTTTTTCCCCAAATTATCTGTTCATGTAATTTTAACGTGTTTTAATAATTTGATATCCTGTTTAATGGTGTGCTGAGTTGGCCAGAAATGACAAGCTATGGCTGATTTGTCAATTTGTTTAAGTTTTATGTTCCTGATGTGTTCCTTCAGTCTTGTCTCCAGGTTACTTTTAGTTTAGCCAATGTATATTTTTGGGGCAATCTTCACATTTTATTTGGTCTACACTGGATTTTGATGTGGCTGATAAGGTGCTTTTAATGGATAGTTTAGCAGGTTCCACAGGTTGAATTTGTTGTAAGGGGCTAGCTTAATGTTATGCTCCTGGAGCAGCTTCTGAAATTTGTTGTGCATCACATTCCACCAAAGATACACTCAGCACATTATAGAACAGGATATACTATTAGTAAAACATGTAAACACTATAGCTGTATTGATAATTTGGGGAAAAGTACACATACAGTACAGACAATAGTTCTTTGCTGGTGACCTACTTATCTAGCACACTGAGAAGAGGCTATGCCTGATGTCATCTTGCTGCTGTCAGCTGTCTACTTGAAGATGGGGACTTTGCTATCCTATCCAAGTTTAATTATGGAAATGAAGCTGTGCACAACGAGTTCAGATATCATAAGCAGACGACTTCAGGAGAGATGTTACTTGGAATAATACTTCTGCTAGACTGAAATCACTGTGCATGCGCGAGAGTTGTGGGCTTCACCGACACAGAACTACCGCCTGAGCTATAAAGAAGAATTTTCACCCAGCCATTAATTTTGAAATACCGCAAGCAGATGACATCCTGAAGTTTACATCCAGCAACCCAGATAGCAGCACAGTCACAACCATAACAGGTTCTTCCCCTTCAAGCACCGGTCAAGAAACTATTGATAATGAAAACAATAGTCTTTGAAACGTATCCGGATAAAAAGTGAGTTAAGTGAAATTAAAAGTGTTTAACTTTTTAACAGGACATTAGTAATTATAGACCACTGAAATAGTCAATAGCCAAAATCCTTGAAAAATGTTATTTGAGAGACTAATTTGCTTTGTGAATAAGAAGAACATATTACAAGATTTTCAACACGGTTTTAGGAAGGTTGTTGAACAATCATTGCAGTCTTACAATATGTTCATGAAATTACAAACAAACTAAATACCAACAAGAAAATAAGATCACTATTTCTTGATCTTTCTAAGGCATTCGACTGTGTTGATCGTTGGATTTTATTAAAATAACTAGGCAACTATGGCATTAGAGGGCTCCTTCTAGACTTAATTCCCAGTTATATAACAGGTTGGAAACAAATAACTGAAATTGACCACAAGTTAGGAAAGCACGTAAATAAAATCTGATCTAAATTAGGAACAGTTATGGTGTACCACAAGGAACAGTTTTGGGACCACTGTTTTTCACTATATACGTAAGTGATATTCACCCACAAAATATTAATATAATAATAACTTACGATACAACTGCTGTGTGTTGGAGCCAGACAACAGAATTATTAAGCAGGATTTTAAACAATACAGCCAACTTGCTAATAAAATACTTTGAATCTATAAGCTCAAAAGGAATATACAAAAAACTGAAACAATGTGCTTTAACATGTCAGAGAATAATTCAGATATGGGGTTAAACGTTTATAATAAGAGTGTGGAAGAAATAAAATCCTACACATTTTTGAGAATTATAGTAGATAACCAACTTACATGGGCTCAGCACATAGATAATGTGTACAACATAATTAGTGAATCTGTTTGCAAAATTACAAGGACATAGAATTATTAAAAACAATTTATTATGGATGCATATATTAAGCTAAGCCCCGGCACTACAGCCCATGAAGAGCCAAGCCTTACCGCTCAGCTGCTGCGTCCCCCACCTCAGCCCACTACAGGCGTCATTGGTGGGGTGCAGTATTGGAGGGTGGTACATGGTCAGTGTACCGATCCCTTCCCGGCCAGTTATGCGGTCTTGGCGACCTGGGACTGCTACTTTTCTATCAAGTAGCTCCTCAATTGGTTCCCCTGGGACCTAACGAGGCTGAGTGCACCCTGTGCCAGACCTTCCAGAGGGAGTAAAATCCCCATGGTGGTACTGGGATTTGAATCCGGGTCCTCTGCGCCAGAGGCAAGCATGCTATGGAGGCGGTTGGATGCATATACTCACATCTAAATTATGGCGTTGAAGTATGGGGTGCGGTTGTTTTGAAGTGTGCGTATTGTGAAATTGAGTATCCTCCTCATTTGATTTTAATTTGTACAGTATCCTTTGAGCTGCTAGTTGTAGTTAGTGCATAATTCTTATCTTAGGTTATTTAAGATCATCTTGTTCAAACAAGAATACAAATACATTTATATATATAGACAAATAATACTTTCAAATTCCATCCTTAGGGGTTTTTAAATGTTGTAAGATGTAGGTCACAGTAAAAAGGAATTAATAAATATGGAAATAAGTGTAATTAAGGACATGAATACAGTAGAAAGAATTATGGAAGAAAAGAATGAGAAAGTAATAATAAGCAATAAAAGTGAGAAAATATTGTATAATTACACAGATTCGGGTCCATATTTTGTTATTATCAATGGTAGCCAAGGCAATGTAAACAGGATTCATTCTACGAAATATGGTAAAATGATATTTGAAAATGGATTTAAAGCAAAAGAAATCAAACCTATTGGCAGAAATAGGATGGAAGTACATTTCAATCATTTCCAAGAAGCCAATAACTTCTTAAAGTCAGATTTTGATAGTAAATATAATGTGAAATCATTCATTCCTTACTACAACTGTATAGTCAAGGGAATTGTAAGAGGAATCGATGTTGAGTTATCTGAATCAGAAATTCTAGAACAAACAACAAATGATAGAAATTATGAAATTCTTAAGGTGCACAGGTTTGTGAAAAAAGTACCTGGAAAGAATCGGGGCGATATTCAGCTGCTCCCCACTGAAACAGTCTTATTTACTTTCAGAGCACAAATGCTTCCCAACAGAATATATATTTATGCCATATCATGTCAAGTGAATGAATTTGAAGAGAAACCCTTTCAGTGTAAAAATTGTTTGCTTTTTGGCCATTCATTCAAAACCTGTAAAAAGGAATTTAGTTGTAACAAATGTAGCTACCAACACGCTGAAAAGGATTGTAAAGCAAAAACAGAAAGATGTATCAATTGTTCCATGAAACATAAAGCAAATTCAAAGGAATGCCCTAAATATTTATTCGAAACTGAAGTTCTAAAAAAGTGAGAGAAATGAGAGTTTCAAGGTACGATGCTATTACCATTCTGAAAGGTAATACAACCTATGCCGACAAAGTAAGCCAGAAAAGTGCGGTGGTAGAAAATCCGAAACTCAATTCGTTATGTGTCATTGCCTCAAAAGAGTTAAACAACTTACATAAAGAAAATACACTTTCTTCCATTAAATCTAAGGAAGTACCTAGTGGGTCTTTGACTACAAAAGTGGTCAAAAAAAGGAAACCTAGTCCTGTAAATAAAGTAGGGAGTACCAATAAAATCCCAAACCTGAACAATGTGTTGATTAACCCAAATGTCAGAAATCAAGCACAAAATTTAATTTCGAACATACCATCTATCCATAAAGAAATTAATTCTGATGAAAAAATGGAGAGAGAATCAACAAATCAGGAATCAATAATTCTTACTATAGAAAATAACTGTAGTATGGAGTTGAGTGAAGAAATCGTTCCTTCTCAGGAGAAAATATCTCAGGACATTTCGATATTAACTTGCTACAACAATGACGCAAAGCAACAAGTTCAGGATAGTGGAAATAAAAAAATGTAAAATTATGTCATGGAATGCAAGAAGTTTAAACCGTAAAAAGAATGAACTAAACTATTTTATACATAAAGAAAATATAGACATTTTTATGATTACCGAATCATGGTTTAAACCAGGAAATAAATTTCAAGTCCCTAATTACAAAATTATTAGATCAGACAGAATGAAAACTGGTGGAGGAGTTTTAGTTGGATACAAAGATAATATGATATTATCTAATTTTGAAATTATTGGAAATTTAGACGACACAGTACAAGGAATTATGATTCAGTTTGGTTCAATCAGAATATACAATATATATAAAGTGCCAAATTCTATTATAAGTGATACTTTCTGGAAAAGAATCTTTTACCGCAGCACTCAAGAAGAAATTATTATTAGTGGGGATTTTAACTATACTTGTTCAATGAAGGATGGCAATTTTAATATCATGAGTATTCCTTTTGTCAAAAAACTGGCAGCAGAAAATTTATTTGTCTTAAATGATGGTACTCCCACCAGAATGGGAGCTTATATCCAAGCGGATACGTCCCTGGAATTATCATTTGCATCAAAAAATTTAGTATCCAAAATTTATTGGGAAGTATATAAAGATAACTTAGGAAGTGACCATCTCCCCATTATTATGAATATGGGAGATACTAATTCCAATATAAATATTAAAAATATCAAAACAAGAAATAAAAACATTGACTGGATAAACTTTCGTAAATTCTTTGATTCAGCCTTGAGTAGAGATAGTTTGGAGGAAGACAATATTATTAATGCATTTTATACACAATTACAAACTTATTTGAACTGTTTTCATCCAGCCTATTATAAAAACAAATCTAAGATTTACATAAAACCCATCTGGTGGAACAGTGATTGTCAATTAGCAGTACAAAGGAGGAAAGATGCCATTAAAAATTTTTGGAAAAATAGGAATCTAGAAAACTATCTAATTATGAAAAAAGAAACAGCAATTACAAAGAAAATATTAAATTTGGCAAAAAGAAATAAATGGAATACATTTTGTAATTCTCTATCTCTACAATCTAAAAACATAAATCAAATATGGAAAGATATCAGATCCTTCTCAAAAAATAATGTATCCAGTTATACAAAAATTGAAGATTATTTTGATTTACAGTACAGTTTCCTAAAAACCAATGCCCCGTACTTTGTATACTCTAATTTTCAACAAGATTTACATGAATTAAAGGAAGATACAACTAGTATTGTGGGAAATGTGGATTTAGTTAAAGAAATGGAACTTAATGAGATACTACATGTTCTTCTAAGGCATAAGAACAACTCTCCAGGTCCAGATGAAGTAAGTTACCAGATGATGCATAATCTATCAGAGGATACTTTAAGAACATTGAGCAGGGGATTCAATTATGTATTCAACAATGGTAACATTCCTGGATACTGGAAACAATTCTATATTGTCCCTATTAAGAAACCATCTAATGATACAAGTTTACCTAGTAGCTATCGTCCGATAGCACTATCCAGTGTACTAAGGAAGATTTTCGAAAAGATATTAGCTAACAGAATTACTTTTTATTTGGAAAGGTATGGTTTATGGCCTAAGTTTCAGTATGGTTTTAGAAAGCATTTTAGCACAACAAACAGTTTAGCCATTTTAATTACAGAAATTCATTCAAGCTTCCTGAAGAAAAATTGTTTATTAGCACTCAAACTTGACAATAGCAGAGCCTATGACTCCTTGTCAATTAAATTTATTAATGGAAATATTAAAAGAAATTAAACTTCCTATTAAAATGATAAGATGTATTATAAATTTGATGATTGATAGAGAAATTGCATTACATCCTAGATTTCACTGTTCAGAAACAAGAACAAAAGCTTGGGTTTACCCCAAGTAGTATCATTGAGTCCTATCTTATATATTTTATATACACTAATGTTAGAAAAATTATTTAACGCGGAAATACAGGGACTTGCATTTGCAGATGATTTGTTATTATATACTTCTTGTAAGATAGAAATGATGGACAATACTATTGCGAAGTTTGGTGAGAACATCAACAATATTATCAGAAATTTGGAGAATAAAGGAATTCTCATAAATTCTGTAAAAAGTCAATGGATAATTTTTAGAAAAGGAAGGAAAAAATTCAATAAAACACTTAGAGTGGGTAATCAAGAAATTGCTTCTAGCTCCAATATAACGTTTCTGGGAATGGTTTTAGATAGTAAATTATGCTGGAATCTTTATATAAATCAGATAGTAAGAAAATTAAACAATATATCCTATATTTTCAAATATATTTCTGGAAAGAAATGGGGAGCTCATCCTTATACTCTACAAATATTATATAACAATTTGATAAATTCTACATTGGAGTATGGAGCTATACTATTCGGTAGAATATCACGTAAAAGCGAAGATTTTTTGAGTTCATCATTGTATAAAATAATTAAACAATGCCTGGGCATTTCTGGAACACCCTCAAGAACTCTTACATTTAAAGAATTTGGGATCATTCAGTTTAGATTAAAACAATTACATCTAACTTGTAAATTTGTGGTTAAGTTGGGCTACTGCTTGAAAGATAAGCTTGTGCAGTCTCTGGATCAATTGTATTCATTCAATAATAGTAACATTTTAAGTTACTTCAAGGAGAATTTCAGCATCATGTACAGATGGATTCTATACAGAAAAATGGTAAAGAAAAACGGTACTCCTAGACATCCTATATACTGTGTTCACTGGAATATACTTCATTTTCAGTTAGATGTTGATACAAATACTTTCATAAAAAATGTACACAATCCGGCACAATTATACAGAGAATTTACAGATACTTATCCGGTTAACACATGGTAATATTTTTTCACTGATGGATCCAGAAATAGAGAAGGTGATGTTGGTGCAGCAGTTTATTTAAGCAAATCCAAAGATCATATTACAGTTAAAATGAGTGATGAATTTTCAATATATTCTGCTGAACTTATTGCTATTAGAAGTGCGATAAATTATATCACTACAAATAAGATAAAAATGAGCATAATTTTATCTGACTCCCTAAGTGTTTTGAATAAATTAAATAATTTTGGACTTGCATGTAATCAGAATTTAATTGAGATGGAAATAAAATTAAAAGTGCATTATGCCTATCAAGAAAATTGTCAAATTAAGTTTGTATGGGTTCCCGGTCACAAAAACATAGAAGGTAATATGAAAGCAGACATATTGGCCAAACAAGCAAGAAAGATAGAAGAAAAAATAAATGTACAATTACCACCTAAAGATATCTTTCATCATATTAAAAGTAAAACAACTTCACAATGGTTAAAGGAACATCCTGAAGACCATTGGATAAGTAACAAAAAATATAATCCTTGGTTCAAAAATATATACTATCCTAGACAAGACTTGTGCAACATAATCAAAATGAGGCTTAATATTGCATTAACACCTGCATTTTTGTTTAAGATGAAGAAGAAAGACTCTCCCTACTGCAGTTGTGGTGAATATGGAAACTTAGGGCATACATTATTAGGTTGCAACTTATATAAGAATGAAATCAATGAGTTTCTGAGTTCTATTTATAATTTGGGCATACTAGGACCTATTAAAATAACAAATTTATTGAATTATAATCCAAAATTAGTATTCCACAAAATTATTAAACATATTAGGAAATGTAAAATTAAACTCTAAAAGTATAGTACTCCAAAAAGCAGCTCATTTAAAATATTAAAGGATGCTAAATTGACTAATTAGTCATTTCGTATAAACATTGGAGGAGGACACTAAATGAATAACTAAACTTTGTGTAGACAAACATTTGAAAGGTAGAATTAGAACTGAAAAACTCAATGCCATAGCTGGGATTTGGACTATGGCTATTCTGCTCTATGTGTGGTGACTGCTCTAATCACTGTGCTACTATGGCAATATACTGGTACAACATTAAATTCCCCAACTGATTCGTATGTTTTCCTGCAGTAAGCTTTTTCTCCTAAAGTTTTCTGATTACATTTAACTAGAGTGAAGGGAATTTCTTAGGGATTTTGTGGCGTATACATTTTATTTGCTACACCAACATCTCATACTCGTGATAATCTCGTTAAAATTGCAAGAGCTGTTTTGAGAGAATAAGAAATATGGAAATTCTTTAAACTGTATAGGCTTTCATGGTCGGTGTCATTAGACAGAAGATGATTATCTGGGCTTGTGTGGCATGATCTAGTGGAAAATCTCCTGCAGACATTTCATCTGAAACTGCATCAAACATCTTCAGTGATGTGGCCACAGTAATCTCTTGCTACTCTTGATGACGACTAATACAGGACCTTTTGGCTTCACAGGCTTCATATACATATTCTGAGTATATATATATATATATGCACACATACATATTTCCACCAGACCACAGCCCACAATCCCAGATAATCATTTTCTGTCTAATAGGAATTCCCTATTAAGAATTAAATTCCCTAATTACAAAAATATAATGAATTGAATGGGCTAATGAGGAGACATTATGGCAAACAGATGATGACCGATACAGAACTAAGACTATACAGGGTGTAAATGAATAACACCGCACAAATTTTACTGATAGTAGAGGGTTCATAGACAATCAATTAGAGATAGGAAACCAAAGGTCTACGACATCAAGTTAACAAGTTATACGTATTCACAGTAATTAAAGATTGTGACCAATAAATCATAAACAGAAAGAAATATGTCAATATTATTCACTGAAATCAAAATAGTGTTTATTAGGAAGTTAGTAAAGCCTGTCTGCTGTCTCTTTGAAGAAGCATTTCTAAATTGTAGCATTACCAAAATCGCTTACATTTGAGACTTAACATGTGGCTGCACACCACTGCAATGGATAATAGGTTGTGACGAGCAGCAACAGAAATATAAGGCAGTACTGGAACGTCTGGTTTGGCTGCATGGTTATGCCAGCTGACTGTGGACCTAATGGGTCCAAGAAACCGAGTTCGAACTCAGAGATAGGTAAACTTTTTTTTCTTCCATTTTGAGAGCAATGTTGTGCTTATGCTTTAAAATAGCAAAATATGCAATGCACATAGTACTGTTTACTTCTATTAAATAATTTTTTTCTTATTATTTCTCACTCTCCATTTCTGTGCACCACAATTTACAGGTACAAACATTTGTGTGACCATTCTTCTCTCGAAAGATTGCAATGCCTTTTCATCGTTCATTGTTTATTGTGGTACACCAAACCTCAGACCCACAGGTTACTACTGGCATATTAATGGTTTAAAAACTTTGAGTTTAGTATTGCTGGTCATTATTCCATTAGAGAAAATCTTTTTATTTGCATAATAAACTCATTCCCTGCCTGTATTCTTTCTCTTGTTGTATCGCTTAATTTATTATCAGATTTAATTAAGGTAACAAAATATGAAACCTGCCCTTACCCATTATTTATTTCCTTAGCTTTGTTCTGTTTGTATCTGCCTATTGTGTTGTAATATTAATATTAATTAAACTTATATTTATAATAATTCAATCGCATGTAGCTCTTTCATGTGCTTATCAATTATTTACTTGTTTCTAAGCTGCTAGTTAGGCTTGAACCATCTCATTCAAGTGAAAACGAAGTTCTCAGTGTGTACCTACTATTTAGGTCATGCAGGTGTAAATAATAGTTAAACTTGAAACAAAATGTTTAAACAATACTTAAACGAAAAATTACAAGGGGACATAAATGTTTCCTCTAAATCAAAATGAATTAAGCATGCGCTTATGAAGAAAGAAAGAAAGGAACAAGGAAGGAAAGAAAGAAAGAAAGAACGAAAGAGAGAGAGAGGTAGAGAGAGGTAGGGAGAGACAGAGTGAGACAGAAAGTGAGATGGAGAGAAAGAGACAGAGAATGAGAGAGGTGGTGAGAAAGAGAGAGATGGAGAGAAAGAGAGTGAGACGGAGATAAAGAGAGAGAGAGAAAGAAAGAGAAAGAGAAAGAAAGAGGATAAAAAATATGGGTTGATGGGAACCTGCACTTTTAATATGTGCGTATCTTTCATCGTGGCATCACCATGGTGATGGTGATGACGATGACGATGACGATGATGATGATGATGATGATGATGATGATGATGATGATGATGATGATGATGATGTACATGATGATGATGATGTACATGATGATGTAGATGATGATGATGACGACGGTGGTTGTGATGGTGATGGTGGTGATGATGATGAAGTCAACACTTACTATATCTCAGGAAGATTAGAAAATTAGTCCAAAAAATTACTATATTACATTATACCATTCTGAATCTTTGATGCATTGTTATAGGAAAACAAAAGCAAATACTTACATTGTTGTTGTTATAATACTGATCAGACTCAGGATCTCTGTATTTGCCCGTTATGGGCAACCCTATTTGCACTCTGCTTTTTGTTCGAGCACGGCCCCTTCCTCTGCGACCCATAGCTCCCCAACAGAGTAACAGAAGCACAAGAAGAATGCCTAGTGTTCTTTTATCTCTCATTGTTGAACCTGTTTTGGATTAATATAGAACAGTAAATTATTGACTTAACATGTTACTGTTAAAAATAAGTAGCAAATCCAAAAATTAAAACCAAAAATAAATGAATATCTACAAAATGTTTCCAAATTCAAAGCTCTCAATATGATTTCAGATGTTAAAGGAAGTACATATAAATGGAGAAAGAAAGGAAAAGAGTTATTTCCTCACAGGTAAAGGAAGCAAGTACTGCAGAATGTTTTAATAATGCTGTGTTAGTTCATTAAGGAAAACAATACATTTGGCCTTATATGTGAAACTATGACCTATTTTTGGCTTTGATTCAATTGAGGCTGGGCCTGAAAATCTTTGCCCAGGTACTTCTAATTTCTATTTATGGAAAAGAATGAGTTGGAGTTGAGACACCTTTATTCGCCTTAACCATTTCAAGACAAATAAATCTAAGTGATGTAAGTATTTCAAGCCTGAATCATTCTTTTCCATAAATTTAAATTTGCTTTATTGTAAAATATCACACAGATTTTTGTTGCAGGAAATGTCTGAAAGCATGACTAATACATTTGTGTAAGTGATTTTTGTTTGAAGATGTGTTTAAATATAGCAACCTCATAACTAACTTCTAAAAGAATTCCTGTGACACAAAAGTCCATTACAAATTAATGCTTATCTCACCCTGGAAATTGCTAAAAATGGATTTATAATTATTATTTAATGAATAATTGCACCAAAGATGAGCTTTACCAATGGGCAATCATGTTAAATGACTAATTATACTAACAAATTATTATAATTTTGTTGTCACAGATATATCTCTTAGAATGGTTTAATTAAAATGTTACTGCATTGGTATCTTGGAACCGGACAAAAATTATCAAGATTTAAATTTCAAAAACTTAGCTTATTGAAATGATTTTAGATCAGATTATGCATGTTCTTCTGAAATATAGAGTTAAAATTATTATTTATTTATGCTAACACACTGTTGGTGTTTTTAAATACACAAGTCGTGTGTGGGCAATGTTGAGAGGTAGAATTAAAACCTGTAATTATTTTAATATAGGTCTTATTTAAATGAGCTATAAATAATCCTATGAATCTGTAAAATTTGACCCATTTTAAAACCTGGCATTTGTAGTAGTGTTTCTGCAATTTTACTGTAGTTTATTTTAAGGTTCATTTTCTAAGGAGGTTTTCTTAACATGCATGCATTGTGTCAAAAATTTGAAGCTATCTTTTGAGGACTAAGATTACTTTTATATTTTCATTTATTTGTGTATTTAGTCCAGACAAAAAATGAAAAGAATTCTGTTTCAGGTTACATTGGTTTTACTTTTATTACATTGAAATTGTCATCTGTAGTACTTGATATTCATAGGTTCAAATAAATTGGGCAAAGTTGAAATTTTATGCTGATTTAAAAGGAACATATCATTTTTATTATGTATTTTAGAGGTTAAACAAGGAATGAAATGGCACAGAAATGGAGCCCCAAAGTTATGTACACTTTAGTTAAAACATAATGAGCTAACTCTCGGACATAAAAAGGCAGTTCACAATATGCGACAAGCAGGAAGATGCTTTTGCTGCAAGCTGCATCCATCAAAGGCAAGTGATCCTGTATTCACTGCTAGTAAGACTCTAGGGTTGAGCAGCCTAGGGCTAATCTCCTTGCCTTCGGACTTGCTTGTACTTGTACTCCTCATTTTGCAGCAAATTATTTTTGTTTCTAAATATTTCTGTTTATAGGGTTATAACATGACATTTTATAATAAAATTTGTTATACTAACAATACTAGATTGTGAAAATATCATTACCCATCACTTCTGGGCTATTAAAGGCAACATGAGCCTTAATAGACACAAATATATACAAAAGTAAATGTCAATGCCCCATCCACAAACCACTAGCGTCAACAACTTCCCTCATTCTGTGAGACATGGAGTCACAAGACTGTAGAAATCTCCTCCCACACTGCACACTGTCTCACAACACATCTACTGCACAGACTGGTGTTTTTTTTTTTTTTGAATTAACGTCCTCCAACATTGTGTCATATTGGACGAATGAGTGAAATGAAATGGGTGAGATGATGCTCAAATGAGCCCGAGGTCCATGGAGCTTTAAGTTACCCGACATTCGTCTTCTCAGGGTAGGGAAAACCTTACCCGGATAACTTACCGTAAGCGAGATTCGAACTCGTGACCTTGAACGTGAGGCAGACACGCTAACCATCACGCTGCCGAGGCGGGCAACTGACTGGTGGTTGGTCTGCCCAGTTAGAGCCTAAGACCCATTTCACTCTAGCCCAAACCTTTTCAATGGGATTCACATCAAATGAACATGGGAGCCAATCAAGCACCTTGATATTGCATCTCCCTATAAAGCATTTCTGAATCAGATGATTATCTTGTTGAAGCAAAAGATTCCCTTTGGGGTATCTTTCTTGGGCTAAAGGAGCCATTGTATTTTTCAAAATGTGTTCATAAAAATCTGTGTAAACAGACTATACATGCCCATCATATGATATCCACTCCCAATGTGTGACACTAATGTAACCCGACCTTTCAGCTGTCTCATGAAACACTTGTCATATCGGTAACTGTTCATATGATAAACATGGGCAGAACTATCATTGTTATTCGCAACAATTACTTTATCTGAAATCATTATATTTCTCCAATTGAAGTTCTTCCGGAGAGTAGCATATGTTAGATGATCTATAATATGTTCTTCTGCGAAGCTTTGCTATTTACAGCTTGACCAGACTTTATTCCACATTCTCTAAGCATGTGGAGCCAGGAAAGTTGGACGTTCTCTTGAATTGAAAAGCTATTCTGCTTGTCTCAACAAGGTGCCATCCTGTTCATCTGTAGAGATACATGGTCATGTAGGACATGGTTGGTTTGTAACTTCATCTTGCTTGCAAAATTTATTAGCCCATTGACAACGACAATCTGACTGCTGTAGCTGCCCTTGATGCAGAATACCTAGTGAATCAGATGAGTTGATGACAGGTGTTGCCTGTCTGCCATTTCGAAGGGTAATGCTGTGAGCACCTGTGAAAGGGTCTTCTTATTTATTGGAAGTCAGGTATATGCTGTAAGGCAGGGCCTCTCAGGGTGCATGCATAGGTGTATTGCACAGCGCAAGGTGCAAAATATTACTATGAAAAGTTGACCTCTGTGCAAACATCCACTGGCTCTTTCCTTGCACTTGGCTTGCTTGCTTTGCAATTCCTCCCTTCTTCACTTCCATCACTCTTTCTTCTTAACTGCATAGTGTCTATAAGCAATACATAATGCTAAACTGGTTAATTTGGTTTTTTATGAATAAATCTGGTCCTTCGTTTTAATGATCTAGAAGGCAGTGGTACAAACCTCATTTTTGGATAAAATGTAACCAGTTTAATTTTTCCTCGCTAGTGTCCCCTATGATTTCACCATATGTTTTACGTGTACTCTGTTATAGTGTTTTTCAACAGAAGATTTTCTTACACATGTAATTATTGTACCATAGATGAAGTATTTGGTTCTATTGTCATGATTTTCAAAGAAAAATGAAGTTCCCACTCTGACTTAAATGTACTTTTGGCATTCTTTGCTTTCTTTAGAACAGGTTGCTCCATTATTGGGTAGTTATATTGCAGACATCTATTTCCACTGATAAGTAAACTGTCTTTCAAGCAAGCAAACAAACCTCGGTTGTTAGCCCTGCAGCATGTGAGTTGAACCAAACTTAACCAAGTTACCATGATGCATGGCACAAATAATCTCTGTGCCATGCATTGCACCCAGTGCGATTGTAAGCTTTGAGAGGCTCTGCTGTAAGGCAGTGGTGTCAATCGTGGCCCCAAGTGGTAATGCCACAGAGAGAGCCAGTCGCTGCGCCCATGGTATAGCGGGCCAGTCCGTTAGAAACCAGTTCAGTGCAGTTTTCCATGTGATGCAGGCTGAGAGCACAGACATGAATCATTTGGATTTGCATGTTTCGAATGGGAAAACAATTCCTCTGCAAAGTTGTGGTAGTAGTATTACCTAATATGTAACCAGTATCTTGCATTAAAAATACAACATACAAAGTCCTTATGAACATAGATAAAGTGAATAATACAGCAGTTCACCTGTAGCTGTTAGAAGTACGCCTTCATGACAAACTTTACAATTCATGCTCAGATGCACTGATCGAATTCTACCGGAAACTTCACAATAGGCGTTTCCCAAATTTGATTCCCAACCCACTAAAAAGTATGGCAATGTCTGGCAGTACCTACCTTTGTGAACAAGGTTTCTCTATAATGCAGCTTCTGAAAACTCGCCACAGAAACAGACTCTCAGATAGCATTTGGCATCCAGTCTTAGAATCTGTCTTTGTAAGTCAAATTTTGAAAACTGTGTGAATTGAAAAATATGCCAAGTGTCTGATCCTACAAATGTGTAACATGTGGTATTTTACTTAGGTTTTCAATAAGATTGCCTTAAATTCATTATGCAAACACTTAACACTAAAATACGTATCTTTAAGGACAGTAGTTTTCAAACAACTTGCATGTAGTCCTTTCCTTTAATTTTGGAGGAAATCGCCAGCCCCTGTTAGTAATAATGTTTCGTGTTATTTCACTTATTTGAAGATAATACAAGTAAATATTCTGTTATTATGTTTAATCAAAATAGCTTAGAATATTCATTTAAGGTATAACAGGATTTGAAAGCTGCTATTTGCTTTTTATATAAATATAGATTATATCCAATACAAGTTCGTATTGAAAGCACTATCATTAATGCCGTGTAATTATTCTCTTATTTATTTATTCATTCATTCAAAATAGATTGACATTTTTACATCTGGGATTGAAAAGTAATAAAAACATCTATCTTTAAGAGGCATGTAAGTGCGTAAGTGGTGTACTTTCCAGTTTGAGAATGCTAACCCAAGGGCTAGGGTAGGTTTAATAGGAACTATAATTCAGCCTAATCATCAGAAGGTTGCAACTATTTTAATCAACTTTAATAACTATGTCAAGTAGTTTTCTATTTACGCGTGAGATGTACTGTTTCCCTTCGTAGATCCAACTTGTATCTGCGCTATGTATCTTTGTAGGCAATTCTGAAGGAAAAAAAAAAATCATAAGGTGTACGCACTCCAAGAAAGGTTTTATTCATGGAGACGACCAACTTGCAAGTAAACAGGTGTCAATTGAGTATTGTATTGTTTAAGGGCCCGTCGACAGCTAGGTCATTAGGGTGTCAATTGATAAAGCTTCTAGTGTTGATATGTGTTATGTCATGTTTGGCCTGCTGCATGTAGCTGTTGTACAGTTGAGCCCCGAAGTGCCTGTGACCGTGACACCACTGCAGTAAGGTGTTACAACATAATTCTAAACATTCAATGAGAAAGAATAAAAGTGTATTGCTATTGTGGTGGGATTCAGACCTGGAGCTTTGTCCTTTATCTGATCTGCAGACATTTACATTAACTATGTACAATTTCTGTTCTTTGCATTGCATCACCTATGAGGGCTGTCCCAAAAGTGCCTGATCTGATGTGTAGATAACAGTTGTTTCAAACAAATTACAATGGTAGAAAGTACCAACCTTATTGAAGCTTAAGTTTGAAGTTCGATGATGCTATGTTGTTTGTATTTGTTTGGTAGCCATCAATAGGGAATGCTCTCAGTGAATTTTTAAACATGGATAAAACTGATCATTGTTATGTGATACAGTACTTTATTTGAAAGGTGTTAGTTCAACTAATATTAAAGCTGAGCTAGATTCTACTCTGGGGAGGCCCTAATGACCTAGCTGTTGATGGGCCCTTAAACCCCACTCACCCACCCACCCTACTCTGGAGGAGTCTGCTCCTTCATTTACAACAGTAAAATATTGGGTGGCAGAGTTTAAGCGAAGCCATACAGCTGTCAAGACAAGCATCATAGTGGTTGCCCAAATGAGGCGACCAAGCCAGAAATTGTAAAGAAAATCCATAATGGTATTGGGTGGCCATCAACTGAAAGTGCGCTATTAAGCAGACATTGTAGATATTTCAAAAAGTGCTGTATGTCGCATACTGACTGAAAATTTGGACATGAGAAAGTCATGTGCAAGATGGGTGCAGCATTTGCTCACAATAGAACAAAAATAATGTGAGGATGTTCCAGTCAAATGCTTGGTGACGTTTCTTCACAACAAAGCTGAGTTTTTGCGTCAACTCATAACCACGGATGATACATGGGTCCATTGCTTCACACCCGAGAAGAAGGAACAATCAAAACAGTGGATTGGAAGAGGAGAATCAACTCCAAAGAAGACAAAGACAGTTCCATCTGCAGGCAAGTTCACGACATCAGTTTTTTCAGATGCATATGGATAAACTTAACTGATTATCTCCAAAAAGGAAAAGCAATCAATGGCGAGTGTTATGCAAACTTGTTGCAGCATTTGAATGATGAAATCAAGCAAAAATGGATGCATTTAGCAAAAAAGAAAGTTTTATTCCATCAAAACAATGACCAGCTCACATGTTCATTATTGCCATGGCCAAAATCAATGAGTTAAAAGTTGGAATTGCTTCCTCATGCACCCTCTTTGCCAGATTTAGCCCCATCTGATTATTTTCTGTTTCCAAACTTGAAGGAATGGCTTCGTGGTAAAAGATTTTCCAACATTGAGAAGGTGGAGCCTGTAGTTGATGGCTGTTTTGCAGAGCTTGACGGTTGTCACTATAAACAGGGTACTGAAGGTGTTGAACATTGCTGGGAAAAGTGTACCATGCTGAAAGAGGACTATGTAGGGAAATAAAGACATTTTTCCAAACATTTTTGTACTTTCTTTGTTAGGTCGGGTATTTCTGGGACAGCCCTTGTATATGTGTAGCCATCATACTTGCATAGCTTGCCATATGGTACATCTATCAATGAATTTCTTATTTCAACTCTTAGAGTCATTGATTGTTGTTAGAAACAACTTCATATATATTAGTAGAGCACATTTTAAAATCTAAACAAAGTATCTAAAGTTTAGTTTAGTATAATTGATAATTGTGAACCAAGACTGTGCCACAATGAGCATGCGTAAAGCTCTGTATGGGGAACCTAGAATGTTGTAGTGGCTCATTATTTCTGACGAGAAATGTTCATACTTCTTAATGTATGGTTTATCTAATTCAAAAAATGGTTTCAAATTCAATGTATTTACATTCTGAGCAAAGTATGCTCTGCTTCAGTTATACATTTTAATTCATTGTGTATATAATAAAATTATACTAGAAGTAAAATAATATACAGCTGTTAATATAGCTTTGGTATTTTATTGGATATTTGCAACTCTTAACAAAATAAATGTGCAGAAGATCTATTACATTGTTTTCTGTGATCTATTTTTACAAGCTGTGTAATATATTCCTTAACCATATAGTAGTACAGATGGAGATGGGTATGTGAATGTGTTACATCATATTCCTGACTTGGGTATTTGATGGCAGTAGTAGAGTAGTTTAGATGCTCACGAGATATGTCCCTTGATCATGTAGTGGTATAAACAAAGTTGATTTTAAGAGCACATTAATTTACTCTGTGTCTTACTCTTGTGATATGTGACTGGTGATATGTTTTATATTGTATGTGCTGTATGATCAGTATGTCTGATTGTTGCTCACAGTGGGATACAGGGACTAAAAGCAAGCAGTAAAGTGTCAGACTTATTTACTCCAGTTGATATAGTACAGTGAAATTGATGGAACAGTAATTTATGGCAAGGATAGGAACTGACATTTTAGAAAATGTTTAATAAATAAACAATGCTCATTAGTTCATTTATATAATAGGTACTGGCAGTGAAACTTGATATGAGGGCTATGTAGGACTTTAGATTGAGCATTACCTTAAATTGAAGTTTCTTGCAGTTTTGAATCAATCATCTATAATTTCCCTACCACTCCTCCAAATCATATCATTGCAAAATTCCTCCATGGTTTATAAATAGCTACTTACACTAAATGGACCCCGTTACACGCTGGAGAGACCACACTGCAGCTGCCAGACTCGATGTCACCAATGTCAAATGTCCCACCGCCGCAATCATGTTAACACTTAATATCCATCAGGGTCACTTATTGGGATCACTTTTCTCATGTGGACCTAATAGGTCCCTTCCTCTGACCATCCATCAGCTCTTCTTCTGGAGGGGGTCTGATCCCTTGCCTTTAAACATCTCAATAAAATTCCAATCCTGTTTCTCATCCCCACTTCCCCCTCTCCCACTGATGTCAAAAGAACATGGCTGAAAGGTGACTTTTGACTTCCCATTCATATTTTTATAGTTTTGTATTTTCCTGAGAATGGATCATTTTATGTAAAAGCAGACATCATATTCCAGCATTAAAGTAAATTACTACTATTCTTTTTGTTTTCAATAATCTAGAGCATACCTCTTCCCCCATGTTAAAAGACCATCTTATAAGGTTGGTGCCATCTTGGGGATAGATTGTATGACATTCTAAAAAATGATCAATGAAAACATATAGCTTATTCAATTTTGTAAAATATGCTTATTAAAATGCTCATAAGCATAATGCTTTATACAAATTTTGTTAGTTACAAAATTACAATAGAACGTATACTTAAGCAGTTATGCCTGGTTTTGTTACAATTATTCACATAAATATGCCAATTAAACATACGATTTTGGATCTTTTAATCTCATTTTCTAGTATAGTTTTGAATACAGAAGAAGCATAAGGAACAGGCACAAGTTTTTGTAGACTGCCTCTGTAGTTGAGTGGTCTCAACCCTGACATCTTGGGTTCAATTTCTGGTAGGAATAGGTAAATTTTTCTTTAATTAGAATCAATCCCTATTTCTGCAGAGTCTTGAAAGAAATAATGTGGCAGCGAATGTGATTGTGTTTCAAAGCAAAAGTGTATAAAATCAAAAATACAAACACCAACAGTTTTTCAAGTCAAAGCTCTCAATATGACCATAGAAGTTAAAAAGGGCTATACAAATGAAACAATTTGTATTATCAAATCTCTTATGTTTGTTTTTATTAACAGCACAGAAAAGCACTTTCATTACAGTTTTCAAAACAGCATATGATGTGTAGATTGCAGAGAGAGAAGCAGTCTCTGAAGTTATGTAAAATATAAGCAGAGCTTTGGAGCCTGCTAGTTTTCAGTAAAATTCCTGCTTTGCTGCTGTTGTATTATACAATTCTTAAGTAATTTTATTGGCTTACATTGGAATTATCTATAGAAAACTGAATTCTACTGAATGAAAATGTTTCATTTTAAATTTTTATTACTTTGATAAACGAAAGAGGAACTACCTCTGTGATGGTTGATATCCTTGCCAAGGTAGATATTTTCTCCAAATGAGTAATTGCTGATATAACCTAATATGTTAAATGGAGCAAAAAAGAGAAGAATGTTTTATATTATCAAGCTAATGTAAAACATGTACCAAGTAAATAAGATGGCAAAATAGGGATGTGTTTGATTGCATTATTCAATTGGATATCACGGATGAACAAACAACTGATGAAGTATGAATTATAAGAAAGAAAATTTAAAACGTTATGTGAAAATCAAATAGTGCTTCTCAAAACTTCATGGTTTTAAAATAGTATAAGGGGAGTATTTTGCATTGTTTTATATAAAGAGCATTTGTAGGATATATTTAAATGAATTATGTTGCATTTATATGGTATTTCCTTAACATTGAGGACATTGCAAATTATGCTATGCTACTATGCTATAAACTGAGGGCTCAAGTGACAGTGTATGAAAATAATTACAACTACACTGTCTTCTCTTAACATTATAGTTAAATCCATACATTGTGAAGAACGTTTTTAATGCAAGTATACCAATATTTCTGCAATCCTTATAACAAATTTCATATATATATATGTAATTACAACTACACTGTCTTCTCTTAACATTATAGTTAAATCCATGCATTGTGAAGAACGTTTTTAATGCAAGTATACTAATATTTCTGCAATCCTTATAACAAATTTCATATATATATATATATATATATATAATTACTTTTCTTTCTTTTCCTGTTTCATGCAATAGGGCCATCGGCAAGCTTCTATTCAAGAGAGAATGTTTGTCCACCTTGTTCCTGGTCTGTTTACTCTTTTTTTCCCTTATGGTTGGTGATATCATACACTGTTGGTGGTTTTATTTTCATTCTCTATACATATTCCAATCCATTTGCAATCCTTGAATTTTTCCCATTAGGTTGTGTATAACTGTCATTGTTACATTTTCCGTCTCATACCATGTATTGCTTTAGAACGGAGCAATTTATTACCATTTAATATCAAGAATTTGCCAAAAATACATGTTTCAAAGTTCCGGGTATAAAGCACTGTTAGAAAAAGCTCTGTGTTTGTGTTTGATATGAGAGAGAGACAGAAAGAAAGAGTGAGAGGGGGAGGGAGGGGGAGGAGGAGTATAAAATAAAAAATGAAAAGTTGCATAAATACCAAACTTGGTATTTAATTTTGATATGTTCCAAAGATGATACATGAAGATTTTCAAGAATATCTTACCTCATACTACCCATTATTATATGAAACATGTCTTTTATTTTTGAATTTCTCAACAATTTTGATGTTCAAGTTATTTGCATGACAAATAAAGTATATATCTTACATTTTTGATTATAGCCTCTGAAACACTCCTTATTTTGAACTAATTGTATAATTCTTATATGCGGTAAACCATAAGATAAGGACAAATAGGTCTCATTAAATTATTATCCATCATTATCCAAACATTTAAAATATTCCATCCAAAATATGCTGCTTCTAAAGAAAAGCCATAATGCTATATGTTCTCTGAAAGCAGTGCTTTAAACAAAATAATCATTTTATAAAAGCACTAGATCTTCATTTTGTAAACAAGAGACTGTGTTAGGGAAGGCTGAAGTAAATGTATTGGGATATATCTCATTCCTAGTGGTGTAATTGATCAGGAGTGCACCAGGGCTCTGCCCTATATTTTGAAAAGGAACCAAAAAGTTTAAGCTGGTTGTAACAAAGTATAGAAATTGTTGAGTGAATTTATATGCATAGATATCTTTGGGACACTGTCAGGATCAGATCCCACTAGCTTCATTGTGTGATGCATTTAGCAATATTTGTAAATAAATGAAATACAGAGTGCTCTAAAGTAAAAACAAATTAGAAACTAAAAACTTCACTTATCTTAGTAATATTGCAAGTTCTTGGTGCAAAGCTGACTAAAGTTTCGAGTTGACTCGAAACCAAGAACTTGCAATATTACTAAGATAAGTGAAGTTTTTAGTTTCTAATTTGTTTTTACTTTAGAATCTTGTTGCTTCACTGTTAATAGCTTCAATTTCCTTAACTAATACAGAGTGTGTTACATTGTTATCCTAAATGAATAACTAATTACCAATAAAAAATAGTAGTTGGCCACTCTTGTAATTTTTATATCAAGAAGAGGCATTTATTCCATTTCCCACTTTAAATGGTTAATCTATATTCAAGGATCATTGAATTGCCTTTAGTTGGTACAGCAATAAAGAAAGAAAGAAAAACAAATCATTCTCCTTTCTGTTTCATATTGTTGCCAAAGTTTCAGTTGTAGGCACAGTAACACAAAGACTGAGAATAGGAAATCTTGAAATCAATTGTATAAGGTATCTAGATTTAAAAATTAATGTTATTTTAATAGCGTATTCATCTTAATTTTGACTGTAGTGCACCTTAGAGAGCATCAGTGCAGATTGCAGAATTATTAAAACTATTCCAGTGAAAGTATTACATAATCAGATGATAGAACTTTTATGATGTTGATGACATTAATTCCTATTGTGTTTTTCATTGTGGGGCCTTGCTAATATTTTCCTTAGGATTACACCCTGCATATTCATGCAATTTTACAGAGAGCAAAACAAAGTGAATGTGCAAGCTCTACTCAGCTATTACCAACTCCTCCCAATCACTGGAGTGACAGAGCAATTGACTGAAGGGCACTGTTTTAAATCACCTATTATCTCGAGTGCCTATCATTGTCTCTACATCTGGTCCCCCTCTTTGCAACAAGCTGACTTGTGCCAAAAACTAAATATTTGATGGCAAGTGCACTTTGATTCTATTAAAGCAGCTGGAGTGATGAAATGTAGCTGTAAATAAATGTGGCACCTGGAGAAAATAAGCATTCATAGCTTATAAATTTACAAGAAAAGAACCTCAAAAAGATGAGCATAAAAACGTCATATTGCTCCTCAATATCTTGCTCCTCTAGAAGGATATAAAATGATAATTAAGTTGGATGTTTCCACTAGGCTATCTCCTAAGCTTACATGAAAGTTGTTTGGATGAAAGAAAACAAAGTGAAATGTGAACAATTTAAATTAGGAAATGCAAATAACAAGAGAAACTGATAAGGAATAATAAAACTTAGATCCAATAAATATTTTCTTGCTTCTAATGTCATAAGGTTAGTATCAAGGAGAGAAAGCACTAGGAATGGAACTGACTAAAAAGTCTGATGTTATGAAAATGATTAACATGCATTTAAGATAACATGTTATTGGTATAACAAGCTATCTAAGTCATTCCCATGTTTCTTTGAAAAAGATTACAATAATAAAAATAAAAGGTGCTCAGGATAGGGTCTGATGTGTATCAGTCACATGATTTTTCTCTGCCCATTATAATGCCCATTAGACTTACGCTTATTTTTATCCCTGCTTCCTGTTAATCAGTTATAAATATCTGTAGTAAGATTATGATAGTATGTATTTTGCAACCAACATATCCTAAGCTTTTCAGTCAGCTTTTCATAAAGCATGTCCATAATTATGCGCTAATCATGATTGTATATATATCAAAACCAGTTATAGTGACATCGCTTTTAACAACATATTGGCTATAATAGCAAAATCTAGTGGTCCTGTCTAAACTCTATATAAATGCTATATATAAAAAATTGCTTAGTACAACATCGCACATAGCAACTTATTGCACAAAATGACATATTTGTTATTACCTTTCCGGAGAAATATATCAGCTATAACATCCAACATTCATTTTTGTTTGTTATAGCAGCGTACAGAGAGAAAAAAAACGGTTTGTGCGACTATCGGCTATAATGACTGCGAACCATTGCTCCTTTCGACATTGTTATAATCAGGTTTGACTCTATTTAAATTAACTCTTGAGAAACATAAGGATGAGCGCTTAGCATTTCTTTTCTCCTTTTTGTTTCTTTAGCTTATTAACCTCCCCTTATGTAGGACTTATGCCACCTAGGACTTATGAGCCAGTGCCTAGGGTCAGATGCCTGTCGTAGCGCACAGGAATCTATGGACTGGACAGAGTGAAGACCTGGAAGTGGGTGATAGTGATAGTGAGAAAGAGGATGATATGAAATATAGGCAAAATTGGTGATAATGGAGCAGTTGGTGGAATGAGTGATGGGGGAAACCAGAGAACCTGGAGAAAACCCACCCTGATGCCGCTTCGTTCACCATGAATACCATGTGCAGGTCTCTGGGATTGAACCCAGGTCACTTAGGTGGTAGGCGAATACCCTTAACTGCTTGGCCACGGTGCCGCCACCTGCATAGAGCTTCAAAATGTATACATTTTTGTCCAATTTTATGCAGTTTTCAACAGTATCTCTTAAAGCATTTTTAAACATATTTGTGGCATAATTTTATGTATGTATTTTAGTTTTTGAAAAATAATATTTAATTACCTTGAAGAAATTTCAAAATATATACATTTTTTCTGAGAAAACAAAAGTATTTTATAAAAAGGGCTATGATATATATGTAAAATATTATTTAGTTATGTTGAATTTTTGTTTAAACAAAACTTATCATTGCCTTACTCTGCTGACTGATTACATCTAGCTTATTACAACATTCAGTTTTTTAGATAAATATCAAAATGAACATTTAGAAATGCACATTGCAATAGCAAAACAGGCTGTGACAGGATCTGAACATATTTATCGAAAAGTTGTATATTAACAATTTTATTGCTCTATCTTAATATTGGGTATTCAGTAAAAGAGTAATCTTGAAAGGACATTATTTTCAAATTAACTTAGGATATGGTGACTGCATGAAGTTTGAAAAAGAAGGTGTAATTTCTTATTAGCTCTTTCTTTCCAATGTTCCTCATCATTGGCATAGCTAAGTTTTTGGGAGCCCCCCTGCAGTAAATGTTGGGGGCCCCACTTCCTAATAAAGCTTAAAAATGGAGAGATTAAAATATTATATATTTACTCACATAGAATATGTTAAAATAACACTCCCTGATTACCAACACTAATAGTTATTTTTCCTAATCAAACAATATACACTCACTAAACGCATAATGGCCACACCGTAGCCAAGTGGTTAGACCATTTGCTTCTCACCAAAGTGGCCCGGGTTCGACCCCTGGCAAACATATGTGGGATTCGTGGTGGATGAAACAGCGTTGGGGCGGGTTTCCTCTGGGTTCTCCAGTTTCCCCCGCCATCTCATTCCACTTGTGCTCCATCTTCATTCCATATATCATCAGTATCACCGCCTGCGATGCCGTATGTAGTAAAAGCGGGCGTTAAACACTACAAAAAAAAGAGAGCTTCTACACTTGGAAGTAAGCTTGTTTCAAAACTTTTAAGCAAGAAAGGATAGGAAGTGCTTACAGATTGTTCTGTTGTCAGTATGTCATCAGTGAACTGCATCTGTTCCAGCGCTTCATCCTAGCGATTTTCCATGGTTGAATATAAATGTCATTTTAAAGAAAACTATTAAAGGCAGTCTTGGGGCCCCTAAAGGTTGGGGCACCTCAGGGTCTGCGGGGTCGTTGTTTACGCCACTGTTCCTCATTGAACACTGCTTTCTGGAACAATGCAATAATTACCAAATCCCAAATTCTTAGGTTCTGACCTATTTATTACTGACCTATTACTCTCTAAATTTATCTAAATTATTTTAGTGTTATAGGTACCAATGGGTAATCTACTTCAATTTTATAGAGCCTAAATTGACCTAATTAGGATTAGGTCTTTAGGACCTAACAAGACCTATTTTTACACTCTCTACTATGTGTAGGGGATATATTGTATTCAACCGAAAAATTCAATGTCAATATTTCACCAGAAATATGTTTTGAAGGCCCCTGAATCCAATAAAGGTCGTTTTTAGAAAAAGACCTCTGTGCATGCTTCAAAAAAGTGAAAAATTGGTTAAAAACGAAAGTTGGTACTTTTAATTTAATTTAAAAGGGGAGTCAATTAATAACACTAAACAACACTTACATTTATAATTTCACATATCATCCATGGGACTTTGATAAATTCAAAAAATTGTTCAAGGAATACAACATTCAGCTAGCACCAGTAAACCATTACTCCATAAAAAACCTGCTGCTTTCAAACATCAAAATGCTATTCCACCTAACAAAAAATCTGGCATATACCAAATTGAATGTAGTGATTATAATGAAGTATACATAGGAAAAACCAAAAGAAATTTAGAAATTAGACCCAAGGAACACGTTAGGAACATCAAGTGCAAACAATTGAGAAAAATCAGCAGTTTCCTTTCACTTTGGGACAAAAAATCACGACATAAAGCCAGAACTGAAACTCCTCAAACACATAACCGGAAAACAAGAGCTGTCCACGTGGTAACAAATATTCATTTTAAAAAATAGAAACCGAGTATTTAATTTCGACATTCCCCAGAAAGATATTTTCAGCAAGTTCCTTGAACCATTACCAGAAGAAACATCAGAAGAAGCATCGCCATCCCCACCATGGGAACCCAGTCATTATCCGGTTGATAATGGAGGAAAGTTAACGTCCAAAACGTGTTATGGAAAATTATAAATGTAAGTGTTGTTTAGTATTATTGACTCACCTTTTAAATTAAATTGATTATAACAACACTGTTTTCAAACTTCTAAGAAAGGAGGATTGGTACTTAAGTTAAATTAAACTTAAACTTAAGTTTAAAATCTTTTAAGAATATGACGCAAAGATTTGGAAGAAAATTCATCCACCCTAAACTATCCTTTACATGGAAAATTTTTTAAAAATTGTTATTTTTCCAAAAATTACCTTAACAATTTTGATTAAAATGCTATATGTTTAAGATATTTTCATGACAAATAAAATATGCTTAATTTTCTGGCTATAGCCCATGTAATCATGTTTATTCTTGATGACCATGTAATTGATGAACCATAAGAGATAGACAATTTTTTACTTTACAAAAAATGTGGATCTTGTTAAAACACACAATTTATACCAAATGCATTTTTTGTGGAGTGAACCATTTTGGAGATATTCCTTGTTATTTGTGTGAGTTTTGTAATACTTATACTTTTCTCAACTGGAAGGTCATTATTCACCCTTTTATTTCTTGGCCTTGCAAACAGAACAGAATTTTAAAGGCTTCATATAGCGACCAGCTTTAAAAGATTTGACTAACGCTCAAAGCATGCTGTTTTTCCATGTTCCCCTTGCATCTATAAGGAAATAATAAGATAATTTCTGCAAATGTTTATTTTGACTAACACGAAGAAGATAGAGGAATAAGAATTTGCAATAATAGTTAGTACAAGAGTAGGGAAAGTCATGTGAGTGCAACATGTCAGATTTTTTAGGATAGAGAGCAAACAGAATACATTATTTACATAAAATATTTTCAAAGCAGAACACCTTCAAATAAGGAAAATGTTAAATAATCATGATCTTATGAAATCTTGTTAATATTCTAACAATATTTATAATAATAAACTGAATTTAAAAGGTCCACTGTCAATTTATATTGTTTTACTAAGACTTTTGTTGAATGTGGTTGTCAGAGACACACAATATTTCTGAAACATGTAATGTTTATATGCCAAATTAAAATGAACATCTGTAGCTTTGGTAACAAATTTGTTTGTATAGCTTTGAGAATGAGTTGGAGTCAACTCAAAACTTTAGTCAGCTTTGCACCAAGAACTTGCAACATTACTAAGATAAGTGAAGTTTTTAGTTTCTAATTTGTTCTTACTTTAGAAGCTGAAAATATGTTTGCACCTCCTAGCCCATGTGAAGTGAAATGCAATTTCCCCACCTTCAAATGCATTTTAACAAAAGATAAAAGAGGATTTACACCTGAAAAACTTTCAAAATAACTGCTTCATTGTTGACTCTTATATAGGGAGTGTAATACGAGTATTGAAATTGTTTGTGCATGTGGTGTTTTAAATTAATTGTTGGTATGTTTTTCAGAGTCATACTAAAGCAAACTGAGTATACTGAGAACTTTTGTGGGTGCAGTACTCAAAATTAAATTGTGTGTTTTCAGTTCCACATTAGTCCCAGATGTATTGAAGTTAATGCTTTCAAATACATATTAAAGCTGCAATTAATTTAACTTTTTACAATATAAAGTTATAGTGTTCTAAACACGCAGTGATTTATACAAATATATACCTATTCCAAAAATCTTATATATTACTAAATTGGACATATAGGATACTATAAAATCCTAATATAGTGATAGAACCTAATTTTAACCTTTTAGAATGTAAAAATCTGGGACTTGGCGATTACAAATATGTACACTACTGAAGAATGAGAGTATAATGTGTCCTGAATTGGATACACAAACTTTATGACTGCAAAGATAACCACTTTTGAAACATGTTTTGTCAAGGAATCCATGGACTAATGAAGTTGCATTTTGTTACAAGAATGCCTCTTAGCAGTGGAATTGGTGGTTGACAGGAAAGAGAAGCCATTGCAAGTGTTATGGGTATAGATTATACTACTTATTTGAAAACTTATAACTGAGTTGATTAATGATACAAAAACAGTTCACTTTTATATTCCCCAGATTATGTTTTTGAGATTGCTTTCCTTCATTGCAAACTGGATGTTGTGTGAACCTAAGTGGCAAAGCTGACAAGGTTCTGTAGATTCGCTGTGAGGAATATAAAAGTTGGAAATTCAGTTCTTATTTTTCCAGATGAAAGACTGTTCCCATGTAATCAACCTTGGTTTTCCTGTTGCGTGCTTTGACTGTTTTGGTTCTGATTTAATCACAATATTTTTCCAAAAATGGGGAGTAACTCCTGTGTATATCTAAAGTGCTCATTGATCCTTGGTTCTAAGTTCCCCTTTGTTTTTCCTATATAAATCTGATTGCAGTTATTGCATTCTAATTGTTAAATGCTAAATTTTTTATTTGGAGGGATAATGTTACTAATGGTTAACTGTGTTCTTTAAAGTGCATTTGTTATATGTTGGATGTTGTGTTCTGTGAAAACCTTAAATTTGTCAAATGACAAGCTTTCTTCTGTTCTGTTGTAGTAGGAGTAGTTGTTTCTTTTAAAACATTTTTCTTTTGTGCTATGTTTACTCTCTTATCTACCAAAGACTCTTGTAAACCATTTATTTCTGCATTTTCATTTATTTTATTGTACCCTGTTTTGTATTTGTGTGTTGAAAGTAGTATGGACACTAGCCTGTGGGTGAAAATATTGAAAACTGCATGGCTATAAGATCTTGGGTTGTTAGATTTGATGTAATTGTGTGTTGTTTTCCTGTTTTTGTTGTGACCTTTAGGTCTAAAATGGCAATGCTTCATCTTTCTCTGTTTTTAATATGAATTTTATGATATTTTCTGGTAAGATGAACTGTTTTAATGCAACTTGTGTGTTTTTCTTTGCTGTTATTGCAAAAATATTATTTACATATCACTGCCAAATTTCAATTTCAGTTAAGGATTTTGCCAAACTTCAGGATTAACAATGGGCAATCTACTTTCACCTTTACTTGCAGATCTTTTCACAAGTTCGTTGAAAAAAGAATTACCAAAGGTTTCTATAGGATTTTCAAAATCTGCAAAAAAGAAAAAGAATTGTTAAAAGACTCAACCATGCTCACAACAACTGAACAAAAGATAAATAAAGGTTCTCAGAGAACAGAACATTCAATTATCTCTGACTAATACATCATAAAATGTACTGGGTTCAACTACAAGAGAGACCATTCCTCCAGATAAAAAAAATCAGACATTATAAAATAGAATGCACTAACTGCGATTAGATTTCTATAAGACAAACAAAGATGAACTTGGAAATAGGAGGAACTTTAGAAATATAAAACATGAAGATTTGAAAAATCAACAGTTACCATCCGTTTTTTGGTTTAAAGAATCTGGAACCAGTTCTGTTAAAACACACAACAGGAAAACTAGAATTGACCCATGGGAACAGATTTTCATATGGAAAAATATGAACTGAGTCTTCAATTTTGATATCCCCAGAGAGACTCTTTATACAAGTAAAAGGTGGATCTAGAAACTAGGTACCGCATCCAGTGATGGCACGAGTAGTCGGATAAAAACATGTACATATAGCGATAGAGAAGGGGTATATGGGAATAATGCAGTGCAGTTTCAGTCTTGCAGTAGCAGTTATTGCACAGTGCAAGGAGAAAATAGCTGCATTCATATTGTCTCCCACCAATGCAAGCTTTGTGCAGTTATCAGATTTCTGTGTACTCAAAGGAATTCTCCAGCAGAGATCCACCACCAATTGTGCTATATGGACGCAACGTTATGAGCAAAGTATGGTAAGATGATGGTGCAGGCAATTCACTGAAGGCGGAACAAATGTGCATGACGAAGATCATGGTAATCGACCATCCCTGATGATGCCAGAAAAGTGCGCAACCAGCAATTTTGCAGAATCAATGCTTCACAATCGTGGAACTCTCTGGTCACTTACCCTAGATGTCTTGCAAACTGGTGCGTGAAATCATTACCTGATGGCTTGGTTTTTGGAAAGTGTGTGCAAGATGGGTGCCAAAGCAACTGACAGATGAACACAAAACCAAAAGTCTGGCGACAGCCTTGATGTTCCTCCAGCAGTATGCAGAGAAAGGTGATGAGTTTCTTGACAATATTGTCACTGGGGATGAAACATGGATGTCGCTTGCACAACAGAAACAAAACAACAGTCCATGCGTTGGTGGCATAGTGGTTCATCTGTGCAGGCCACATTCAAACAGACAATTTCTGCTAAGAAAGCATGCACACTGTCTTTTGGGATCAACATGGCATCTTCCTGTGTGAATGTTTACCACAAGAGGAGTCCATAAATGCTAATTGGTATTGTCAAACATAGCAAAATTTGAGCAGGGCATTCCGGGACAAGACATGTGGAATGCTGACAAGAGGCATTACACTTTTGCATGACAATGCACAACCTTATACAGCTCGTGCCCCATAGGATCTATTGCTTCTGTTTGGATGGAAGATGTTTGACCATCCATCCTAAGGTTCAGCCTCATGACCTAGTTGTCGACAGGCCCTTAAACATAACTCACTCACTCGTGGCAAGTGAGTTCTATTTCTTCCTCTCATGAAGCACGTTATGGCAAGTAAACATTTCAAGGATGACACTAAGGTACAGAGTGACATCATGGTGACAGACTCCTATTCCACGTGCATACAAATGTGGGGCACTGGTACGATAAAGGCCTCAATAATGGTACGGCTGTGTTGAGAAGTAGCCAGTGAATTTTTGTAAATATGGCAATAAATGTATCTTACCTATTGATGCTTTTTGTTGTCTTTCTCAGCCATCAGAACTTAGTTTCTGGATAAACTGTACCTAGAACCACCACCAGAGAGACTTGGATAGAGCATAGTCAACTTCAACCCTATTATCAGATGATTTCCAATTTACAATAGAACAAAGTAACCTCTAACACATGTTCTGGAAAGTTTTAGTGAATGTTGTTGAAGTTATTTATAAAGTTAAAGCATGAATTTATGAGTCACACAAAATTGAAGACACAGTTTTTATTTTACCAAATGAGAATCTGCCATCAACTTCCAATATATGAAGAGACTCTACTCTCCATTTGCCTATTTTGGAAATTTGTGCTTTGTAATATAGTTAATCCTCACAGTGTTGAAATTAGGACATGCCTGGTGTCCTGAGAAAGCATGTCAGAGTAGGATGTATGTGTACACTCTTTATGTAGAAGTCAATGGACGTGAGTTTCAACTTACATAGTGATTAGATTATAATGGATTCATACTGCCTGCTTGGTTCTGAAATAAGAGTTTCTCATTTTCATTTTGTTTGTATTTTTTTCTAAAAGGAATGTCTGAACCGTGATTCTTTTAACTAAATGCATTGACAATGCATAATTCCTTCAAACTCTTTCTGTAAGATTGCCCAGTTTATTGACTTAAAATGATGTTGCATTCGAACAAAATACCTCAGCTCTTGAGTTCCTTATCAGAAAGTTTTTGTAAAAGCTCTTATCTCTTCATTCAAAGAGTTTGTGAGTCTAAGTTAAGACATTTTATATAACAAAACAAATGGGCCCTAAAACGTGTAAAATAATATTATTAATTAATATTACTAATTTATCATCATCATCGTAGTCGTCATCATCATCATTATCATCATCATCAAAATCATCATTGTTATTCTTCTTCTTCTTCTTATTATTATTGTTATCGTTATCATCATCATCACTATTACTATTACTATTATTACAGCTACAACAATGAAAATAACATAATAACTGTAAGCTGCATAGTAATTTGTTCAATAAAAAGTATATACGTAATTCATAAAAATTACAGAGCTCTCCAACAATTTGCATGTGGCTGGCCCTTTAGCTCATGCAGTAGAGCATCTGCTTGTTATGTGAGGGATTCGGGTTTGATTCCTGGCTGGGGGTTTGAATTTTTCTCTAGTCAAGATTATTCCTTATTCTCCCCAGAGTCTGGAAGTATGATTGAGAATGTGTGTGTGTGTATGTGCGCACGCGCGTGTGTGTGTGCGTGCGTGTGCGGTTGCATGTGCTTACGTGTGTGCATTGGCATGTGTATGTGTTTTTCATGGAGAAAGTGTTTATGGTAACAATTTTACTACACAATATATTGCTTTCAAGTGGTTTTCTATCACTTTTCTTTTAGGTAGCACATACATATATCCTCTGTTTACCCTTCAGCATACAATTCATACAATTTTCTATGACTGAAATATAAATGAAAAGTATTATATTCACACAGTTTCCTCTACTAATTCTTCCTTTACGAGACACAATCACTCTTCTTTCGCTACTCGCCCTTCAACATACAATTCATACAATTTGCTATATGTTCAAAATAGAAATACAATGCATTGCATTCATATTATTGTCTCTACTCACCTTTGTTTTACGTAACAATTAACTTGTTATTCTCTATCATTTATCAACTTCAGACATACCACCACCTGTACATTGTATGTTGAAGAGTGAGTTAACTCCAAAACTGGTTGACCGACGCCATTAAAATTGGCATAACTAAATGTTCTTTCATGACGAAGGTTTTTTTATGCAATCCACTTTACCACACAACGTATTACGTTCACATGGTTTTCTTTACTCCCTTTTCTTTTACATAGCACACTACTCCCTCCTCTACAAATAATCCATACATTTTTCCATACATTTGAGATGTAAGTGCAATGTATAACATTCACACGATTTTTCTACTCATTTTTCTTTTAATAAACACAATCATATTTGTTTCACTACTTCCTCTTCAATGAACAATTCATACAAATTTCTATATGATTGAAAGAGAAATGCGTATTACATTCACATGACTTTATCAACTAGCTTTTCTTTCTGTAGTATTTGATATTGTTCAACAGTGTTTTTGGTTAGTGTCATTCCGAAGTTTTGAAAAAAATTAAGTAGTAGTTAAAAAGTATAGTTGTTACAATTTGTGTCAGAAGCGCAATGAAAACCACGATATGGAACAGTTGATGAAAGAAATGTTAGCCAAGATGAACATAATGGGAAATGAAATGAATTCCGGAATGCGGCAGCTGGAAACAAATATGAAAGCTGAATTGTAAAATGTAAACTTTGGGAATGGAAAATGTGTAAACAAAAATGGAAATAATGGAAACAAAAATGGAAGCTGAATTGAAAAATGTAAACTCTGGAATGTAAAAGATGAAAGCGGGAATGTCTGATATGAAGATGAACTGTTGGAGAATACTAACGAGCGACTGACCGGGATTAAGGAAGTCATGGAAGAACTCAACAGAAAGATGAAGGACCTTGGGCAACGTGTTAAAGCCCTGGAAGATAGTCAACTGCAGCACCAAAGAACTGATCTCCGTAGTAGAACAAATGCTCGACGAAAACCTCAAACTAGGTGGATATCTATGAGGGAAGCCTGCATTCAGCAGTAGACGTTTACAAATGAAATGATGGTGCTTATGAAATATGTATTTCATGTAATCTCTATCTCTCTTGTATATTGGAAATGACTATTAACAATTGCGGCAAAAGTTTTTATTTAGTTAATGTTTTCCAAAAAAACAAGATTTCACAAAAAAATGAAGCTCGGTTACCCAGGTACTAAACAATAATGTTCCAAAGGTAAAAGAGCACTGATACGACCATTGTGGTTAATGGTGGGATATAAATAGGGAAAGAAATTAGCATGTGTTGCATATAATGGTATAATAGGTTAGAATATAATAGGCGGTGGTGGCGGTGGCAGTGGCGGCGATGGTGGTGGTGGCGGCGGCAGTGGTGGTGGTAGTAGGTGGTGGTAGTAGGTGGTGGCGGTGGTGGCGGTGGTTGTGGTGGCAGTGGTGGTGGTAGCAATAGCAATAGTGGCAGTGGGTATGGTGGTGGGGAGTAGTAGGAGTTGCACTGAACATAAATAAAATTACCATTAGAAGAATTATGTCAAGGCCTACTACAAGGAAATAAATAAGAAATATATGAGTTGAATCTTTCTTACAAAAATGAAGCTGAAGTGTTAAAACTTTGTGAATCAACCAAAAGGTATAATAGTTTTTATATTGCATTGTATTGGATTTGTAGTGTCTAATACAATAATTCCATTCTCTAATGTAAGGTCTGAGAGATAAAAAAATTATTACGATAATTCAGTTCTTAATGACAGGCTAACAATTTATATAGAACTTAAGGATATTGTTAATTTCTGAATAAGAATAATATTCTGAATTTGAACTAGCATAACCCTTTATTGCTGCTTATAAGCTGCAGTTACTACAGAAATTACAAAATGTTATTTTTATTACATTATTTGAAGTGCATGTACAATACAGACATGAAAGAAAAAGTGTAGTACCAAAACTATAGTAGACATGTTCATCCCAGTGTTCATTTGTTGTAATAAATAAAATATGTGCATAAAAAGATAGACGCTAGGGCAATGTAACCAGCATTGCATCTCCTAATTCTTATTAGTTATCATACATTTTCTGTTATCACATTTGAAAACTCAATATTTTCATATCTTTTTTCTCCTTGTGCATCTCAGTTATTAATCTACTTTTCAAAGGCAGTATATGCATTATGGTTTATTTCCAGATTACAGAGCACAGATCATACCTATTTTTACTATAATGTCTTAAATTTTAATCTTTTCGAATGCAGCATTCTAATTACAACTACTTAAAGTCATGTTTTTTTCTTCTTTTCTACATAGATAGTTCATATACAGTTAAGCTACATATTTTGATTGTCTATAAATTCTATGCAGTATTCATTTTAAACTTCAGGATTACAAATGTTTTTAGTATCTGATAATTTCATATCGAAAATGAAATAACTATGTTATATATAATCATATTTTTCAATATATTCTCAGGTTGTTGCAAACAGCTTACTTTCATTTTTGCATCTACTGTTGCTAAGCACCAAAATACTAGTTTTTAACATAGTTAAAGTTAATGTTTTTCAGCTGTCTACCCTATTGTAAATACATTCTATGGATATAAGTAAATTTATAAATATTCTGATAGAGTAACATATGTTTCTACTGTGTGAGCATTTGCATTAAATATTTTTAGTTTAATCTAAAGCTAAGAAAGTTAATGTTGAAAGTATATATACACACATTTAGGATAGTATGCTATTAAGCCTGGGGAAAAGGGAAGATTTTTTGAGAATAATTTCCATTACTGTATTAGAGGTGCTCAGACATGACTTAAAGCTTGCTTGGCTCTAGCTGTGTTACAGCATGCAAACAATCTAACTATGCAGCACAAAAATGCATTCAACACATAAGTCATAAGCAAAGTTAGGTTTGGTAAGTGTAGGTCGTTTGTACCTGGCCGTGTACGCGAAGCAACGAAGTATTGGCGCATGCGCGGATCGGCTAGTCGAAGCGATGGAGGGGTAATTGCCAACCTAAGATGCATGCCTTAAATACCGGACTTGGTATATAATTTTGCATCTTCCCAGAATGCGACACGAAGCTTTTCAAAATAATCCCCTGCCTCAGCTTTCCCTTTACATGGAACTTGTTTCAAAATGCTAATTTTCTCAAAAATGTCTAACAATTTTAATTATCATGCCATAAGTTTAAGACATTTTCAGCACAAGTGAATGTATATGTTGACTTTTCTGTGAATAGTCTCTGAAATGCTCTTTATTCTAAATGACTTATTGCCGAGTTGGAACAGATGCACAAAATATTACTGCAGAAAAAGTGTAGGTCTCGTTAAAGTACACATTTTATATCAAATACTTTTTGGGTAGAGTTAACTACCTCCCAGATATTCAATTTATTGGTTTGTAGGTATTACATTTATTTGAGTTGAAAACTCGGTATGAAAGTTTTGGTTGGAATAAAGCACTTCTACCTATTACATGTTGAATCATTATGCATGCGCAATGAGAATTCGCTAGGTACTGACACTAGACTTCACAACCAGCTCGGGAAATATTTTCAAAAGTCCTGGCGCATGCGCATAACTGCTATAGACTTCACAACCAGCTCGGGAAATATTTTCAAAAGTCCTGGCGCATGCGCATAACTGCTATTACTCGGGAGCTAAAAGACTGTACCACATTCAAAATGGTTGCTCCTTTGAACTTCTTATCTTACCACAAGAACCCATTTGCAAGCAAATAAGATAGCTCCCTAGTAATAGCAGTTCATTGCTTATCATACTGCTAATGCCTGAAATTCTGTCACGCAAATAGATATTGGTAGGGTATCTTGTGTATCTCTTACAGTTTACCGGTTGTACAAAAGTCATTCAGAATGAATTAATAAATACGTAGAAATTTTCATGGATTGAACTATTAAAATAACTGCATTGCTACAGCTATTTGCAACCGAATAAAGAGAACCAACTTAAATATTTATTGCCGAATTTAAAAAAAAAAAACGGTAGCTAGTCTCCAAATTGGGGAAAAAAAGAGTTAGTAAAAACCCATCACAGATTAATAATGAAAAATACTTTAAAAAATATTATGTAGTCCCAATCTACTATTGCCGTCAATATGCGCCAGGACTTCAAATTTTTTTCCCTACGCTGGATATGAAATCTAGTGTCGGTACCCAGCGAATTCTCATTGCGCATGCATAATGATTCAACATGTAATAGGTAGAAGTGCTTTATTCCAACCAAAACTTTCATACCGAGTTTTCAACTCAAATAAATGTAGTACCTACAAACCAATAAATTGAATATCTGGGAGGTAGTTAACTCTACCCAAAAAGTATTTGCTATAAAATGTGTACTTTAACGAGACCTACACTTTTTCTGCAGTAATATTTCGTGCATCTGTTCCAACTCGGCAATAAGTCATTTAGAATAAAGAGCATTTCAGAGACTATTCACAGAAAAGTCAACATATACATTCACTTGTGCTGAAAATGTCTTAAACTTATGGCATGATAATTAAAATTGTTAGACATTTTTGAGAAAATGAACATTTTGAAACAAGTTCCATGTAAAGGGCAACCTGAGGCAGGGGATTATTTTGAAAACCTTCGTGTCGCATTCTGGGAAGATGCAAAATTATATACCAAGTCTGGTATTTAACCAACGTTTTGTTAATGTGTTATATTGATCACCCCATCCACACACGGACTTTCTTTTTCCTTCGAAAAATACCTTTTACATTCAGAAATTATCATGACGTATATTTTGAATGAAATCTCGATATCGAAAATTTTTATTTATTCAGGGGAGTTCATAACGTGTATTTCCACCCGAATGCCAGTCATGCATACGTTGCTGTACGTATTTAAGCTGTTGAATAACAGTTATAATACTAACATATCACTACCCAAATTACTAATACACGCATAAATACACGATTGCTGAACTAGTTACGTTTATGCAACGTTGCATGCAAGGCATGCATCTTAGGTTGGCAATTACCCCTCCATCGCTTCGACTAGCCGATCCGCGCATGCGCCAATACTTCGTTGTTTCGCGTACACGGCCAGGTACAAACGACCTACACTTACCATTAGGTTTCCTTAAGCCTACTGCCTTTCAGGCTGTGCCTTATTACAAAATGCTTGAGATACTATCCATGCAGCATGACTATGTCATTCTATGTTTAAATATGTCATTCATTACAGTTGAGTTTGTGAGTGGTGCAAACTGCAGGAAAATAAACTAAGCTTAAGGGAGATAGAGTAGAAATCAAGTAACAAACAATATAAATTTGTAATGAGAGAAGATTTAACTCAGCACAGGAAAAACATGTAGGCCTTTATAGATAGGTATAAAATAAGTCAGCAGATTGCATGCGATATTTATGTAATACTTTTCTGTGGAAAAAAAGTCCCCAATTATTGCTGAATCTATTTAACACTAGACTTCTACTTCTAAACTTTGTTTAAAATGTTTATCACTGTTAAGTATACATCTCTTTGTGATTAATTGCTCTTCCACACAATAGCCATGTGTAGGATTAGGTTGAAAAGGGTAGAATGGGACTGAAAAATTCAATGCCACGGCCAGTATTTGATTCATGGATCTTCCAGTCTTTGTCCGGCCACTCTAACCACTGAGCTGCTATGGCTAAGATGCCATCACGACATTAAATTCTCCAACCTTCTGATTGACTTTATAGTTGAACTAGAAGCCTGGGACTTAAGTACTTACAATAGGTAAGTCATCATTAAAGTATGTTATGTCATGTGAGTTTGAGATCTCCTTGTGCGGTTTATGGAAAATGCTAGTGAATTGGAGAATTTAATGTTGTAACTAATGTGACTAATGTTGGCCATGGTAACTCAGGGGTTGGAGTTACATGTAACTGGCTTGCCTACCAGCACTCCAGGCAGGGCAAGATAAAAAGCAGCATTTATACACCTCTAACTGTAATACAGCAAAATAGATAATCCAAAGAGAAAGTAAAGTAGTTTGTTGGGATTGAAAAATCTTCAGATTAACTAGAAAAGCTCAAGGAATGCAGAATTAATTGTTAGCAGATGTTAACTGAATATCACCAGCTTCAAATAGAGAGCAAGGTTACAGATAGATTTCAGTCTTTTCTGTAAAAGCAAATACCTGTCTTTGTAAAGAAAAGCAGAAAGGGACTGATGTGTGTAACTATTATTGATTTTTCTGTTAATTTATCATAAGAATAGAAGAAAAAAACTCAACGAATATATTAAATATTTAGAGTAAACTTCACTTATATTTGGTTTTAAGCTGTTGAACATTTAAAATAACTAAACCAGTTTCACAAATAAATGTCTTGCATCCTTAGAGTGTTTACTATGGTTGTCATCATTACAGATGCTAGGTGACAGATTCTATTGTATTACCAACACCACACTGTACTCATCAGAAACTAGATATAGCCAGATTATTTGTCTTTGACAAGTTGTTAACACAGTTCAAAATATATAGGCTAAGTGCTATATACTAAATACTATACTAAAACACTACTTACAGGGTTAATTAAAGCAAATAAATTTGTTGAACAGAATCATTGGGCAATATTTCAAAATTCATTACCCCTAGTGCAACAGCCTTTCGCTGGTCAAGGCTTATCGTCAGGCCGCTGTGTCCGCCACCTCTGCGTACTACAGGCATCATGAGTGCAGTGCAGAACTGGAGGGCAGGACATGGTCAGTGCCCCGAGCCTTCCTGGTTGGTTATGTAGCCTTTGCAAACTGGGGTCACTACTTCTTTATCAAGTAGATCTTAGTTAGCCCCTTAAGGACCTAACGAGGCTGAGTGCACCTCTTGCCAGACCTCCAAGCAGGGAAAAAATCCTGCGCTGGTACTGGGGATTGAACCCAGGTCCTTCGTGCCAGAGGCAGGCACGCTACCACTGCACTATGGAGGTGGTCTTCAAAATTCATTACATGGTCCTTATTCTTCAAAATGAATACGTTTTCCCAAATCATTAAATCTATCCATTTACTGTGCTTTTCAAATGGGAAGAGTTCTGATCTGCAGCCAATGAGATACGTTTACATGCACACTGTTGCAAACTCATTACCCCCACTCTTCATATTTCCTGGTGCGCGTCAAGCCCCACTTAAGGGGAAAGCAATATGACAACACAGCAGGACTCCGATTGGTTACTGGCCTGGAGATGCTCAAGGACAAACTTCTTCCCATTTGAAAAGCACAGTAATTGTTTTGATAATTTAACCTCTGGATTTATTTCATGATTAAATGACCAAAATGAATTGCCACAGCTGATTTATTAATGATTTATACTTAATATTTCTAAAATGTTCTTTTCTTCTGGTTTCTGGATGATGTTTAGTTTTATCAATGTAAACTCTATCACAATCTACACAGCTAAATTGATAAATTCCAGATTTTTTATAATTTGAAATTTTATCCTTTTTAGAAAAACTTATCAAATTTTTTTCTATTAAATTTATTTTGAGGAACCAAAATTATTCTGTATTCTTTATATTTAATATCCTTTTTATTTATATTGTTTCTGATATTTCATCAATTTTTTTCACTGTGGAGAAAAAATATTCTGCTTTCAGTACTTCTTTCTGCATCATATTGAAATTACAATCAAGTAAATTAAACATGAGACTATTCACAGTGAAGCAAAGACATTTAAAGAAGAAAATGAATTGAATTAAACATTTTTAGCTTCGCTAATTTGTATTATACCTATAAAGTATATTTTTGCAAGATGCAGAAATCATGTGAAATGTGTACTATGTAATAAGCTAAATTAGTGAAGCTATAAGAGTGTTTATCATTTCATCTTTTACTGAAGTTACAATGTTAATTAACTGGGTTTTTGGATTATGAAGGCTAGATCTAACAAGACTGCACTGCTGTTTGTTGCAACTTAAATACTTTTTATCTTAGTTAAATTCTTTAGTAATATAATCACATGCAATTCCCTCCCCCTCAAAAAAAAAAAAAAAAGCTAACAAACAACAAAAGCTACAATTACAATATTTCATAAGTATTACCTTCAAAAGTTTTGTCACTTTGTCTCTTATGTTCTGTGTAGTCAACTTGGTGATCCACGCAATAACAATTTAATTCAGTGAAATTGTCCTTCCGTTTCTTGGGATGCTTCAGAATTCTCAAAACTAGTAGTAACTTATAGTTCACACTGTCCTGTAACTACATCATAATGTAGCTACATATACAACTTAGCTCAACTGCTTTCTGTTCCTGGCCTTCTCTAATACAGTAGGAATATTTGTAAAAAAAAAGTATGTTAACAATTTGTAATTAATGCAGTTTAAGTAGTAGTAATTCTGCACTCGGCATTACTGTGGTTGTTTGCAATTTGTAATTAATGCAGTTTAAGTAGTAGTAATTCTGCACTCGGCATTACTGTGGTTGTTTGCAGTAGTTGCTAGTAATTCTTATACTTTTAGTGCAAATAAAGCATCAGCTGTGCACTAGGTTATAAGGTTATAATAATCCATATTATACAATTATTAAAATACTACTGACTCATTATGGAATCTTTAGTAAGTATATATAACATAGTCAGTGCGGAAGCCTCTTCTATCAATGGCATACTGATTGTCTGCTTGGCATTCATAGTACCCTGCATCCTTCTGTGTTGTAGGATCAATCTCCATTTTGGATTTCATGGTGTCATTTCCAATTGGCCATTCGTGAACCTGTATAAAAGTAAAAATAAAAGAAAGGTTAATGAAAATGGAACCATTACATACTGGCCAAAAAATTAACTAGCTTTCTTGCAACATTTAAGAAGTAATATATTTTACAATTTAAAATAGATGACTTGATTTTCTAAAAAACATTTTATCATATCTTTAAAACCTTTTTGGGGCAAGATTGAAAATCTGTGTTGCCTTCATTCTCAGCCATTCATCAGTTCATCAACTAACCAATTGCTAAATGGTTAGGTAAATTCCAGCTGATAACTGATTGCAAACTGATCAACTGCTCAATCAGTTTGAGAAGTGGTTTTGATAATTGTCATATTTTCTTAACAGTACCAACTAATAAAATATTTAAAAATATTTTTAAAATTTAGTTTAATTACAAGCTTCAATGCAGAGTAAATAAAAATTCTTTGAGTAGCCTTATATTTTTTTTTAATTTCTATAACATAGGTACCAGTTATATACACTAGAGTCCAAAAGTTAAGAATACTTTTTTACAAGTACAAAATCTGATGATCACCTCCACAATGGCCTAACGACCAAGTTGTTGACGGGCCCTTAAACCCGACACACTCACTTGCCCCCCTCCACAATGGCAATGATGATTCTGAGCAGTTAATATGGAGTGTGATGACCCCTTGTGGTTACACAGGCCTTGCAGCGTCATGGTATGCTCTCTATAATGTGGTTCAAAGGCTCTGTAGGCAGCTGTTCCCATTCCTCACAAAGGGCATTCTGGTATACAGTTTGCCGTGAAACTCAAATGCCTGAGAAGACTGCAAGCTTGGAAGACAGTTGATGTGCAGGCTTCCTCCGATGTTGTGTTGTTATGGTCAAATGTTGGTCATGTTGCAGCATGTGACCCATGGGTGACCATGTACAGGCATCCAATGAATACTGGTTTCTTGGAACCATCACTAAGCCTGAAAATGACACTTAGTGGCACATTGAGGGCTCAAGAAACTGCAGTCTGTGTCTGACCGGCCTCTAGACATCCAATTATTCTACTCTTCAACACATGTTCCAGTTGACGTCTTTGTGGCATGATGGTGCTGTCCTGTTAACTTGCAAAGAAACAACCCTCTGTTCACAATGAGAGAACAATAACGAATGAGCCAGGCACTGGGTCTAATACTCTGGTATCGGTTTGCTTCTCTGGTTTGGTTGACCTTAGAAATACATACCCCCTTACCTATCACAGGCCACAAGTAATAGAAAGTATATACTGTGATAATGTTTAATGGTGCTTGCTCATAATTTTCCCTTTCAGTTCTCTGTTTTCTGAATTATGCTTAACTTTTGGACACTATTGTAATACTGAAATACTGAAATGTAGTACTGTGTCTTTTAACGTTGTGTAAAGAAAACTTTTAGTAATACAAAGGTGTAGTGATATATTTTTCTTCCATCCACTGTTTATTACTTGTCTAATAGAACATTCAACCCAAAAATCTAATCCTACCATTTCACAAAACTACAGTTTTGAGGTTCTGTGAACCATGGAAGAAGCATTTTTAAGAAATGAAGTTTTTGTGTGTATGTGCACGTGCTTGTGTGCATGTATGTGCGCATGCACCCTTCAAAATAGTGAAAACTGCTTGTTGGTGTCATTTATAGTTTAGGACACTGTCAATCAACTGAATGTTCTGCAATGTCAGATAGTCTGACTCTCTGGCTACCTGGTAGATGAAGTCATTGGAAATGTAATAAATAAATAATAAATAAATCTTGCCTGAGAAATCCCTTAAAGGCAAAGGCCCCCTGTCATTTGCAGGGATGAGCTCATATCTAACTCTCTGAGGTGAGCTATTCCTAAGGAGTGTATTTTTGGAAGTCCTGTATATTAGTGCTTATACAATAATACACACACTTGTGTACTGGAGATTGTTTTCTCTAGTTCTCTGCACACTTGTCTGTCTCTTGCTCTGGTTGTCCACTGTACCCCTGCAACTCTTTTGAGAAAGTCTGCCCAGCATGTCCGTTGATGCCCCACATTCCTCTTTCTGATCCTGGGATCCCAAATCGTTATCCTATTTGTCCATCTCTTGTGGTCCAGTCGCAAAATGTAACCTCCCCATTTCCAGTTCAGTCTGTTGGCCTCGCTTAAGGTGTCTTTAATTATGGTTCTGATTCATATCTCCTCGTTCCTTATCCTGTCTTTTAGTGATATGCGCAGAATCTTTGTTTCCATTCTGTGTTGGAGCATGAGTCATTGTTTGGAATTTGGGGACCAAGTTTGGCAGCCATAAAGTAGTACAGGTGGTACATATTTCTCCAGCGCTTCTGTTTTCAGGCTCAGCTTATGGTATTTATCCATCAGTATGAATTTCAAAGACCAGAAACCTTTCCACGTCTGGCTAATTCTCCTTTTGATTTCTTTTTAGGAGCCATTGTGGAAAGACAGATTCTGGCCCAGGTGGGTGTAGTCCTGCACATATTCCAGTGGTTGTCCATGTAGGTGGGTTGGTTTCGCTAATCCATTTGTCATCAATTTAGTTTTGCTTGGGTTCATGGACAGGCCTGCCCCTTAACTGACCATGTCTAATTCCCTTAGCATCTGCTTCAGATCTGATGCAGAGTTTGCTGCAAGTATAATATTGTTTGCAAATCTTAGATGTGATAATCTTACTCCATCTATTATATCATATTTGCTTTCCCATTTCAGCTTCCTGAATTGGTTTTCTAGCAAGCTTATGAAGAGCTTTGGAGAGAGCGGGGCTCCTTGCTTTACTCCCATCCTTAGCTCAAAGTTTATGCCTTCTATCTCAGTCCTTATTTTTGCATTTTACCCATGATAATTCTGATGTAAGTTTTTGGAATGCCTTGATTTTCTAAAACTAGTAGGACGTAACTCATAAGAGATAGACTAGTGGAGCAAGGATGATGCATGTCTTACTTTGTACACATGTAAGTGTAAAGCAGTCTGCTGTTCCCTTCCCTCTGTTGGTAGGAGCAATTGAACATACTGGGTTATGTGTGTGATTATTTTGTTTGTTAAAGTTGGCAACTATACTTCCCTTCATTGCATGGGCTTTGGCAGCCAGTATCCATGGTATTTGAGTCTTCTGGTGAAGCCGCATTTTGGTTGTGACTGTTGTCATCTTTTCCCCTTATGCTGAGCCTCCTCAGTTACACCTCATGACAACACTGGCAAGACTGTCACGAAATTATCTGTTTTTGCATGACATGTATTTTGTATGGAGAGAGGGAAAATGAATTTTTAATTTATTGACCATTAAGCTGTTTTACAACCAAGCAGAAGGTCTCGTCAAGCATACAGATAGTATGCAGGAAAGTCTCCTCCAACAAACAGGAAAAAATGTTCATTATTTTTTATTTTATAAAAAATCTTCTTCCTTCATGGGTTAGGCATTAGCCCGTTCCGATCTCATATTTGTTGTTGTTGTTGTTAGCTAATGCTGGATTTCTGACAATGAAGTCATTAATCCTCTTGCTCTCCAATACTTTTCACTGATGGATGGGGCACTAGAAGTGGCCAGGCATATTTGAAGGTGGTCTCGATCCATTTCCTCTTGCAGATCACATAGAGGACAGAGTGATCTCATATTTGTTGAAGTAATCTTTTTGGGGGGGCATCCTATTGATCTTCGTCCCCTAGGTTTATACTTAAAGGCTAGTTGTGGCATGCGATAAAAATGTTCAGTCCATTTGCTTCTATAATTTCTCCTCTGGTACAATTTTAGTTCTTATTGTATATCTTCCTTGGAATGCCATTACTTTTGTTTTTGTCTTTGAAATAGTCATGTCATATTTCTTACAAATTTCGTTCAATTGTGCCTTCTGTAATCTCTCTTCCTTGTCAAAGATTAAAACTAGATCCATTATTTGTTTCATTGTAAAAACATTATCTATGCATGCTCTGCCTATTTTAAATCCATGTTGTACTTCACTAATAAATGTTTCAGTTATTATTTTCACTAGGAGCTTAATTTGAGTGTATACTTTATAAAGTGATTTTGATTAAAGTATCACGCTTGAGATATTTTCTGAGAAATAACATTTGAATTTTATGCAAAAGACTCAAAAGTCCTCCTCATTCTGCTAGAACTTCCTATAACTTTTTTAAGTGGAAAAAAATAAGAAATATACTCCAATTGACTATAGAAAACTATGTAGCTCATTAAAACATGCAATTTGTTTCAAATAATTTGTTTCCTAGAATTAGCTGCCTTCAAAATATTTTTTTAAGAGGGAGTGTATTATTTGCTGGAACTGTAAAAAGCTTTTAGTTTTTTACCTGTTTTGAAAGTGCTTGTTACTGTAAATTTATTCTTCTACGATTCTGAATTAAATATTAGAATGATGTTTCCACTTATTGTATGTGACTGTACACTTATTGATTGCTTTTACATCATTTCTAAGCAAAAATATATAGGGAATAGCTTTTTATTTGAATACTGTAATATATAAACAATTCATATGAATTTGTAATGCACAGAGAAAGTTTTATAAGTATACCACATCAATATTTTATTCATGAACAAAGTAAACTTACCTGAAAGTACTTATGAGCAAACAGCTCAATACCATCCTTAAACCAAGTAATGTGAGGGCGAGGATATCCTTGTGCCATGCAGAAGAATGTGATCTTACGACCAAGCATGTAATCAAGCTCAAAATGTGATGCTTTCACTATTCTTGCACCCTAGATCAAACAAGTTGTTAATTCTGTATTATCCTACTAGAAGTGAGATTTTCTGGGATTTTAAATAAAGTGAATTTCTTTATTCAAGGAAAGATATTAAATAAACTTAATAAATACAGAAACTCTTAATTACAACTTTTAAACTTCTTCTATTTCAATTGACAGTTCTAAGAGTGATATACTTTTACGCTCTTAATATACCTACTGTATGAATGTAGTTTCTATATAGCGTTCCACTCTTAGAAGACAGTATGGAGTTAAATGGGACATCTCTGTCTCTATCTAGCGCATACAAGTTGCCATTAGCTGCGTCCTTTTCTACCCTCGCGCTGTTGCCAGACTACTAATAGCATGGTATAAATATTCATTTGTTATAAATTTCAGGCTTGAACACATTATCCTATGCAGAATTTTTTTCTTTATCAGGTTATATCCTTTTCAGAGTCATTATACATTTCTATAGGCCCAAATTTCTTCAGAAAACGTTTTTTTCAATAGAAGTCCTAAATTTGCTGTTTCTACACTCATCACGCGCTAACTAACAAACTAACTGCTAGAATGCATCTATATTTTTTACTTAGTAGAGTAGACCATAGTGTTACGACCTGTCTACTTTGAATTCTCTATGTTTACCCAGTTAAGTGTTATAATTTTTTAAATTAAATGTTTTCGGAACATTTTATATCTGTGCACTGCAAAAGTTACGCAGTGTGAAACTTTTTTGTTATTGAGTTTACATCAGGGAACCAGCGAGAGCAAATGTTGAGGAAGGTTGGAGAAAGTTTTTAAAATAAACCAAAAGGCAGTAACCTCTTTCTTTTATCCAGTAAGGCAAACAAAAGGTATTCATCTATTCAGCACCAGGCCTGACACAGAAGATAGTATAAGGAGCAGCACTAACATTAGTTCGAAAGAAGCCGTGTGTGTAACTGTGAGCTGTTATTGCGTTATTTGTTTAATATTTTTGTAAATATTTGTAGTTATGGAGGAGGAAGCTAGGAAGAGACGATATGTTGGTAAATTAAGAAGTAAGGAACGCCAAATAATTATGAATGTGTTAGATTATTTTTGAAGTAAAATGCGTTTAAGGCAGTAAAAGAAACAGCTAAGGCTATTGAGTGTTCAGAAGCAGTAGTGTATAGGATTAAAAAGGAAGTAATGAAAGGATTTCTATGAACGCCATCGAAAAAGAAAGCAAAAAGGGTGGGACTACACAAAATGCTAGGTTTAACGCAATATGATTGAATAGTGCAAGGTGGATTGTGGCGAACTGTTCATTCTTTACAGTTTGCAAATATTCCACCCACGCTGAATATAATTTGTCTCGGGTCAACAGTGATGAGACCCTACCAAATTTCTCAAGGGCTACTCTTAGTCGGTGCTTACATGATTTGGGGTTCGAATATGAAAGTGAAGCTGTAAAATCGTTGTGTCCTAGTTATTGGATCGCCATTTGAAGCTGAAGTCGTTGGTGACGTGATGTTGCCCTTCGATGTAATTCGCTCCGGCTAGTTCTGCAAGAAATCTCTTTATCTCGGGTTTGCGTAAGTGTAATGGACAACCCAAGATCAACTTTGCACATTATTTATTTCCTATTTAAATATTTTCAGGAGTTATGCCGAAAATATTTGTATCTGTAGAGGCATCGCACTCGCATCCGCGCAGCGCGACCTCCCGTACTGGTCTCTCGTTGAGTAGTGCCCCGACGCTTTCTCTTTTACCCACGCTAAGAAACCGTTCGCTCCATTTGAATGTCATGACGTCATCCAAGAAAGCCTCGTATCCAAAATGCTATTTCCTTTTCCCGCAATTTAGAAATGTCCCTTTCTATTATAACATGTTCTTTTATGAATTTCAAATATATAATTACTTTTTTAGGATTAAACGATGTTTACTTTATATTTTATTAAATATATCGCGCGACTTTTAAGGTTGGTAGACTTGACTTTCGAACGTGTATTTAAACTATGTGGTATGACGTCATGACTCGTTAATTTCAAACCAATAATGCGTTTATACTACAAATTTAACGACTATTATTTACTCATATCTTGCTCACCTTACAACACTTCCTGCTCTATTATCTATTTATGTTATTACTCAATATTTATCGCAAATCTCATATCCGGCAATTAAATTAAAACGTGTCTTTTTCAAAAGCCCATTCGATCGGAAATCTAAATTTCGGTATCAAATGCCCCCATTTATGTTATTTTATTATTTCATAATAAAATAATGTAAATGTCTTGCCCGAAAGAAAAATTAAAAATTACTCCTGTATTTTGAATAATCGGCAACACTCCCATTATATACAATTTTCAATTACACTGTTTTTGAAATTGGTTATTAACACATTTTCTCATTAATCTTTTTAACATGACAAACAATTATACACTTGACTTAACATTAATCCTTAAATACTAATTACAATATGTTATGGTTTCTTCTGTGAAGCTTTTATATAAAGGTTAAATTTCAAGAGTCTTTCTTTATACTTCCTTCTTTCAGTTCATGTTTGCTCACTTCGCTATCACTATCACTTGCACTGTGATTTTTTTACTTTTGTTATTGTAACACATATCTGTACTATATCCTTTAAGCACTAAAATGTACATATATTTATATAAATCCATTACACTCTTCAGACAAATTCTTTCTTTGTCTTGCTGTGATAACTATCTATACATCTAAATATTTTAACAAATGTTTACAAAGTAAATATTCTGTTTTCTCTCTATGCGGAAATGAACAATTTAACAATCTTTCTGAAGCTGTTATTGTGAGCTCTATACAATATATTCTTAAGCTCTTTGTAGTAGATAGCAATTCACATTCTGCATTTTTCATGAATATGTAAGTACCTGACCAATATATGATTTTCAAGTAAGCTAACATTTACTTTTTATCTCAAAGCTGATTGGGCGCCAATAGACAAATGACATTTCCAATTTTTCTTTTACATTAAATCAAGGTTCCAAGGCACCACACGGTTTCTTGTATGGTCGAAGGAGTTGTTTATGCCATCTTCCCAGACATTTTTCATTTTTAACATCTTTTAATTCATAGGTATGATAACCAAATTTTGATATAATTTCTGCAGGACCTTTATATAACAATTCCATCCTTTTGTTCCTACCTCGCAATGCACTTGATAACTTATGGTCTTTAACTAGTACCCAATCGCCTATCTTAGGTTCCCATTTATGTTTTCTACTCTTTTTCTTTAATTTTCGCTTCTCTGCCTTTTTCTTGATTCGTTCAAAAGCAATTTTCGCTCTTTCTTCTTCACTTAACTGAATGTCATTAATTTTCAGTGTTTTTGGTTCCCCGATCAATATTGGTTCTGGTTCAATTCCTAACATTAATTTTATTGGTGCAAACCCAGTAGTTACATTAATGGTATGATTGATAATCTTTTCTATCAATGGACAATATTTCACCCAATCCTTGTGATTATGATGTGTAAGTACACGTAAATAAATTCCTATATCTCGGAGGACACGTTCTGTTGGATTCCTTGATGGAAAGTATGATGAACAATAATTTAGTTTTCTCGTGTCTAATGTCACCTTAATCTTTCATTGGCCTTATTTACAATACATAGGGGATTCACAAATTCTGAATTCGAAATCTCAATAACCTCATCTTCTAACATTGACTTTATAACTGCATCTACCTCTTCTCTTATTGTACTAGGGATAGCTCTCGCTTTATGTGTAAAAGGTTTGATGGGTATCATCTCAAACGAATGAGTATAAATATTACATTTACCAGGTTTCTCAGAGAATACTTCTTTATTTCGGATTAATATTTCAAACAGTTTATCCCTCTGTTGTTCATTTAGTTGATCAGCCTGAGTTACTTTTTTCCTCAACAATTCTTCTAAGTCTTCACTACTCTCCCTATCATAGTACCTAGTTGCATCAGAAAACCTTCAAATTGTCTATGAAATCATTTTTATCCCATTCTACATTTTCTTTATTATCGACTCTGTACTCTTTGACATTTACTTCAGTTAATTCCATAGCTCCTACTTTAACATATTCTACAAAGAATGTATCCCCTTGGATTTCTTCTTCCTCTTTTTCTCTTACAATAGTTTCTGAACTACTATCTTCCACAAAAGGCACTATAATGGTCTCATCTTCAACTTTCATTTCTAGAATCATGTTTTTAAAATTCACCACAGCTTCCCAGGCATAAAGACAATCACAACCTATTATAATATCTGTCACAAGTCTTCCTACAATCAGAAATAAAATTCCAAGTATTCTCCCATTTATTTCAATATTTATCATTGCTTGAAATTTTACTCTTTCTTTTCGTTTTCCCACAGCTAGCGAGCAATATATCCCATTAACTGGTAAAGACATTACTTTAAAGCCACTACTTTGTAAATTATCATAAAAATTTTGTGAGCATACTGTGCTATTTGATCCCGTATCTATAATTGCATTGTATTGTTTTCCATTTACTCCAATTTTGATTTTAGGTGGATCTCCTACTTTTTCGTTTTCGTCGATTCTATTTTTACATTCTCTTTTCTTTTGTATCATCATTTGCCTTCCAGGACTATTTATTTCCGAGTACTTATCACAATCATTACTAGGATACCCAGTTCTCACTGAAGGCGCGTTTGACCGGGTCTGGCGTTTCCCTGATTTTTATGTATTGCTCCTGTACTATTTCCCAAATTGTTACTTCTGTTTTCCTGCATTAAATCGGGGTTACTTCCTACCATGTTTTTGACCGTGTTAATGGCCTCGACCATTTCCGCATTTTCGGGGGAATTTCGTCCATTTGAATACCTTTCTCCCTGTCTTGGTGACCTCGGTCTAAACTCATTATCTCCGTTTGTCCAATACCCATCATTTGAATTTCTACCATGTCCAAAATAACGTCCCCGTCTACCTCGATCAAATCTATTTGTATTCATATAATTCACCCTTATATTTCTTCCCCTTTGATTACCATTTCTATTTTGGTGACGCCCTTCCTGGTTATATCTACCTTGATTTTCCCACCGGAATGATTCCATCCTTGGTACTGGTCCTTTATATCTTTCCCTAACCTCACTTCTATTCTGATAATACTGTGCCCCTTGCCCGAAAGAATTGACAGTTTCTTTTTCTTCATATTTATTTCCAAATGCGTGTTTTGGCTTATTGACTTCTAAGGCTGATAATAATTCGATCATAGCTGCAATGCTATCGGGTCGGGCTATGATTAGGTAGTGTTGAAGTGTTTCCGGAAAATGTGGAGTAACTATATTTATTAGATCTTTTTCATCTAAGGGAGGGTCCAACATCCTCGATTTTCTCGCTATTCTCATAAAATAGTTGACCATCGATTCCTCCGATCTAGGATTAAATTTTCCATTGCTTAATTCAACTCTAATATTAGCCTGCCTACTAGCTCCCCAATATCTGGTTAAAAAGATGTTTCTAAAGGTCCTGTAATCATTATTGTTACCCATAGAAAGGCCTAGCCAATTAGCAGCATTACCCTTTAGACATTTTCTTACTATCACCATCTTGTACTCCTCTGGTATACGTTTCACCGTGAAGTACTCTTGTAACCCTTCTAAAAAGGCTTTAGGATCATCTGAATCTTCATTTTCAAAAACTGGAGGTGTCATTTCATTTAAGACATGGTTAGGCCAATGTAAATTTGAATTGTCACCTATCCCTGAGCTATTTCCGAGATCAGAATGGGAATTACTGTTACCTCTATTTTGCATCGAAATGTCAGCTGATACACCTGGTATTGCCTCGTTTCTTGCAACTTCTTTACTAAGATTGTTGTGATTACATGCATTTTCACTTAATTTCAAATTTTCTAAGGCCTCTTTTACCTGAGTAATTTCTGTTACTACTCCTTTTATTTTGTCTGTAACATCCTCCAAATTTCTAGCCTGCCTTTCACTTTCTACATCAGATCTCTCTATTCTAACTTTACACCCCTGTAACTCTTCTCTAATTTCTTCCCTTTGTTTGTCTAATCTATATGTTACTTTTTCCCTTTCTTTATCTAATTTTTCACTCACTTGTTGACCTAATTTCTTTTCAGAATTCTTTACTTCTTGCCTTATTGTCTCTAATTCTCCCTTAACCTGTTCTCTATTTTCTTTTACTTCACTACTGACTTTATTAATTTCCTCCCTAACTTCTTCCCTAAAGGTTTCGAAAACTCTCCTCTGATTCTCCAATTGCATTCCCAATTCCTGTTTCCCTTTTCTAATTTCTGTCCTAACTCTATACTAGTTTCGTCTATCTTACTCATCTTTTGGCTTAACTCTGTTCTTAATTCTTTACTATTTTCATCTATCTTTTGACTTAACTCTGTTCTTAATTCTTTACTATTTTCATCTATCTTTTTACTTAACTCTGTATTCATCTTTTTCATTATTGTTTGAAACATATTCTCTATTTCTGACATAAATGCTGGCCTTTCTGAATTACTACTAAACATTTCTGAACTACCTCTAGGTGTTTCTCTAACGTTCTGATCTTCTAATTCTTGGCATATTCTGCTACCAATTACATTCTGATTAAATTCTTCCATCCTACTTACACTTTTCTCAATTTCCGGACTTTCAAAACCTAAAAAGTCTGTATCACTGTCTTCCATTTCTAAGCTATTTACATGTGTTTTTCTACTCACCAAAATTTTCAATATTTTCACTATTTCACTTTAACTGCACTTAAACTTGTTCACTACACTTTTCACAGATGTTGACACGCTGGGCACCTTCTTGTCTGCTGGCTCGATGCTGATCTGGTCGTCTTGGGGGGTTGGTCCATTCTTTCGACGCCACACGTTGGGAAGCCAATTTGAAGCTGTAAAATCGTTGTGTCCTAGTTATTGGATCGCCATTTGAAGCTGAAGTCGTTGGTGACGTGATGTTGCCCTTCGATGTAACTCGCTCCGGCTAGTTCTGCAAGAAATCTCTTTATCTCGGGTTTGCGTAAGTGTAATGGACAACCCAAGAACAACTTTGCACATTATTTATTTCCTATTTAAATATTTTCAGGAGTTATGCCGAAAATATTTGTATCTGTAGAGGCATCGCACTCGCATCCGCGCAGCGCGACCTCCCGTACTGGTCTCTCGTTGAGTAGTGCCCCGACGCTTTCTCTTTTACCCACGCTAAGAAACCGTTCGCTCCATTTGAATGTCATGACGTCATCCAAGAAAGCCTCGTATCCAAAATGCTATTTCCTTTTCCCGCAATTTAGAAATGTCCCTTTCTATTATAACATGTTCTTTTATGAATTTCAAATATATAATTACTTTTATAGGATTAAACGATGTTTACTTTATATTTTATTAAATATATCGCGCGACTTTTAAGGTTGGTAGACTTGACTTTCGAACGAGTATTTAAACTATGTGGTATGACGTCATGACTCGTTAATTTCAAACCAATAATGCATTTATACTACAAATTTAACGACTATTATTTACTCATATCTTGCTCACCTTACAACACTTCCTGCTCTATTATCTATTTATGTTATTACTCAATATTTATCGCAAATCTCATATCCGGCAATTAAATTAAAATGTGTCTTTTTCAAAAGCCCATTCGATCGGAAATCTAAATTTCGGTATCAAAAGAAAGGGTAACAAGTGCATATTAATTGAAAGAGACGATATCGATACCATCAGATGGCGACATAAATATCTAAAATACGTAAAAAGGTTTAGGGACCAGGGGAAATCAATTGTTTATACAGACGAGTCATTTGTAAATTTAGGTCATACAGTAACAAAGGCATGGAGGGATACCAAAGTTAAAAGTGCCCATCTCGTCAAGCAGCAATTGAAGGACTAAGTACAGGACTCAGGCCACCTCAAGTTGCTCGCGGAGAAAGATTCGCAACTAGTACATGTTGCAACACTGCGCTCCATTTAACGTGTACTGTCCTCTAAGGGTGAAACACGCTTTATCTTTACACACAAATCTTTTGCAACTGTGTTCTTTGAACCACTTCAATATTAATACGCACAATAGATCAGCAATATGTGAACATTTGCCAGTTCCTGTTTCTCTGTTTTAAATCATATTTTTGTACAAATTATGTTAGCAAGATACTGGGACTAAGTGGTTAAGTGAAAGCCATACAATGAAACACAGTATGCAATAGATTCAAAAAAGTAACCTTTAAGGAAATAAAATTATCATCATCGTCATTGTCACTATCAATAGGGTGCTATAATAATGGTGATGATGATGATAGTAATGATGATAATGATGATAATGATATAATAATGATGATGATGACGATGACAACGATGATGATAATAATCAATACCATCACCACCGCCGCTGCCACCACCACCACCACCACCACCACCACCACCACCGCCGCCGCCGCCACCACCACATCATTAATCATCATCCATCATCAGTATCATCATCATCATCATCATCAGAATCATCATCATTACAATAACAGCACATTAAACATGTTTAGCTTGATTATCAAACAAATTTATTTCTGCCACACTTAAGAAGCAAACAAAAAGAAAAAAAAGGAAGAGTAAGAAAGAAATGTAATTGTGTTAAAAGTCGCATAGCTTTCTGTTGATTTATTTTCCTAACTATTTTATGGGTGATACATATAAAACTTTTTCAATTTTCTTTCTGTTTTCATTATAAATATTTGCAAAAATGGTTTAAAATAATGATACCAAGGTTTGCCCAATGAGGCTATTAGAAAGCAAATCAGTGTAATTATGTGAGCCATGATGCTTAAAGCATTATACCAGAGTAATTAGAAACAAAGGAAATAAACTGTCTTTTTTTTCATAAACATAAGAAGCAACACTTTGTAATTCCACTTTGCAGGCCAAGTACTAGAGCAACAACTTTTGAATTGCAATATATGTATTTACCACTGATATTCTTCATATGTAATTTCTCTCAAAAGAGTAGCTAAGCTTTCCTATGTTTCCTTCTGATGTATACAGTGGAAGAGTGATACCTATTTCCATTATGCAGCAGCACAGCTTTCAAGCTACTTTTGATGAATTGATGAAATTCCATTAGGGTTAAGAACTAGTACTTACTTCCTGTATTAAAACATTTATGTATATGCATATTATGTATTTCATAATATAATAAAAACTATTTTTATGTCTGAAAGCAGTGATATAAGTTTCAGGTGCTAATAGATTCCATTGTTGTAAACTTGAACCAAGTAACTTACAGTGGTCTACTTGAAGATTAAGATTATTCAATTCAACTGCATGGATAAGGCCAAAGATTCCTCAAAACTGATTTTGATGGTAAATTTGAACCTGGACTTTCCAGATTTGCAATGTTTGAAGGAACATCTGGAATGGGCTTATCCTCTCCACCCAGCTTCTCTTCTTCTTTTCAACTTTGCATATTCTCAATTAAGGCATCTAGATCAACTGTGTCTGTTTTATTTTACACATCACTATGTTGACATATTCCATGGCATTGCAATAGGAAGCACCTTCATTGATGTAGTTTGTGCCTAAAATTATCTAAACTCAGCATTTTAGAACTGAAAATGTTCTATTAAAAGGTGTACTTTGATTTCCGTTGTCCCCATAGGACAGTTTCTGTTTAATAAAGGGAATTTTTTCAACCCTAAGTTCATGGGACCATGAAATATTTCTGTTTAGACAGATTTCCGCTTAACAAGGGATCTGTTGAAGGCAGGTTTTACTGTACTGCTTTGATAAATTTATATAGCAAGGAGGCAGTCAAAATAAAGTCAGTATGCCTTGATAATAGTGGCTGCAATGTTTTCCCTCTGTAACTTTGGTATGAACTGACCATATATAAGGCAACAATTATTTGAATTATTAACACAGCCATGAAATGTTGAATACCATACTTTAAACTTGTATAAACTAAAATACATGTGAAACAAAACTATTTGTACATGAAAATAAGTATCGCTATAGAAAATAGATTCAATAGAATACACTTTCCAAATTCATCCAGCAACTAAGTAAGCTAAAACACAACTGCAGTTTGATATGGAAACAGGTATACACTATTTTCTTGTTGTGCCAAGAAAAGGGAACTTGTTTTGTTGAAAGGGGAAAAGAGGGAATTCTTTTACATATTAAGAAGGCACCTGCTTTGTTGAAATGGTACTTTTGGCTTGAGGAAAAGAAAGGAAGTTCTTTCATGTATTAAAATAATGATTTAGTTATCAGTGTAGGTTCATTTTGTTACACTCTTCATACATCAAAAAAGCATGAGTGATAACAGAACACCATTCAATATTTTACTTCTGTGCACCAAATATGCTGCATGTTACTGTTTAACTCTTTTGTTTAATCAGTGCCTCTTTAAGAAAAATTAAATTTCTTTTCTATTTTTCCACAAAAAATAGTGATGTCACTGGTATCTCTGAAACTCCACCCAACAGGGATTTTTGAATAGCAAATTAATCTTTCTTGCATCAAGTTGCCTAGAACATATGATTTGGTTGAAGATGCAAAGTAACTGTTGTATAGTGCAGTTTGTTGAGATGTGGGAGGTATAATGACAAAATATACAGATGACATTACAACTGTAGCAAAAGAGAACACCAGAAAAAATTGTAACACAAGTAAATAAAATGTCAGTGATGGTAAATAACTTCTTAAAGGGATATATTTTTTTTTTAATTAACGTCTTCCAATATTGTGTCATATCGGATGAATGAATGAAATGAAATGGGTGAAATGATGCTCAAATGAGCCCGAGGTCCATGGAGCTTTAAGTTACCCGACATTCGTCTTCTCAGGGTAGGGAAAACCTCGGAAAAAAACCTTACCCGAATAACTTACCCTAAGCGAGATTCGAACTCGCAACCTCTTGAACGTGAGCCAGACATGCTTAAAGGGATAGGCATGGCATTAAAGATTGATAAAAGTGGATGGATGCGAATTAGAATAAGGGAGTAAGAAATTCAAAGATAAATTTAGAAATTGGGACACAATTATACACAAATTTCCTGAGTTTATGATAGAAATTCAAACTGGCAAATGCACGTAGAAAAAATTATGAAAAAGAGTAAACACTTGGACGTACATTGTAACAAAATCTCATAATCAGATACCTCTGATTCTTTATTTCTACTATTTAAATGCATATTGTGACCTCAAATAACAAGTACCACAAGCACAAATGGCCCTTTTTACATGAACTCAAATGGTTCACAAAAACTTAACTGCTTGACAACCTAATGTAACAGACCACAGAACCACAAATTAACAACTCTCCCTCCAAGCTTCCAGAATTGCCATGCTGCCTCTATCCGCGTTCCACAGTTCTTCTTTGCCAATGGTTGTTGGACAGTGCCCCTTCACCCAGGTGTGTTGACAGGCCATCCTGTGCCCATGGGGTTCCGTGACCACTGACCTTTACTAGAGCACCTTTGCAGATACCTTGCTCCTGTTGGCCCAAGCGTAACCTCCTTCAGGATTACACTGTAGACACCAAGATGTTCACTTGGACTTTGGAGCGTTATCTTGTCTTTTCCAACTTGCAGGACCCTCCTGCTGACGTCGATCATCACCTTGTGTCCCCTGAGGGTGTCCAGACTCAGGACCACTTCCTCAGCATCCCTTGTGATGAACACCCACAGTTTCATAAAGCTCTGCCCCGAGGTCAAATCCAGCAATACCTTCTCTTCCACAGGCCAGGTATCGCCCGATGCCAGCATTATCTTGTAGGACGATCTGGTTTCTTCGATGGCAAGCCCTCCACCACATCTAGTCAAGTCATTGTCACAGCTGCACCCATGTCCACCAGTGTCTGTTACCTCTTCCCACATACCCATCCATCCACGATGATGTGCATTCTCCTACACAAGGCACACAGCATCACTTGAGGGGCAGCTATGACAACTCTGATGTGCCTCTCTTCACTCCAATACTTGTTTTCCACTTGCTTGTCGGCTGGATGTGAGCAGTTCCTCACCAGATGTCCTGGCCCAACACACAACTCTGGGAGGTCGTCAATATCCTTGGGCTTTTCCTATGTCCCACATGCACCGAAAACAGGATATTCCAGACTGGGGCAGTTGTTACCTTTACTGCCTCCATCTTCGGTGTAGCCATTGTGGATGCTCTGTTTTGCAGAGTATCAGACACTGGCCCATCTCAGCATCATGCACCCCCTCGATGAAGGATTAGATAACCTCCTGGGACACGTATCCGGCCATAAGGTTCATCAGAGCCGTGTTCACAAATTCTTCATTATACAGGTTGAATTCCTGCAGCACCTCCCCTGGCTGTTGCAGCTATGATTTGAGCTAGCTGCAATAAGCTGTAGCCAGTCGGTGGTTTCAAGAACCTTCCAGATGTCTTGGGATGCCTCTGATGCTAGAATCATGTTCAGTTCTTTTTCCACCTGTCCCTGGAGGCTAGTTATCAGCTGTGCAGCTTCCTCCTTTATGGACCATTGGTTGTGGGCAGCAGCGGCGATGAACAGTCACCAGAAGACTTAAAGGGTCAATGTGTTGTCTTACTTGGGTAGCTTGATGCACACAGATGTTGTGTTATGTCCTAACGTCTCGACCTTTAAGTTCTCAGGATGTTTGCTGAACATTGTTCCACCCCGATGTTCAGTTATGTGGTGCTGCCATTGACTCTGTCTTCCAGGGTGCTAAGAAATTCCCCAACATCCTCCAGGGTGTTAATGTGTTGGCTGAGGTCTCCCATGTCTTCCTTCATGCCAACCAGTTACTGTCACTCTTGGCCAATAGCTCTATCTCATCTCGGTCATCTGAGTTTTTATTTCTTCCTTTACACTTTCCATTTTTGCTTCAATCTTTTCTATTGTGGAATTCACTGTTGTGACTTTATTTCTGTTTTCACTTCTTCTATTGTAGCCAATGCTCTTTCTAACATTGCCTCGATTGTAGTTTTTGTGTCTTGCTCCTGACATTATAGTCTCGTTGTGGATTAGAAGCAAAACTAAAAAATGTCAAAATTAGTATAGAACAAAAATACCAACATAATACCCAAGAGAAAATCTCCAATAAAAATTATTCTAACAAAAGAACTAGTACAAAAAATAAAAAAATTCCCAAGGAAAGAAGCAGTTGCTCACTTCAGATTAGCCACTGGACATGACTGTTTGGTGGAACATTGTGTAGGTTTGGCTTTATGAGTGACAATGCATGTAAGATCTGCAATGCTGACAAGATTTTTAATGGAGAACACCTACTGGAATGCCCAGAGTTGAGGAAGGCTGTACCAGAGGGGAAAATACATAATTTATATTGGCTGGCTAGGTTGAAATTGAGGATCAAAGTCCTACACATCAGATCAACAACAAATATTGTTGGCAGCTTAATTCTCCTAGTTTAGTGGTATGAGGCAGAAAGTCTTCATATACAGTAAACATTTCAGATCTCCACCTCCTATTGGTTTTTGAGAAAAGGGAACCTAAAAATGTCAAATTTTTGCTATTTACTCAGAAAACTTTTTTTTAAAGTTAACAATTTTTTTCAAACTATAATAATACATTTATTACAGCCAAATTGCTATTTAGTTATTTATCTGAAAAGAAAAAACTTTTCTAACTATAAATAATAAGATTTTAAAAATTTAAAGAGATGTATATGCATATATAAAGATTATATAGTATTTTTTTTCATTGATCTGTAAATTATAGCTAAGAAATTCACATCCCTTTAATTTTAAAAGTCACTTCCTTGTTTTTAATTAAATATTAATTTTTGATAGTTAAACAAATGTGAAGATCACGCGAGAAACATCTCTAAATAAAGGAAAAAACTGGATGATAAACAACAAATAAAATGAATGAAAACTAGTAAAGGTGGATGTTTCAGTTAATCAGTTGTAGACCCTGTTAAGAGATTGTAAATTTAGTGCATATTATGAATATACTTACATCCTTATGATTGTAGTAACTTGCACTGGCAGGATTGCGATGCTGGATAAGGACAGGCATCCTAGAGCCATATCCTTTGCGATGACCTCGAGGTCCTTTGCCCCGACCTCCACCACCACCCCTTGCTGCCGTAGTGAAGTCTGCACTAAGAATGCAGTACATACATACCCACACCAATATAACTCGGAAGCTCATTACCATATTTATTGTTATGTGTCACTTTGAGATTAAATTGTGTAATAAAGTGCAGTTACTTATTCGAGGCTATAGTCGCAATGACGTATCTCTAACACAATGTTAATTACTGTCAAATATAATAATTATGGCCATTTCTGAGGCTCTGTTCTGTATAAAATTGACTTCCTCATCATACGTGAGTTTGGCTGTTAACCAAGGTATAGCTTGCTGGCCCTGTAGTGTATAGCAAAAATGACTCAACCTGTGGTCAGTTGAATGAAGCGAAGTTCTCCCCTCTTGTTGTGGTTCCTACAAAGCTCTGAAGTAATACATGGGTGGAAATGAGTGCTGTGTTCAATTGAATGATTGCTAGCGGCTGCTGGTGTTGAAAGTTTTCTTCTTTGTACATGTGTGGTGTATGGCTCATCTCTAATATGTGCAAGCCTTATTTTAGCTGAAATAGCCTTTTTAAAACAATGGTTTATTATTGCAAAGCAATATTAATGTACACATATGGCTTTCAAACTATGTGTATGAAACAGCATTTCAGTTTTTGGGTTTTTATAACATTTATTAGCAACTTTCTGTTTTAAAATCACATGGCCTTTATTTGAATCTGATATACAGTTTAATATTTGCAACATTTTAGAAGTAACCACTTCATGCTGTTTGAATATGGTGTAATGTAAATTTCTATTTCCTAAAACTGAAAATGTTTCTGTCTTATTACACTCAAAACCAAAAGTAGCATAATAAAAATTAACTTAGGATCATCATTAATATAGCAAATTAATTATAATAAGATAGCGGATACTGCATAGCATAGTTAACTAGATAAATATTTATGTATAAAGTATATGCTTAATTGTAGAAATTAAACTTTTCATGTGTAAATGAGCGAAGTATACACAAATCTAGAGATCCTCAGAAAATAAAAATTGGCAGTTATACTTCATAGCATTGTGTGCATAAGTAGTAACAATTTAATAAATTGTAAAAATTGGCTGAAAATTGTGTTTCTTATGAGGTTAGAAAAATTGAATGTTTTATAAAAAAAATTATAACTGAGGATTTTGTTATATTAACTAACCTTTAAATTATTTAATTTCTTTCAAATTAATTGCTATCTCCTTCAAATAATACACGAGCAAACTTTATTGTACTCAGAAGTGCTTCTTCATTGGGTTTTAATTTTTTTTTTCAAAATTTATATGTGGGTTGCTAAACATTGTGTGTTTAATATCTGACTAGTAGGGGCCTGTTTTGTTCCAGTTCTTGCCTGTCTATGGATGAAAGTATTTCTTTATTTATACTCATTCACTGGTTCTCCATATTTCTAACATACAACATTTAAATTACAGAAAGCTTCCACCATTGATGTGGCTAATGCAGTTTAAAAATTTAAATATTAAAATTCACAACCTTTGGATATAGTGCATAAACATCCTGGTTGTTAATGACTAAAATTATAATAATAACTATTTTCTACCTCTTACTACTCTCCACCCATTTCATGCTAAATCATTTCTTCCCTAACTATCCTAAATATTTTCCTGGCTTCTTAAGAATGTTATGTTTCATTGGGAATCTCATTTTTCCAATTCCTTAGTTTCCAGAATATTGTATTTTTCAAATCTCAATTACCCTCTTAGTAATTATGTTTTCTTGTGCTTTAAGGGCACATTGCAATGTTGCATTCTGAATTTCCACATAGTGAACAAGCATTCATATCAAAATCCCTTGCTAGTCACTTTAATTTGCCAGAATTATGGATGCTATAGTTTAGACATTGTAGCATTCTGTAGAGATATGATGATACATTATCTGCTTTATTGGCCTATGCATGACATTTTTAGACATCTTAAAGCAACATTTGAAACAGCCACTGAAAGTTGAGCAAATTAATGTGTTTAAAAATGTTATGGATGTTTCTTTAAATTTTAATTCTTTAAATGAAACTGAGATATTTTGGGATGAAAGAAGGAATATGATTTGCATAAAACTGTTGATGCCTTTCTCTGTATGGTTCTTTTGTTAACATGTGGCTTTTGTATTCCAGAGTAATTTAGACACTTAAAAAAATACTTTTAACTTAAAGGAAATGTTATTTTCAGCACTGCTAAGGATAGCACCTGAAATCTTTCAGAAAAACAGCAAAAATAGGAAATATTTGAGGAGGCACATTTGGGTTGATAAAAAGATAAAAGAGTACCATGGAACCATTATAGAGCATCACTGTAGATATAAGTTATAATTCTGAAATAGGAGGTTATAATTCTGAAATAGGAGCAGTTCATTAGATCTTTGTGCTAAAAATTAGAAATTCCAATATTCAGCATGTTTGTCAAGTTTGCAAATGAAGTGTGGTCATTGATAAACAATGTATTGTAGTGCAAGTTGCTCCAAGTGTGTTATGCCCTTCTTGCAGTACAGAGGCAAATGAAATGATTGACAGCTGGAATCAGTGCTTAGTCAGTAATGTTAGGAAGACAGATTGTTTTGCCTTTATCTAAATGAGCCTGTTCCCTGACAACTAGCGCCTCATTGTATTGTGTAGGCTATTATTAAGTCCTTCAATTGCTTTACAGCTTGACCAGTTGACTCCTAACTCTTTGTCTGTTGCCTCATATGCTTTGTGTTTCTCCCCCTACTACTGAGTGCACTGTACAAACATTTAGGTAAAACTGTTGTTATCCTCATAACCATATGGACATGCATGTCAAAACATTACACAAACTAAGATTTATAAAAACTGAGCTAATTAAGCTGCCATACAATTTAGGAATTTGTTCATAGATTTATTTAATTTATTTACATAGAGAGTCTCAATAAGCATTTGGAAGGGCTGCCCTTTACAAGTGAGGTAGTAAGCAAATTACATAGAATAAATGTATGTAAAAGAGTGGGTATTCAAGTAAAGGGGGGGAAAATATATTAAAGCTTATTTTTCATTTGTGCGTATGTCACTGATTAACATTTATTAAGCACTTGAATAAGCATCACGGATTTTCTGATGTCTAGTTAATGGGAGTTACAGTAGTGCTCAAGTAGATATCTGAAGAGTTTGTTTTTGAACCAGGATAAGTTGAGTGATGCTTTAGTGTCATAATTATGGGAGACTGTTGTATGTTTTGGTGGCACTCTGTAATGTACCTTTTATCCAGTGGCATATATGAGTGCCGGCAGACCCTTTTTCAGGGGCGAGGGATGTTGGAAGTTTGCAATTAAACAATATTAATTCATTATTCTGTTGCCAAAAACTGTAAAAGTTATAGTATTTGTTGAAGATAGGCGTATTAATTTATGCTAAATAAAAACTGTTCTTTACACCAATATTAAAGCAATAGTCTAATAGCAATTGATTGCACATTACATTTATTATTTTCCAGGGGGCTGCATCCCCCCTTGCTCCCTCTTTGTGATGCCCATGGTAGGGCAGTGTGGTGTGTGAACTAATGTATGCACTTTGAACTCATGTTAAGGGTATGCATGGGTGAAATTGCTTAATTCTACAATTATTAGTGGATTTTGTTCAAATTCATATCAGACATAATACATGTAAGGAATAATGTACATACAAATTTTCATTGCAATATCTTTAACACTTGCAAATTTATTTTATTTATTTATCTGAAATGTTCCGCACGATGGAAATTTAAAAATTTTGATAATTTGAAGTATTATTCTGTTATAGATAAGCACTCTCAAAGGAATGTTGGGAACAGCAAAGTTTTGTAATATCTTGGTTTATTAAATAAAAATTATTAACTTTGAAAACATTTTTTTTCTTCACAATTTTTATAATTTTCATAGAACTTCATAATTTACCTACTGCTAAATATTAAAATTACATTATTTATTTCTGCATTCTCAGTTTGTTGACTATAAGCACTCGGATTCCATATTTGGAGCAGTAGGTTTCCAGAAAATGCAATGCACTCTCTACAATACTTGTTTTCCTCGTAGTAAACTATGTGCAAGCACATGAGCAATGTGCATATCCTGCCTTTGGTTTCCTGGCAAATTTCTCTCTTACATGTTCACACCAATTACCATTCAAAATGCTGATTTTTGTACTCTGGTAGATGCAGAAGAAGTTAAAAATATGAAATTAGCTTTCACTGTCAAACAAAATACTGACAAACTTAGCTTTAAACCTCATTAACATTAACAAGCGAGATGCAGTGCACATGCACATCGTTTGACGTGACTGGCATAAAGCAAGCTGAACCACCAGCTGCTCTGTTTCAATGCTTGGCATAATCTACTAACATTCATAGCAGATTGTTGTTCGAAACATAGTCCTCAGCAAGAATAATGCCAATTGGATTAATATATAGATAATAGGAAAAGTTAACTAAGGAAAACTGGCAGGGTATGCAACACATCATCCACATCCATTGATGCTACTATACTCCTGCTTTTATCCCATATTTGGTAGAATTAAGTGATTCTGTGGAGATGTAACTAACTGATCTCATTTTACAGGAATGTATACCTATCTTTTTTGTGTTTGATAGCTGAGTTGTTATAGAGGAGATTATTTTCAGTTTTATACATGAGTAGAGATTCATTATATTTATAGAGGAAAGAAATTGGCAAGATGTTTGTTTTCTTAAATACTTATACAAAGGACTTTAAAATATTGAAGCCAAAACGGATGTTAATAGCTCTCTTTGGCTGAATTTCTACACAGTTTATATGACCAAATTGGGGTAGTAAGGGGTAGTGATGCGCCTCCTATAGCCTCTCCTACCCAATTCCCATCCTCATCCTGCCCGTGGTGCACCCTGCTTTTAACAGATGAGGCTCTGGGGACCGAATCACAGCGGTATAACTGTTTCATCTAAAATGGAGGAAATGCCATTTACATATGTGCTGGCCTATCACAGCACAACAGCGTCCCTCAGAGGCACATGAGGAGAAGGTCGGTGGATCTAAATACCACCTATTTAGTCCTCCCGGCTAGGTCCGATGGACCCGTTGACCAACGATAGGTGTGGTCCTCCTTGCAAAATGGGGGTTTAAGTCGGGTGATGTAACTGCCACAGTGTAAAACTGGTGCCCGTTAAGAAAACAGTTACATGAAAGCCACATGCATGAATATGAGTCCTAAAGATAAATATTCCGGAGTTAAAACTGTCCCCCAATCGGATCTCCGGGTGGGGACATCTTTAGGCAAATAAAAGGTTGAAAAGAAACTGCAAATCCTGAAAAGGTTACCTGGTGCTAAATGGGGCTGCTCAAGGAGAGTCCTTAACACAACATACAAAATGTATGTTAAACCAAACCTCTTGTACTGTTCTGAAGCTTTAATAACAGCAGCAAGTGCTAACATCAATAAACTTGAACAAATACAAAATCAGGCTCTTCGCCTAATCACTGGAGCAGTTAAATCCACACCTTGCCTTAACACGGACCCCATCAATAACAACAAAAATAGAAGAACAAGCATTGCTCCAACACGAGAAAATGTTACGACTGCCAAACTCTAAATGGACAGAAGAGAACTTCCCCCCTTCAATCCTTAAAACTCATAGTAGTTTCCTAGAAAAGGTAACACAGATTAAATCCAAATTGAGCATTCCTAACACCAGAGAAAATCTACTTATAAGAGAAAATCCATTGGAATTATTGCAACCTACCTTCAGTTTGGAATTAATAGAGGAAATAAGTAAATCAGACACACCAAAAGAAATACAAAAACTTCTAGCTCTGGAAACAATCAATACTAGGTATCCCACAGAAGAATGGCTGCACATATATACTGATGGATCCTCGAAGGAAAACCTTACTGGAGCTGGAGTTACGTGTTCACATTTTTCCTTTTATCATTCTGTTGGCAGAGACACAACAAATTATGATGGAGAAATAGAGGCTATACACATTGCTCTCCGGCAATTATTAAACTTCCCTTAAATAAATTTAACAAGGCAGTAATTCTTTCAGATCCTAAAGCTGCAATTCAGGGAATATGTTCAAATACTACAAAGAAGTCAACAAAAATTAGAGAATGCTACAAAATGTTAACACAACTCCAAAAAGTTAATAAGACTGTTCATCTCCAATGGATTCCAGCACACTGTGGAGTCATGGGGAATGAAGCTGCAGACTCACTTGCAAAGAAAGGCACAACAATAAAACAAAAATCTAAATTCAATTTCTCATATTCCTCAATAAAACGCTTGATCATTAAAAAATTTTCTCATTCATACCTACAAGAAATAGAAATAAATGCCAAAGATAAAAAATGGATTACACTACTTTCCAACCCAGATATAATCCCCCAGAGACCAAGGAAAACAGTGGTTGCAGCCTTCCGACTGTTGACAAATCATGACTGCTTAGCAAGTCATCTCTACAGAATAGGTATCTCATCCTCACCAATATGTGTCCTGTGTAACGATCCAGCAGAAATGAACGAAGACCACTTGAAGACCTGTGAAGCATTAAGATCAGAAGAAACTACAGTTCAAAAGTATTGGAAAGCACGAATGCTAATGGCTTCATTGCCAGATGCAAGGCACTAGAAAACAACAACATATGACCAAATTTGTTTATATGAGGCACCAAGTATCAAACGCTGCCAAATCCATTCACCTAATTTTTTTGATAATTGCAAAAAACTGCCCAGAATAAGGCATTGTACAAAGTAGTTTAACTTCAATGCTAAACTGTTAAATGAGTCATTTAGCATGGCATTTTTGAATATAAAGTACTTCTGGAATATGTTTTTTTTTAAATACTTCAGGAATAAATTTGAGGAAAATTGGATGTGGTGGGGTTTGATACCAGAATTGGGATTTAATGGTTTCTGAAACTGAACAATGAAAGATTTGAGATTATTGTTGTTAGCTAATGCTGGATTTCTGACAATGAAGTCCTTAATCCTCTTGCTCTCCAATATTTTTCATTGATGGATGGGGCAGTAGAAGTGGCCGGGCATATTTGAAGGTGGTCTCGATGCATTTCCTCTTGCAGATCACATAGAGGACAGAAATTTGAGATTATAGGTAACATTAAAGGGTTTATATTACCCCTATATTTTAAAAATAACTTTTTTATGAATTCAGTTATCTAAAATGTTAGTTGTAATACCTACTAAAAGCAGGTGTCACAATTACAACTCAAGTTGATTATTAAATTTTTTTTTTTTTTTACCGTGGAGGGGAAAAACCCGTTACAGGCGGAGGCCGACATGCTGAGGCCAACAGTGTGAGGGTCCCTGCGCCCTGAAGGGGGAGGGTTACTCACTAAAAAACCCCTCCACGTGTTAGTTCGTACAATGCTAAGGTTTCGTGCATCATCGTGCGTTAGTCGGGTCCCGCATAGCACCCCGGTTAGTACTTGAAAGCTTTAAGCTGGCATGTGTTCATGCGAGCGAGTCAATTGTTACTTTTTGGTAATGCCCATGAAACCTGGACATGACCAAGAGAGATAAATGCATTGTTAAATTTGTATTGATATTAGACGCAGTTACGCTTACTTATGATTAGGTTGCACAGGCATAGGCCTGTTAGTCAAGATGTAATTTGTGTGGTGCTTAACTCTAGGGTTGCACAGGTATTTATTTACCTGCCAGTCGTTATACTACCTGCTAATGTTAGTGTTAGCATACCTGAGGTTATTCGTGCAATGTTTCAGCTTATATCTAGTGTTTCACAGGTGTTTACCTGCCAGTCGTTATAATATTTGCTAATGTTAGAGTTAGTGTAACTGAAGTTGATCGTGCAATATTTGAGCTTATATCTAGCGATGCACAGGTGAAACCTGCAAGTCGTTGTGAGATAAGCTAATGTTAGTGTTGGAGTGAAAAGATATTTTCGTGCAATAATTTGGCTTATGTCTAGTGTTGCACAGGTATGTACCTGCAAGTCGTTAGAATCACCTAATGGTCTGTGATTTTTACGCATGCTTGATTATTAAAAATATGACTCCTAGGTTTTTAAACTTTTCTTTCATTTTACATTACATCTGTGCCTATTTCTCCCTCATGAACTACTCCATTGTTATTTCCTTCAATCTGAGATCGTAAATTTTCTTGGTTTTCTAAAGAAAAATAAAATTGAAGCACCTTGTCCCTCCATTCTTCTCCAAAATCTTCTGACTGTTATTTTGATACATCACGTACCTT